>CM033641.1:272494510-273094510 GCA_019512145.1 Engystomops pustulosus
TACTACTCCTATCCTGTATATATGGGCAGAGTACTATTACTCCTATCCTGTATATATGGGCAGACTACTACTCCTATCTTGTATATATATGGGCACAGCACAGTACTACTACTTCTTTCCTGTATATATGAGCACAGCACAGTACTACTACTCCTTTCCTGTATATATGGGCAGAGTACTACTACTCCTATCCTGTATATATATGGGCACAGTACTACTACTCCCATCCTGTATATATGGACATAGCACTGTACTACTACTCCTATCCTGTATATATGGACACAGCACAGTACTACTACTCCTATCCTGTATATATGGGCACAGCACTGTACTACTTCTCCTATCCTGTATATATGGGCACAGCACAGTACTACTACTCCTATCCTGTATATATGGGCACAACACAGTACTACTAAACCTATCCTGTATATATGGGCACAGCAAAGTACTACTACACCTATCCTGTATATATGGGCACAGCACAGTACTACTACTCCTATCCTGTATATATAGACACAGCACAGTACTACTACTCCCATCCTGTATATATGGGTACAGCACAGTACTTCTACTCCTATCCTGTATATATGTGCACAGCACAGTACTACTACTCCTATCCTGTATATATGTGCAATAAGTCCCCCTCCCTTATTACATATAGTACCCTAGTGCTTTCTTCAACCACTCTAATATATGTATATAATCCTGCATAAGGGGTCCCTTATTATATGTGGTCCTTTTTACTCTTTATAGAGCTGGAATGGGCCCCCCTTATAATATATTTAGTCTTGTAGTCTAAAATAATAAAATTCACTCACCTTTAGCAGCGCTCCCACGTCCTCCACTTCTCTTCTCACAGCTAAAGCGCGACCGACAGGAACAAGATGCGCGGCAGCGTGAGTACATCATCACGCTGCCGCACATCAGGGGTCACAGAGCGACGCGTGCCGGCAAAAAGCTCGGCCGCGTCGCACGCTCAATGGCAGCGCATTAAAGCCGGTACTTAAGGGGCCGCTAACGGCCGCATCAAGTACCGGTGCTGTCACGCACTGCCAGGGGCCTCAGATGGGGATGGAGGCCCCTGCCGTAGCGCCGCGGACCTACCGGGGGCCCACTGTGGGCCAATAAGACCCTGCAGGCAGATGCCTCAGATGAGTATGGAGGCCCCTACCATAATGGAGGTAACGGGGGCCCACCGGAGGATTCACCGGCCCTCCGGTGGGCCAGTCCGACCCTGGCTTTGATCCGGAAGAAGGCAAAAACACTGCAAGGCTGATGCCAATTCCTTTGTGACCCCTAATATGGTGGTCAGAATAACTCCCCGGATCAGCAGAAACTACTAACAAAAGTTCTATTCCCATACAATGTTATATTATTCCTCTCCAGAAAGACATCTTTAATGATGTCTCCCCTTAGGATTTTTCAATACTCAGCAATGACGCTAGCATGTAAGGCTCATGATTGGCTGCACTTGTCAAATTAATGATGTTCAGTATTTAACATAATGGTTGCAGAAAGTGCCCATCAAGCTATTCCAACTTGTAGGAGGGGCTTCTGGAAGCAAAATTACCAAAATTACCTCAGCAAATGAACAGCCAGAATGCGAAAGGTCTGCATGCTGAAATTGCAGCAAAGGGAGTATTCTTTGATGAAAGCAAAGTTTGAAGGAGAAAATTATTATTTTTACAAGAAAAAAAAATGTTAACCCTTGTCAATGTCTGGACCATATTTTCTAATCATTTTGCAACTCATTTTCGATCCCACATACATATTGTATTTATATATATATATATACAGCAAGAAAAGATCCAAGCAGAACTATCAAGGAGTGAATAAAATAAAAAAAAGTGGTTGCACGCCTGAGAGGGCCGGGCAACAGGTCCTTCAGTTATAGAGACAAAGGAAAAAAGGCATCACACCAGATTGTAGTGAAAAATACCTTACTGGATTTATTCCATGTGAAAGATCAACGTTTCAGCTCCAAACAGTGAGCCTTTCTCAAGCTGAATATCCATGATTGTGTACAGATATATAAACAAAATGGTGGAGGTCATGTGATCATTATTGACCAATAAAGACAAAGTGCAAAGTTCAGGCAAAGTGCAAAGTACAAACAATGATAATGCTCATAAAATGTACCAACATACAAATATCAAATAGATACATCATTAGATTAAAGTGCATGTGCATGTGTCTCAACATGGTATATGTGTACATATATATCTTTAGCATATATCCTGATAATCCATTGATGTTTGTGAACACTGACATAATAAAAGTGAAAAAAGCCATATGTCTTAAAACATCCATAGCTATCAATCCATAAACAAAGTCCCCATCGTCTCACCGCCCTATGCTAAAAGGAGAACTAGTAATATATACCATATACACCATGGCACTGAACTGGCACGCATGGTGAAACGCACACTGGAAGTGGCACCGCAAGTGCGCGGATCTGCACATTGTACATTTATGGGCAGACGACTGTCAATCAAAAGGCCGACAGCAGCTGATGTCAATAGACAAAAAAATAAAATTGTATAGAGGGGATCCCATCGAAGGAACCATAAGCAAGTAAATATATGCGTGATGATAATATATATGTTAGTAATCACACTGCAGTATGGACCAGATGATCCGGGCAAGAACCTATGGGGGAAACGCACCAAGGCAACCTGTGTGTCAGCAAGATGTATATATTAGCCACATAGAAAACGCATAATGACTGCAAGTGAACCGCAATTATTGCGATTAGCGCCTAATTAGGCTGGAGGTGTGCCAGTAAATGTCTAACCCCTTACCAGGGGGAAAAACAAAGAATGGCATATGAACCTCTATTTCAGTGGTAATAACCACAGAGACAGCAAAACATTGCTGACCCCATAAGGAATAACAAATAATATATGATAAGACGTGACTGCAGATATAAAATTAAAAAGAACTTGATGCTAACCCTCATAAAAAAAAAATAATTTTTTTTACAGAGAAAATGTCAATATCACAAATAATAATTCAAAATCACTACAGAGACGAGGAAGACATATGTTGAAATTGCTTGAGATATGTGACTTCATAATCTTAAAAAACAAACAAACAAAAATGTAAAAAAACAACAATCTATACTTCATCATTCCACCACATTAGTGGACACAGTGTACAATTCGCTACATTGGAATGGAGAGGAGAGAGCATCAGACCAAAATCAATACTATAGTAACATTATACATGTGGGTTCAAGTCTGTTTAATACAAAAAACCCTTTCCATTCCTGCGTTTCATAAACGTCACGGTCCGCACCTCAGCGTAGTGGTGTAATGCTATTATGCGAAACAGCAACGCTTCGTCGTGTTGTCCAGCCAAAGAAAAGTTTGTGAAACTGGTAAATCCCTTACGCAGAGACATGATTGGGGGGGGGTCGGGGTAGTTATGTTGATTTGTGTGAACGGAAACCTTAATTCTAGGTGGTCTCACCCACATAGAGTCGAAAGCCAACAAGGCAAGACAGTACATAAATGACATAGCTGCTAGTGCCAGGTTACGATAATATTTCAGATGTCACTTATGTAAAATTGTGAGCCCGTATCCATATGTGTACAGTTGAACAATTGCAACATGGAAAAGTAACCTTCGGTACTGCTGCCATAAAGGCCAGCTTGTCTCAAAACCTTTTGAACCGGTCCACCACAGATTTAAAGCTCACGTAAGATTGTGACTTGCGGTAGCGAAAAAAGAGGGTGAGGGCGGCGGATTAAATCACCACTGTAATATTGCCTCAACATTAACTTGACAATGTTCTACAATTCAAATCAATCCTTTCCTTGTCCATACTTATGTCTGTTCAGATAAACCTTGTCGTATTCTTTCTAGTTCAAGGGTCATGTGACGCATTTAACTATGCAAAATTGCGCTGTGATAATGATGCTAATCATCGCATGCGGATACGACTGCTCGCCTATCTCACCCCAAACTGTTGTGGTCCGTTTTTTCTATGTATATAATCCGCTATGTATGCGGTTGCAGTATCCTACACGCCAATATATCTATATATATTTATATGAAATGTGAACAAACGTAGGCGTGCTTATTAGCCGTGGGCTAACTATAGCACCCATCATTTCGTTCCCATTAATTGGAGTGCACAGTCTCTTACTCTTATTGGCTTAGATTGTCTGTGTGTCAAGACCAGTATTTTTGTGTCTGGCATCCCCAGTTTTTTATGTTTTTGGTAGCTCTGCTATTTCTAAAGTCACATTATAATTATAAATATAATATATATATATATCTCATCATATCCTAACTCATCTCTACCTCAGCTACCCCGTCACTGCTCGCGTAACACCCTTTACTCTTCTCGAGTCAATGCCGCAACTAATCTACGCATACATGGGGAACTCAGTGCATTTAGGCGTGTAGACATGGGTTCAGACCATCTCCTGCAGTTCAAACCAGCATCAGTATTGCGGGAAGAAAGGTGATTGTCCTTGAGCTGCTCTTTGAAACGTGGCATGGTTGTTAGGTGCAGAACGGGCTAAGTCTGAGTATTTCAGAAACTGCTGATCACTGCGTATTTCAGCCAAACCCTCTCTGGGGTTTACAGAGAATGGCCGAAAAAGAAAAAAGCATCCAAGTGGGATTCTGTGCCGCCGTCCCCGCGGAAATGCCTTGTTGATGCCAGAGGAGATGTCAGAGGAGATGGGCAGTCAACAACTGAAAGCATGGTCCAATCCTGCCTTGTACACAGTTCAGGCTGTGTGGTGTGGTTGATGGTGTGGGGAATATTTTCTTGGCCACTCATTTGGGCTCCTTGGTCCAACTTGAGCATCGTTGCAATGCAAGCACTCTCCTGAGTATTGTGCTTGACCATGTCCATCCCTTGATGACCACAATGACCCAACATCTGATGGCTACTTGCTCAGCAGATCTATGCGCCATTCATAAAAGCTGGATCAATCTCAGACGGTGTCTTGAACAATGACAATACGAGCTTCACGCTACTCAAAGGCCTCCAGTCACAGACGCTCAATCCAAGAGCATCTTGTGCGATTGTGCGGGAACGGATTTCTCGCATCACTGATGTGCAGCGACAAATCTGCGGCAATGTGTGATGCCATATGTCAAATGGACCAAAACCTCTGAGGCTGCTCCAGCACCTATGTTGAATCTATGACCACAAGAATTGAGCAGAGAGTAGGCCAAGAGGGGGTCCACCTTCTTCCATAGCAGGTGTACCATAAAGTGGCCGAGTGAGTGATAATAATATATATATATACTTATAGTAATACATATATATATATATATTATATTATTGGTATACACTCAGGCTAGTACATGATATGAACACAATCCGAGCGAAAGTAGATTTCAGTCTCTATGTAGATTTACATTGGTTACAAAATACTAATTGCCATTGTTTTATTAAACCACCATTCAAATTCTGTTGCACCCTCTTGTGTGATTTTTAAGTCCACTGTCTTACATAAAGCCGGGGTTTGGCAGCTATTCCTAATATTGATGGAAACAATGGGTTATTCTTATAAAACCACTCATTATCATAGATGAAGTAAGACATGGTGGGCGTATCATTACTGTAAACAATATGTTGACATAGTGCCGTTGAGGCTTTCATTAATAATGATGACAATCCAATCTCATACCAGCAAAGAAAGTAAATTTCTGAGGGCTGGACAGTGGGATTCACAATACATGTTTGATTGAAGGGGCAGAAAGCAGCAGTGCTAATAATATAAACTTATAAGAAAATGAGATACTGAAGGTTCTAAGTCACTAACAGGGCACATCCCCATGGAGAGGCACTAGGTAATATAACCAGTCTGTCATTCTTATTTGGTAATTATGATGTCTTATACTATGAGCTACTTCTGTACTGCACGTCAGTAGCTGGTCGCTGAGTGTAACACTCTCTGTGGCGGAATCTTGGATCAACCAGTGGCAAAGTACAGCGACACCATAACACCCGCAAGCTGACAGTTTTCCCATATGTGGTTTTGCTTCCATCACGTAGTTCGTTTAAACAAAAAAAAAGTCGAAATGAGAACAGAGTCCTTAGAAATCATATTAATACAGACAATACATTAAAGGAACTACCAACCTGGGATAGGGCTATTAGCTGGCAGGCCGCGCCCAGTACAGGGTGAGCTGGTGCGGCGCTTTCTCCGTTATGTTTTAAACAGTTTTAAAGTTTTAACAATTATTAATGTTATATCCTACTAGCTTGATTCCCCACGCACCGGGTCCCGCCTCGGCGGCGACTAACGCCAAACCTGCGAGACCGTGCGTGCATACCTGAATAGGAAGGGGTATGCGCGCATGGTGCGCGCGAGCACGGACCCGCGTGCGGAGAAAGCCAGTAAGGACAAAAGAAGTTAAAAACTGGCTTTAAAAACACTTTAAACTATTAAAACATAACGGAGAGATAGCGCCGGCCACCAGCTCACCCTGAGCTGGTGACGGCAATGTCGCGCTTATAAGCCCTATCCAAGTTGGTAGGTTCCTTAATAACATTAAAAATTACATTAATAGCAAAGTAGCAAACTTTTTTCATGGATCTCGTTGACAAAAAATCATTTCTTTTAACCCATCAAACTATGGAAAGCTCTAACAGAATATACTAATGACAACTTTACACACAGAGAATATAATGAGACAGTTAATTGGATCCGTGTCATCTGTAGTTTTTAAAAGGAAATCGGCAAAACGAAAGCCAGAACGCAGATGAGAACGGTCCTAAGGGGGTGGGTAATTCATCCACTGTAATATTGCCTCCATTTAACTTTGACCAATGTTTCTTAATCAAATCAATCCTTTCCTTGTCCATAGCTTTATGTCTGTTCAGATTAACTACTCTGTCGTATTATTTTCTAGTCTCAAGGGGTCACTGGTGACGCATTTAACATGCAAAAATTGGCTGTGAGTCAATGATTTAATCATCGCATGCGGATGACTGCTCGCATATCTCACAAAACTGTTGTGGTCCGTTTTTTTTATGTATATATCCGTATGTATGAGGTTGTCAGTATCCCTACACGCCAATATATATATATATATATATATATGAATGTGAACAAACGGATGGGTGCTTTATTAGCACTTGGGCTAATATAGCACCCATCAGTTTGTTCCCATTAATCTGGAGTGCAGTCTCTTCTCTTATTGGCTTATTATTGTCTGGTGTGTCAAGACCAGTATTTTTGTGGTCTGCATCCACAGTTTTTTCATGCTTTTTGGTGCTGCTGTATTTCTAAAGTCACATGCCACAGCCTACCTGAGTATTGTTGCTGACCATGTCCATCCCTTTATGACCACAATGTACCCAACATCTGATGGCTACTTTCAGCAGGATAATGCGCCATGTCATAAAGCTGGAATCATCTCAGACTGGTTTCTTGAACATGACAATGAGTTCACTGTACTCAAATGGCCTCCACAGTCACCAGATCTCAATCCAATAGAGCATCTTTGGGATGTGGTGGAACGGGAGATTCGCATCATGGATGTGCAGCCGACAAATCTGCGGCAACTGTGTGATGCCATCATGTCAATATGGACCAAAATCTCTGAGGAATGCTTCCAGCACCTTGTTGAATCTATGCCACGAAGAATTGAGGCAGTTCTGAAGGCAAAAGGGGGTCCAACCCGTTAATAGCATGGTGTACCTAATAAAGTGGCCGGTGAGTGTATATGTATGGATAGCATCTAAAACTCAGAAGTTCTGGAATTCTAGTAGTCAGTCTGTAAGGAACATTACTGCTCAGAGGCTGATTAACTGTGGTGGCGCAGATCCTCCATTTCAGTATTAGAAAATATATGGGATGCTAGTAGATAGTCCATTTCAGTATAACAGCAGGCAATGCATCCATAAAGGGGTTCTCCAGGATTACATTTTTTCCATATGGCTGTAAAATTGATGAAGGGCTTATACTCACCTCTCTCAGTGCTCTCGTTTAATAACGCTGTCCATTACTTCCATGTGCATACAGAGGCAACGAGCGACGTCATCAGTTCACAATCAGCTACTACAGAAGTTAGCGGCAGTAACTGTTAATACTGCATCACTTCCATGCTCCTGTATACAAACATAAGAGGTGAGTGTAAGCTCTTTATTGTTCTTACAACTCCTCTTCCCCTGCATATATAAAAGCTTAATTTAGGATACCTCCTTTAAGAACAATGTTCTTGTAAATTATCTCTCCATATACATGTGCTTGGAATTAGAAATAAGGAGCAGCTCAGTCTAAGCACAGTTCAGGAGTGATAGATCCAAAACCCTTCATCTCCCATTACTTTGATGGCAGACACCACTTAGTAAGGAGATGCTAAGCACATATGTGGCTTTACATGCCTGTGTATGTATTTTGTATACAAACTAATGTAGAGCACATAGTATAAAGCAATGGAACAGATTTATCATGCTGTCTGAAAGTCAGTATATTTCTAGTTGCCCATGGCAACCAATCACAGCTCCCCTTTGAAATATTCATGAGCACTGGTAAATGAAAGTTGAGCTGTGATTGGTTGCCAAGGGCAAGTAGAAATATTCTGACTTTCACACAGCTTCCCAATGTATATAATAGTTAGCAGATGAATGGTTACTGCCTGAAGCTTATTTGGAAGCAGGGTAAAGGAATGGAAAAGAGATCTAATCAACTTTACTTGAAGAAGGACCAATTTATAATGACTAGCGAACAAAATATTGTTAGTATCACTAAATGTGCAAGGGTCTTGGATCTCTAGGCTTATGGATTCTTGTGATGAATAAAGGCTCTATATCATGTAGAAGTAAATGGACACAGAGTGCAGAAAATGATAATACTGACTGAGATAGAAAGGTGTGATGGCTGCAGTAGTTGCAGAACAGTCAAAATGACCATCAGTGTTGAAAGCAACCACAAAGGTTGACTGAGCACTTCAAAAGGACGTAGGATCAATAGTAATATGAAGCACAATTTATGTGACTATATAATATCATTACACAATAGAATACAGCTGGTTTTAATGCTTAAATGCATCATTCGAAAATGATGCTTGTGTACAGTATATGTACAAGATTTAAAAAGTCTGCCTTTCATGGGCTGTAATTTCTATTTTCCTGAAGCACTTTATTTAGCAGTCTTTTAGTATTTTGGCATGATGAGAAGGTATGGAGTTGGCCAGAAGGCAATTCAGTTTGTCTGTTGCTTCATTTCTCCAAGGAGATACAATAATATGGCCTTAAATTACACCTGTAAAGTATAAAAACTTTTGCCTAGCTCTGCACTAAGCTAAAATGAGCAATTCTCTAATTTACACTCATTAGATATCTGCAGCCATTACCTTGTCCCTCTGGCTGTCTTTGTTTGGTTGGTTGCAATGGGAATCCTTAGCTAAACAGTGGAGAGAAGCAGAGGGTGGGTGGATGTTTTTGGGAGGAGCACTAGCAGATGTGCACGCAGCATGGTGTACCTAATAAAGTGGCCGGTGAGTGTATATATATATATATATATATATATATATATATTGCTTATACACTCAGGCTAGACAGTGATTGCAACCACATATCCCGAGCGAAAGTAGTTCAAAGTCTCTATGTAGATTTACATTGGTATAAAACTAATTCATAGTTTATTTAACACCATTCAATCTTTGCACCTCTTGTGTGGTTTTTAAGTCCCCTGCTCTTACATTAAGCCTTGGGTTTGCAGCTATTCCTAATATTGATGGAAACAATATGGGTTATTTCTTTATAAATTACAATCATTAGTCATAGATGAAGTAAGACATTGGTGGGCTGTATCATTACTTAAACAATATGTTAATTATGCAGCTTGAGGGGTTCTCATTAATATGATGACATCAATCTTCTACAGCAAAGAAGTACTATTTCTGAGGTGCGGGAGACAGTGGGGATTCACAAAACATGTAATAGTGAAGGGGCAGAAGCAGCAGTGCTAATAATATGAAATTATAAGACACAAAGATACTGAAGGTTCTAGAGTGATAACAGTGCCGTCCCCTGGAGAAGACTAGTAATCATACAGTCTGTCCTTCTTATTTTGTATTAGTGATGTCTCATACTTCATACTTCTGTACTGCCTCAGTACTGGTGCTGAGGTGCTCTACATTGTGGGGTATCTTGGATCAACCAGGCGCCAATGTACAGCGACACCTAATCACCAGGATTCCAGTTCCCATATGTGTTTTTGCTTCCATTATGTAGTTTCTGTTTAAAAAAAAAAATGTAATTTGAACAGATGTCTGGAGGAATATATTAATACAGAATAATACATTATTAAAATTAATACACTAATAGCAAAGTAGCAGAACTTTTTTAACGGATCTGTTGAAAAAAATACTTTTTTATCCCAACAAAATAACGGAAGGTCTGAAAGAAGATAAACTGACAACTTTACAAATCCAAGGAAATAAATGAGAATAAAGATGGATCCACTGTTCATCTGTTTTTAAATGGGAACTGCAAAACGGAAGCCAGAATGCTGATGAGAACTGGCCCTAAGGTTGATGCCACATGTGGCGTTTTTGGTCCATTTTTATGCATGTGTTTTCAGTCCTTTTAAAAACACATGCGTTTTTCAAATGCACCCATTTTCTACCATTTGCCATTTTTGGCTGCTTATCTTAACAGATAAACAGGTAGAAAGCAGCCAAACGCATGGAAAACAGTCAAAAATTGATGCGTTTAAAAAACAGACTGAAACCGCATGCTTAAATTCGGACCAAAATCGCCACGTGTCACATCACTCTAACAAGTACACCGCCAACAATATCTTCACTCTAAGGCTGCATTCACACTAACGTAAGGGGGACGTATATCCGGCCGACGTATATATACGGCTGATATACGTTCCCCATAGATGGCAATGGGTGCACGGCACCCAACGGGAGGCACGTGCGGCACCATACCGCTCTGTACCCTGGAAAAAGATAAGACATGTTCCATCTGTCTCCGTAGTATGGCGCCGTATGCCATATGTTCCTATGGAGAGGGGCAGGGGTGAGCCTCGCTCACCTCCTCCTCCTCTCCCTGTGCGCTGAATGTGTGAATGTAGCCTAAGTCGGTGGAGGAGGTGAGTGGAGTGGGTCATTCAAATCTTGGATTTCCCACTCAGGGTCATCTGCCCAATAAGGCTGATTACCACAGCTATTCCAAGGAAATTGTTATTGATTTGCTGGTAAAATCTTACAATTTAAGAGCTGCCAAAATGAATTCAAGCACAATGCCATGACATGTGCCAGTGTGATGCAACTCGCCTCAAGCAGCAGTACCTGCACCAAGATGGGGGCAGCATACTGCCACCAACTACAAAGCGGTACCTGACACTTAAAACAGTGGGGGAAATTTATCAGTAGTGTCTGAGGTAGAAATGGTCTAGCTGCTCATGTCAACCAATTAGAGCAAAGCTTTGATTTTATAAACAGTCATTGGAAAATGAAAGCTGAGTTCTGATTGGTTGCCATGGGCAACTAGAACAGTTTTCTTCTCAGGTACTTCTGATAAATCTTCTCCAGTGTATTGACACCATATGTAACCATGGGTGTATGTAGAGCCCAGCTACCGCAAAACTAATATATTAATACTGGATGCTGCAGAAGGGGGGGGTCATCTATAGCTCACCTCATGCAGCAGAATTTTTAGGTTCACCCCTGGCACTAGAGATGAGCGAACATACTCGTCCGAGCTTGATGCTCGATCGAGCATTAGCGTACTCGTAACTGCTCGTTGCTCGGACGAGTATTTCGCCCGCTCGAGAAAATGGCAGCTCCCGCCGTTTTGCTTTTTGGCGGCCAGAAACAGAGCCAATCACAAGCCAGGAGACTCTGCACTCCACCCAGCATGACGTGGTACCCTTACACGTAGATAGCAGTGGTTGGCTGGCCAGATCAGGTGACCCTGGGATAGACTAGCCGCTGCCCGCGCTGCTCGGATCATTCTGTGTCTGGATGCCGCTAGGGAGAGAGCTGCTGCTGGTCAGGGAAAGCGTTAGGGTGTTCTATTAGCTTACTGTTAGGCAGGAGTGATTCTCAAAGAACCCAACAGCCCTTCTTAGGGCTACAATAACGTTCTACTTTTTTTATTTTAATTTGCATCTTTTACCATTTTGTGAGGAATTAGCAGGGGGACTTGCTACCGTTGTGTTTAGCTCTTAGTGGCACACATATCCATAGCAAAGACCGAAGTGGGAAAATTCAGTAGGGGTTGGATTTCTATTAGGCAATAAAAATAGCATCAGAGCCAACCCTTAACATTAGGATAATCCAACTGACATTACAAAAGTTATCTAGCAAATTTACCAGAAAAAGTGAAATAGCGATTACAGGGTTTCCCATACAGGCTGCGGGTAAATGTCCCGTGAGATAGCTAAATTCCCTCACGCCCATTCTAACAATAGGAATTTCTCTACAGAGGGTAATAGCAGTATAGAATGGCTGAAGCCTTCTCGCTTACACATAAAGAATTAAAAAAAAATGTAGCACACATGTGGAAACAACCCTTTAAAACTTTTTGTTTTTATGGCTATAGAACACCAGAGTCATACAAAAAATTACCCACAGACCTCCAAGGAGTCTTGGAAGGGTTGTGGAATGATAAGCACATCACCTCATGTTCTATGGGGATGCCCATATGAATAATTACTGGGACTCAGTATTCAAATTACAGCCTACGTGTGTGATAAAGTGTTGAGTAACTCCAAGAGTATAGCATTACTATTACTAGATATACAACCTTTCGATTTGCAAAAGGAATACGGCCTGTAAATCTTAATGGTAGCCAAGTTGTTTGATTGCTAGAATGTGAAGGTACCCAGCACCCTCCCCCCGGCCTTTAGCACCCTAATTAAAAGCAATCAAACCACTATAGTTATAGAAAGAAAAGCATGGGGAGATGGTACATGGAGAAATTCCAGAAAAACTTGGACTCAAAACTCAGCATGCATAAGGGTCTAACACAATGGGCTCTTTATAAGGGTCCAAACGCCACTTTCGTCGGTTTCCCGAATATTTACGATTGTGCCGAATGCCCCGGGATTTTGACGCATGTGATGCAATTTTGGCTCATCGGCGTAGCTTGCATGCGTCAGAAATCAGGGGACGGGCCTCAGACTGACGGATTGACAAACCGCGGAATTTAAAAGGATTTGTGTTGCAACAAGATCAAGGGAGAAAGCACGTGAACTCCGGTGGATCTCGGCGCAGCAGCGAAACCATGCGGAACTCGGAGCACGATGTTAGTGAATGGTGCCACCCGAATCCTCGGGCAACGCACCGCGGGGGTCGTGACAGGACCGGGTAAGTAAATCTGCCCCCATATATTAGCAAGGTAATAGCCAACCCAGAATGCCTAAAAGAATAGATGTCATGGGAAAAGGGATGCAGCATAAAAAAGTAGTATTGTTAGTTTGGTAGTTGTTAGTTGTTGATTATATCATTCTTGTTGTGTCAAAAAATCTATGTGAGAGGTATGAAGATCAGATCATTTAGGATGCCCTGGGTGATCCACACCTCTAGATATAGCCCTCCTGAACAGGCTTTAAGCGAAAAGGGTTAATATAATATAGAGACAACACCATTTTCATATCACATAGTCAAATTGATATATGACATAAAATTGTAATGGTATATTATCTAAAGTTAATTGTGATAGTCAAAAATGCCCCACTGTTTTTGTAGGAGATATGAAAATAATGCAAAATGGTGGCTTTGGAGGCAAATAAAAGTTGTATTAATTCAACACAACCAAAAGTTAACGAATGAAATTAAATGTAAAATTGTATCTTGACCAAATAAAATGCAAGAAATGAAGAGATAAAATATAGGAACATAGTTTAAAATACACTTCCTGTATTAGCTCATCGATAACATGAGCTAAAGTAATAGCTCAGGATATATATTCCTGTTGAATGAATCATCAGGAACTTGATCAATCATCAGGTACTCCATATCACAAGCCTGCTTCTTCAAATCTAAAGATTAGACTCTCACCTTAATATAACACCAAAAAGCATAGTCAACCCCTTACCGACATGTGACATAACTGTACGTCACATGTCGGTTAAGATTGTATGGAGTGGCTCACAGGCTAAGTTTGCTCCATACGCAGCAAGTGTTAGCTCATTATGCAGTATCGCTACCATCTTAGATCTGGTCGGTCACACCCCATAGTGTCATCAGTGGGCATTGGCCAGTTACTATAACTAGCAAGACCCATTGTTCAATGTCACAAGAGTCTCTTTTACAGATCCAGTGAATTTACAATATACTGCAATACTGTAAAATAAAACTTGAGGTAACGCCACATTCAAAAGTTCATCTAACAATTTAAGAAATGGTATTCCGGCAGTGAATCCCATAACGGAAATAACAAAAAATGTCCAAAAAGCCATTTTTTTGTAATTTTGCGAAACATAAAAAGTTTAATCAAAAATCGTAAAAGGTATACGTTCTCCCAAAGTGGCAATGAAACATTGTTATGTTCACACAAAAAATGAACTTTACACAGCTCCATAAGCCAAAGTATGGAAAAGTTATTAGCGTCAAATATGGCAAATTGAATTTTATTTTTTGTACAAAGTTTTAATTTTTAAAACCTATTAAAACCAAATAATGTATAAATTTGGTATCACCACCCAAGAATAACATGGAGGGGTCCCTTAGTGTTCACAGTGAGAGGTGTAAAGGAGTCCCAAGAACATGTCACATGAGATTTTTTTTGTCAATTCATGCATTTGGAATTTTTCCCCCTTCCCAGTACATGGCATGTAAAACTAAATACTGCCTCTAGGAAGAACAATTGGTTACACAGAAAACCAGCCCTAAAAGCTCCGTACATGGGAAAAAAATTAGGGATTTTTACATATGTGGAGCAAAAAATGGAAATTTAAAATCGAAAAAAGGGCATTAGTGGGAAGGGTTAAGGTGCTATAGAGCCAAAGATGAAGGCGTCTTAAGTGTACTGTAGCCTCTCAGCAAACTCATCAAGGCAAAGGACTCTTTTGAGCTTATTTGCAAATTAAATGGAATGATTTTTCGGTAAGGAAATATAGAATATAGAAAATATGGAATGTCAAAAACTATTTCATACTGCCTATGGGTGCTGATGACAGTTTCCCTTTAAGTTGCTGACGGTGGAGCACCGGTAGGGTAATAGACTGAAATGAAGGCAGTAGACATAGGAGGTGCACCCTATGGAGGTCTTGTGGATGAGGGGTTTTGTTGTAATCAAAGGGATGATGGACAACCAGTGTAGTGACTGGCACAGACTGGAGGTTGTATAGCAATAAGGATAGATTGTGAGAGATAGTTTGTAAAGTAGGGGATGACAAGAGTTACCGTACCAAGATGAAATTGAATCGAGCAATGGTCTTGCCATGGTCAGAAAGGAAACTTTTAAGATGATTGATGATAGACACCCTTCTCCCCCTCTTCCACCTCACCACAGATTACTGAAGAAAGGGCAGAAGCATTAAACCCCTTTACCATGTTTGGTTGCTATGACATGCATTTTAGTGCTATGTAGTAACCAAGTAGAAAAATAATCATTAAAAAATTGATTTTTTTTTCCCTAAAACCAAATCAAACAACGGTTGATTTTTTTCAATTGTTTTGCATTAGCATTAGCCTGAAACAGCAAAATGCAATATATCCTACTTAGTAACGACGCACTTCTTAATGTGGAATTATTCTTTGGAACAATGGTTAATAACCTCTGCTAAATAAAAGGCTGCGAAAGGAAACCTAATAGTAACCGTCTCTACAAAAATAGAAACTAAAGTGGAGCGTTTATAATGGCAGAGTGCAATGCGGAAATCTGTCCAGTGATTAGCACGTAGCTCTGAGAGTATTTAGAATTTATAAAGCTGATTCTAAAATATTCCCCGTCCACAAACTCTCATAATGAGGAATTTTAAATTAAGCACTCATTTATATTTCTTGATGCATCAGTCTCCAACTTTCAGAGGCCATTTAATTTCCCTTATGTGTGATTAAACTAAGCTTAAACCTTCATAGGGGACGCATGTTTTATCGAATTGAGCTCTAATAATTTACAAAACACTAAATATGTTTGCAAATGCTTTGTTGCTACTTTCTTTCAGTTATTGTTCTCTTTTTATGTTGCTTAGGTTACTACCACGTACCATATTCCAGACTGTTGCTAAGACACCATGTATCCATCTTCATTCCTCTTTTTTCAACAGCCAAACTCTAATGGCCATTAAAGGGGATGTCACCTTTTTTTATATCCAGTAAGTCATTTTTATGGATGATATAGGTATTTAGATGCAATCGGAACTGTGATTTAATTTTTCTTGGCAATTACAAAGCAAATTAGTGCTCATCAAGATCTCAAGATGTGCAACTTACAGCTAAACCACTATGAATAAATTGTCCCAAAGCAAATGTCTACTTGGTTGTTGGTCTGCTGTCAGCTGCAGACAATGTAGGACCAGTGGGGGTTTGTCATTTTCTAGCTAAAAGGACAGACATGATTAAAATACCACATTTATCCCAAATTTTACAGTTTGACTGTACAGTATGTGCTACATCCATAATATGTATTACCATTCTGCTTGCACAATCCTAGTACAGGCGGTCCCCTACTTAAGGACACCGACTTACAGACAACCCATCTGACCTCTGGTGAAGCTCTCTGAATGCTTTACTATAGACCCAGATTGCAATTATCAGCTGTAAGGTGTCTGTAATGAAGCTTTATTGATAATCATTGGTCCAATTACAGCAAAAAATGTTTAAAATCCAATTGTCACTGAGGCCAAAATTTTTTTTGTCTTGATCTACAATTATAAAACATATAGTTTCAACTTACATACAAATTCAACTTAAGAACAAACCTCTGGACCCTATCTTCTACGTAACCCGGGGACTGCCTGAATATCCATCGATAACTTGAAAAACTCTAATCATAGATACACACTTTCATTCAGTCATATACTGAACACATCACCCACACTAGTAATATATTTGAACCCTTCTACTAATACTATGCAGAAAGAACAAACTTTATACTACTCATTAGGATTTAGCATTTACCAACATGATAGGTGCCAGGTAGAGATGAGCGAGCACTAAAATGCTCGGGTACTCGTTATTCGAGACGAACTTTTCCCGATGCTCGAGTGCTCGTTTCGAGTAACGAGCCCCATTGAAGTCAATGGAGGACTCGAGCATTTTCAAGGGGACCAAGGCTCTGCACAGGGAGAAGCTGGGCCAAACACCTGGGAACCTCAGAAAAGGATGGAAACACCACGGAAATGGACGGAAAACAGCGGGGAGCAAGCATGGATGCCTTGAGGCTGCTTATCGCACATTATGCCAAAATTATGGGCAACAGCATGGCCATGACAGAGTGACAGAATGAGCGTAGATAGCATCTAAAACATCCAATAATTGACCCTGACACTATAGGGGACGGCATGCAGAGGCAGCGGCAGCAGCGGTCTTTGCGATGGATATGTGCGTCACTAAAACACAGTGGTCGCAAGTCTGACTCCAAATTGCTCCCAATTTGATAGTAGATGCACTGCAGCAAGTACAGCCACCAGCAGATCAACCAGAAATCAAATATATATAACCTACTGTAGGCGTAATTAAGACGTTTGTATTCTCCTATGGCTATTTTCTAGCCAAGTATTAAGCACACTACTATGCCAGATGGAGAGACGCTGAGTTATGAAAAAATAAAAGTAAAAAAAAGAAACTGGCAGACTGTGCCTAATTGAAATACAACCCGGGCCCTAATAAATTTTCCCACTTCGGTCTTTGCGATGGATATGTGCGTCACTAAAACACAGTGGTGCAGTCTGACTCCAAATTGGCTCCCAATGTGCTAGTAGATGCACTGCAGCAAGTACAGCCACCAGCAGATCAACCAGAAATCAAATAGTATTAAACGCTACGTAGGGTAATTAGACGTTTGTATTCCTATGGCTTTTCTAGCCAGTATTACAGCAACTACATATGCCAGATGAGATGACGCTGGGTGTATGAAAAAAATAAACGTAATAAAAATAAAAGAACTGAGCAGACTGCGGCATGTCCAGCTTATAAGCCCTATCCCAAGTGGTAGGTTTCCTTTAATACAATTAATACATTAATAGCAAAGTAGCAAAACTTTTTTAATGGATCTGTTGAAAAAAATATTTTTTTTAACCCAACAAAATAACGGAAAGTCTAACAGAAGATATACTAACTGACAACTTTACACATCCAAGGAAATAAATGAGAATAAAGATGGATCCGCTGTTCATCTGTTTTTAAAAGGGAACTGCAAAACGAAAGCCAGAACGCAGATGAGAACTGGTCCTAAGGGTGGTGTTTTTGGTCCATTTTTAAGCATGTGTTTTCAGTCCATTTAAAAACACATGTGTTTTTAAAACGCTTCCATTTTCTACCGTTTACCAGTTTTGGCTGCTTATCTTAATAGATAAACAGATACAAAGCAGCCAAACGCATGGAAAACGGTCAAAAATGGATGCGATTAAAAAATGGACTGAAAACGCATGCTTAAATTCGGACATAAAAACCACGTGTGGCATCACCCTAACTGGTACACTGCCATTTATTATAATGGTGCTTTTCTGGGCTCTGTGTGACATTTTGCAGTGATTTCTTCATCTACATTACAAGGAGTTCCTGCTTTTAAAGGGGCTTTACCATCGCTTGTACTGACATACAAGCCAGGAAAAACGTGCAATATCCTCCATCTCAACACTGTGTTTACTCTAAGTTGGTGGAGGAGGTGAGCGGAGTGGGTCATGCAAATTTTGGATTTCCCACCAAAGAGTTTATCAGGGTCATCTGCCCAATAAGGCTGATAACAGCTATTCCAAGGAAATTTTTATTAATTTGCTGTTAAACTCTTACAATTCATGAGCTGCCAAAATGAATTCAAGCACCATGCCATAACATGTGCTAGTGTGATAAAACTTATCTGGAGTGCACCATCTATGAGGCAAGTTGAGCCTCTCGCCTCAAGCAGCAGTACCTGCAGCAAGATGGGGGGAGCATGCTGCCACCAGCTCCAAAGCAGTACCTGACACTTAAAACAGTGGGTTAAATTTATCAGTAGTGTCTGAGGTAGAAATGTTCTAGTTGCTCATGTCAACCAATCAGAGCAAAGCTTTGATTTTATAAACAGCCAAGGGAAAATGAAAGCTGAGCTCTGATTGGTTGCCATGGGCAACTAGAACAGTTCTCTTCTCTGGCACTTCTGATAAATCTTCTCCAGTGTCTATTAACACCATATGTAACCATGGGTGTATGTAGAACCCATCTACCACAAAACTGATATTAATCTAGTATAATATCTAGAATATTATATTCTAGTGTGGGTGATGTGTTCAGTATATGACTGATATGAAAGTGTATCATATGATTAGAGTTGTTCAAGTTATCCGGATGGATATTACAGGCAGTCCCCGGGTTACGTAGAAGATATGGTCCAGAGGTTTGTTCTTAAGTTGAATTTGTATGTAAGTCGAAACTATATGTTTTATAATTGTAGATCCAGACAAAAAAAAATTTGGCCCCAGTGACAATTGGATTTTAAACATTTTTGCGTTTGAATGGGACCAATGATTATCAATAAAGCTTCATTACAGACACCTTACAGCTGATAATTGCAATCTGGGTCTATAGTAAAGCATCAGAAAGAACTTCACCAGAGGTCAGAGGGGCTGTAACTGTGGGTTGTCTGTATGTCGGTTTTTCTGTTGTCCTTAAGTAGGGGACCGCCTGTACTAGGATTGTGCAAGCAGAATGGTAATACAATAGTATACAGTAATATCATATTATGGATGTAGCACATACTGTACAGTCAAACTGTAAAATTTTGGATAAATGTGGTATTTTAATCATGTCTGTCCTTTTAGCTAGAAAATAAATTAGTTACACAGCACCACACTTAAAGGGTTTTGGAAATGAAAGAAGTTTACAGAGATGTTTAAACAATAAAGATCATTTGTAACCCCCTAACTTACAATTTACTCATTTTGATGTTTGAGCTCCTATTACTCAGTGATGGCCAGTGTAAGATTACAAAGTGGGGGCAGAGACCTCTAAGCAGTACTTCATGATTACTCGGTGCTAGGAGATTGCTGTGTGCTGCATATGCTTAGATTATCATGGTAGAGGGTTATCTAACTTTTAATTAGCTTCCAAGCATTGTGGGTAAGCGGTGTTGTAATGATTGAGGTGTGACAGCGACCTGGCCCGGCGATGGTCGGAGAGAGAAATGTATGCATGTCGGCGCCAGGAACGGAGTGAAGCTGCACTGCCACATGTGTCAATAACCCCTAATGACCGCCCTATCGCTTTTACGGCAATATAACTACTATAAAAGAATATAACTAGCAGTATAGACACTCAATTAGTTACACAGCACCACACTTAAAGGGTTTTGGAAATGAAAGAGAGTTTACAGAGATGTTTACACAATAAAGATCATTTGTAACCCCTAACTTTACAATTTTACTCATTTTGCTGTTTGAGCTCCTATTACTCAGTGATGGCCAGTGTAAGATTACAAAGTGTGGGCAGAGACCCTCTAAGCAGTACTTCATGATTCCTCTGTGCTATGAGATGCTGTGTGCTGACAATATGCTTAGATTATCATGGTAGAGGGTTTATCTACACTTTTAATTAGCTTCCAAGCATTGTGCTAGCAGCGGTGTAATGATTGAGGTGTGACAGCGACCTGGCCCGGCGATGGTCGGAGAGAATCAATTGTATGCATGTCGGCGCAGGAAGGATGTGCACTGCAACTGCAACTGTTCAATAACCCCCTAATGACCCCTATCGGCTTCTTTTTACCGGCGGTTCAGTGAAGGGTTCTTTTCTAGGGAAGGATTTCACGGAGGCGGGAACGTTGAAGAAGGTTAGGGGACATCAGGTCAGCTGGTGCTGGTGTCGGGCATGTGAGATCACAGCCCAGACCCGGCCAGCTAACACCGGATCGGAAAAAACTCAGAGAGCCTAGGTGTTTAACCCCTTACATGCTGCGGTCAAGCATGACCATGGCGTGTAAGTGTCTGCACTGTGGATCAGACCCCCTCCATCGGTGCGCTTACCAGGGGATACGATCCCTCCTGCCACATCCCCTGGGTCCAGCGAGGGCCCCGAGACTGTCGGCTTCTCTCCCTGCTGGGTTTCGCCTCCTGGCAGGACCCGGCTGTATGTAACTGAAGATGCGCAGCATGCTCAGTTACTAACACTGTAAACTGCAATACAAGTGTATTGCAGTGTAAAGGCTTGAACAAGTGATCGAATTAACGCTTGTTCAAGCCAAGAAGTAGAAAATGTAAAAAAAAGAAAAAAATATGATTATATAAATAAATAAAATAAAAGTCCCATAATCTCCCCAGTTACACATAAAATGCAAATAAAGTAAATAAAACACAAAAATATACATATCACTGCGTCCAGATCTGACAACAGAAAAATACAGAAGTTATGGCCCTGAAAAGTTGTCAATAGTAAAAATATTTTCTCCATTATTGGTTTTGCTCAGTAAAATTAAGCAAAGATAAGAAAAACTATATAAATGAGATATCACCGCAATCGTAGAGAACTAGAGAATAAAGATGAAATATTATTTTTATGCTACAGGGGAAAAAAATGCTAAAAATCCAAAGTAAAAATTGATGATTTTGTTTGTGTCCCACTTGAAATAGTTAATAAAATCGCATGAACAAGCTTTAGACATATGTTCGCATTACCAAAAAAAATAAAAATTGATAGCCTGTACAATGTGACAATACAAATCTGCTGTGAATAGTGCTGCTTTGATCCTATGCTCGGCCGTGTGCCCATACAGGAGTTTACCACCACATATGGGGTATCAGTAAACTCGGGAGAAATTGGGCATCAAACTATGCAGAGCGTTTCATCATTTAATTTATTATGAAACTGTCAGTTTTTTCCTAAATGAATGTATTTACCAAAAAAATTCAAAAGTTTCTAACTCGCAGGTCCATATTGTTTTAACCCATGTAAAACACTTAAAGGGTTAAAAGACTTAATAGAAGTTGTTTTACATACATTGAGGGGTAAACTTTTTATAATTATAATTTATGTGGTTTTACTATGATTCAGGGATTTCAAAAAGTGAGTTTTAATTTTCATGAAAATGAGAAAAATGGCACTTAAAGTTCTGCACCTCATAACATTCTAGAAAAATGAGAGGATCCATAAAATATCATCTCAACATAAAGCAGACATTCCGTAAATGTTAATTATCAAGCTTTTTTGGGTAGTTTTATTTCCTATCTAGAAAGCAGAACATTTCAAACTTGGAAAATGAAGAATTTTTACAAACTTTTGCCAAATTTTCACTATTTTTCAGAACGAAACGCAAAACTTATCACTTAAATTTTATAACTAACATGAAGTACAATGTATCACGAGAAAACAGTCTCAAAATCACCCGGATATGTTAAAGCGTTCCGAAGTTATAACCAATTATTGTGAGACATGTCAGATTTGAAAAATCTAGTCTGGTCATTGAGCTGAAAACTAGTGTCAGTGATAAGGGGTTAAGGGGGCAGGCTATTAGAGATCAGCAGTAATATAGTAAGTAGTATTGCAGTATATAATATTAGCAATCAGACCATGCAGGGTTAAAATAACCTGGAAGGTCTGAAATAATGGTAAAAAAAAATTTAAAAATGTAAAAAAGTTAATGTTTAAATCACCCTCCTTTCCCTAGATCACAGTAAAAATCATAAACATAATGGGGCAGATTGGGATCCACTAAGGCAGTTCCTCCGACGTCCATCAGGTGTCGCTGCTGCGCTGAAAAGCATCGGAACGCACTGAAGTTCACCGAGCCATCATGGGTGAAGGTAAGCGCGTGCCGAGCGACCCTTTTTTTTAAAATTGGGGCGGTTTTTCCGAATCTGTCAGGTTTTTTTATGGCCACGCCCCCGATTTTCCGTTGCGTGCATGTCGGTGCCGATGCGCCACAATCCGATCGCGTGCGCCAAAATCCCGGCGCAATACAGGGAAAATCGGCGCAAAACAGAAAAATTTGGTTAACCCGTCGCAAAAACGCGAATCGGGCCCTTAGTAAATGACCCCCAATATGTATCGCCACCTCCCAAAATGCCTGTTCTATCAAAATATATAAAAGATTATTCACTTTTGTTAACACCGTAACGGAAAATAGCACCCAATTTGCCACTGTTCCCCATTTTTCCAAACAACCATATAGGTCCCAAATTTATATAAATTAATACGCCAGCACATACTGCAAAAAAAATTACACCTTACATAGGTCCGTACACCAAAGTTTTAAAAAGTTTAAAAAATCTATTAAAACTAGAGATGAGCGAACATGCTCGTCCGAGCTTGATGCTCGGTCGAGCATTAGGGTACTCGAAACTGCTCGTTACTCGGACGAATACTTCGCCCGCTCGAGAAAATGGCAGCTCCCGCCGTTTTGCTTTTTGGCGGCCAGAAACAGAGCCAATCACAAGCCAGGAGACTCTGCACTCCACCCAGCATGACGTGGTACCCTTACACGTCGATAGCAGTGGTTGGCTGGCCAGATCAGGTGACCCTGGGATAGACTAGCCGCTGCCCGCGCTGCTCGGATCATTCTGTCTCTGGATGCCGCTAGGGAGAGAGCTGCTGCTGGTCAGGGAAAGCGTTAGGGTGTTCTATTAGCTTACTGTTAGGCAGGAGTGATTCTCAAAGAACCCAACAGCCCTTCTTAGGGCTACAATAACGTTCTACTTTTTTTATTTTAATTTGCATCTTTTACCATTTTGTGAGGAATTAGCAGGGGGACTTGCTACCGTTGTGTTTAGCTCTTAGTGGCACACATATCCATAGCAAAGACCGAAGTGGGAAAATTCAGTAGGGGTTGGATTTCTATTAGGCAATAACTCAGTGTCATCTCATCTGGCATAGTAGTGTGCTTCCTTTGATACTTGGCTAGAAAATAGCCATAGGAGAATACAAACAGCTTCTTGAAGCCTACAGTAGCGTTCTATATATTTGATTTCTGGTTGATCTGCTGGTGGCTGTAGTTTCTGCAGTGCATGTACTTGCCAATTCTGAGCAATTTGTAGTGAGACTTGCGACCGCTGTGTTCTGCGCTTAGTGGCGCACATATCCATAGCAAAGGCCGAAGTGGCAAAATTCAGTAGGGGTTGGATTTCTATTAGGCAATAACTCAGTGTCAAAAAAATATATTAAATTCAGCCATATACAGCCAATCCTTGAATTAAGAACACCCAACGGACTAGTTACAGACGGACCTCTCTGTGACCTTTCACTGTGACCTCTGGTGAAGTTTCCTGGATGCTGGTAATTTATTGAACCTTTGCCCCGAGTTGCAATGATCAAATCTAAGAGTTATCAAAGGTCTCTGCGATGAGTATTGTCAATCCTTGTTCCCATGAAAACACCAAATTTTCAAAATCCAATTGTCACAGAGACAATTTTTTTCCTTTTTAAGGGTTGGTACCGTATAGCACCCACATTACTCATTTGCAGCCACATATTAGTAATAATAAGATTAATAATCTTTAAGGAGTTTCTGTGCACTGCAATTGAAGTCTAAAGGTCAGTTCACACAACAATATTTGACCCAAGTCAAAATCTGCTGTCAGGCTTTTCGACATGAATTTTGACAAGCATTCCTGAGTGGCGACCACACATATTCCTTAAGTAGGGCATGATGCTCATGGAAAAAGATACACAGAGGTTTCCTATTTCTTTCAGTGCCACAAATTCCCGCTTTGTAAAAAAAGGATTGTATGAAAGAGACCTAAACAAGTCAGGGACATCCAATTTTCTGGTGCAAAGAATACAGATTTTTTTCACTGACCTGCCATAATATATGCCCTTACGAATACAGGAAACATCGGGGCACATTTACTAAAGGCGCGCACACACCGCATTTCCGATGGGTTTCCCGACTATTTGCGCCGCATTTTACAGGGGTTTTTGGTGCAAGCGATCAGATTTTTGCCGACTTTCGTGCGGCACAAATTGGGGGGCGTGGCAACCCGACTGATTCGGACTAAGCGCGGGATTTAAGATTCAAATTGTGTCGCAAGACATTCACTCACATACACCGGGAAGAAGAAGGTGAATTCTGGCGGACCTGAGTGGGGAAGCGACACATGCAAGATATATCGGGCGCGGTCTTAGTGAATCGCGCTGGACTTCATCCTCGTCGGACAATACACCTCTGGGATCGCGACAGGACCGGGTAAGTAAATGTGCCCCATTATGCAAAATACTAGAAAAGTTTCATTCTATTCATGAAAACTTGGTGGCCTCAACCCCCAATCCAGTAAACCATCTGTACCAAATGGACATTCTAGAGTGCACAAAATCTCACAAAAATAAATCCTCAAAAAATATGGGCAGATTAAAAAATTATTGTGCACATGCAGATCATATGATGTATCACGTGTACAAACAGTAACACATGGAATTGCTGTATTATACATAGGGCCACACGTCTAAATATGTACAAATCATTCAAGTCATAAGACTAATAGCATAAATGCTTTTAGCTAATACAACATCTTGGCCTGAAATCATAGACAATGCCATAATCAGTCACTGCTTTGCCATTCACACATCACTGCACATCTTGATAATTAATCATTTGATAGCACATAACAGCCAGATAATTAGAAATTGTTCTCTGTAACATTAATCATTGTAGAAAGCTGGAGCTAGGAGGACTGTATCAAGAGATAAAGGTTTAAGTATGAGTTATTTTATTTTTTCACTTTGGTTTGGCTAAGATGGTTCACTGGGCCTGGTTAGGTTAGCAGAACTGTAGTGTAGTATTAAAAAAGAAAAACAATGGAACCAGTTGGTGGTGGTGGAAAACATTAACCCTAGAAGTCTACAATGTATATGGAACAATAAATTAACCAGAAAGATTTATGGATGACGTGTACAGTATTGTGCACTTTTTCCTGATGATAAATACGACAGAGGCTGGAGGCCCCTTTTGCTTCCGACCCCTTTCCCGCCTTTCTTTTGGAAAGTGTTGAAGAAAGCAAATAAAGAACACAAAGAAAAATTTGGTTTGTGCATTTTTTTTACTTCCCATAAAGGCCTGTTATTGATTTGGTCAATATGTTATCCATTGATTCCCCGATATTACACATTTTATGGGCTAATATACTTTTTTATGGTTTCCACGGCCCGGTGTGTGAGCCAAATGTCCGAGCCACAAATCTCAGGGCAGATCAATTTCCAGCCCATATTTGGCTTAGTTTTAAATTTAGTTAGAAAAATTTTATGACAATATTTATTTAAAAAATTAGGATTATGTGAAAATGTGATGTTAACATTTTCACTCTGATAGAACCAGAACTACCTGAGATTAAAAGGGAACCTCTAACCTAATGTTATTCCTCTTAACTAGCAGCACCCTCAAGACGGTTATGATATATCCTTTCTAGCACTGAAATCCCCACATTTTACCAAAAAAATCTCCTCTAATATCATGTGAAAATCTTTTGCCAAAGATTTATGTCAGGGACTGGAAGGGGAGCATTAATTTAGATGCCTATATTTTGGGTTCTCTACTGGCTAGAACACTGGTTCTTGTATCAGATCAAATGATTTTATCTTTCAAACCACATCAGGCTGAAGGTATAGGCAGTAAATTTGTAGATGGTCATGCAAGCTGCAGATAAAAATTTAACTCACTCTGTTTTGTTTCTCCAATTATGCCTGTATCTGTATCTCCAATTATGTAGCTCATAGATGATACAGATTCTAATGGCGGTTCAGCAGTTTTAATATTCAAAATATAGTTATTTAAAGTGATGCTCCTTCTCCAGCCCCTCAGCCTGACTCATTTTTGCCTGAGTCTCAACTTTTAAATTGTTTCAGACTATGGTTGTGTGCGCTTCAGAACCAGAGATACAAGAAGTTAATTGGATTTGTATCTTCCCATCTATGAGTCTATCTGTCTATATCTCTGTGGCTCACATAACCACAAACCTGATGCAATTTGAAAGATGAAAGTCTCTTCTCTAATACAATACCAACAGTTGCTTCAGTTGCTGAAAAACCCAAGATATAGGCATCTAAATTAATTTTCTACCTTCAGCCTGTGAGCCTTTCTCAAACAATTCGTTTTCTGATCATTTTCACAAGACTTTGCAGGAGATTCTTCATGGGTAAGCAAGTGAGATTTCAAATGAAAGCGGGAATTTTTGAAAGGGCTTTCATACTATACCTGAGTGTGTAGTACAAGAATATTGCCATATTTGATTGTTTGTAGTTTAATTTTATGAATAAATTCCTATCATAATTTACAAATACTAAATTACATTTTAGGAATAGGTTGACATAAAAACTTTTTAAGGCTCTTTGCAACCCAACAGGGGACCTAGATTCAAAACAGTAATGGCAGATCCTGTAAACGGTGTAAGTGAGGGTTTTCAATCTTTCACAGAAGATGGCTTGACTCTTATTCTGGAATAAAGAAGAAGGCTCTTTAGTATGCGAGGGGGCTATGTCCTTTATTTTGGAGAAAAATTTAAACCACACATATCTATTTAAATAAAATGGACACAAACCATTATTAGGTTCACCCATTAAGGGGATATGGTCAGGCATGGGGGGGGAAGGTTGGCCCTATTTCAATGGCAAATTATGAGACTGTACCCCTCCAGGAACCTCACTTAATCAGTCTGGTATAGGGTGAGAGGTAATAGGGTACCCAGTTCATTGAAAGCAATTGTGCAATCTTAACATTTTTCTTTCAAAAGTTTTAAGGTTTCATAAACAATACTTGCAAAAGGGTACTTCAGTGAGAGGATGGATCAGCCACATTAGCATATGAACAGCCCCTCGAGGTCACATCACAAGCCAGGGGTGGAAGCAAAAATCCACTGGGTATAAATTAGTTGGCAGAACACTCCATTCTTGTCAGTCTTTTGGGGAATTTATTCTCATATAGCACATATGCACTATTCATTAGTAAGGTTTATTAGTTTTTAGCCTTTTATTTTATAACCCTTTGTATCTGTATGGTATATATATTCTTTGTAACAATTTTTCTGGCAATTATTTTTATGTTTGCACTGAACAATGGTGTATTAAATCTTTAAAATGAAATTAGTCTCTACTTGTAGTCTTAAAGAAGTTAACTTTCCGCAGGGTTAACGCTACTGTTATTATCCTCAAGAAATCTTATAGCTAATTGGTTTAACTATATTTTGGACTATCAAATTGAGTAAAAATTCTGGTAAATATTGCCTATTGCCTCCTTAGTAAATAAGTTAAGTGTTGGCAGCACTATTTTTGCGAAGGTTTAACTGGGTGCTGGGCACTAGGTACATACATCATCATTTAGTGTACATTTAGTGTACATACATCATCATTGATAGGCGGGCAGGGTTTTTTGTGATAAATCGTGAGGCTCTCTAGCGTGAGTATGCCCTGTGACATGACATGAAAGTGGGGGTTCATCCCAATTATTTACAATGGAGAGGGAAAACTGTCACAAATGAAGCAATTATACAGTATTTATTTGTATAATTATAAGAGCTCATTGACACTAGAATAACAAATCAATTTTCTGCTGGGGAAATTACTGATGTCTTACCCTGATATTTTGTGTTTTTAAGTTTCTTTGCAAATTTTAACTACCAACACTTTTGAGAATATAATACTTTCTTATCCTTTAAAATTCTATTTGCATCTTGTTCAGGTATTGCAGGTATTAAAGTGGATTTATTACATGAAGGAATGCACAACCAATATAAAGTTTATGAGCTGTGTATATAAATTGATATTTCCTTATAAACAATTAAGGTTGTCAGTATTCGTGTTCTGTGAAGTAAGTAAATTAAAGGGGTATTCCCACAAAGACAAGTTTCTTAAATGTACTCAGGATAACAAAATAAGACATTCTCTGATTCACTGTTATTAATAAAAATACAGCATTTCACAGATCAGTCCCGGATTACACAATTTCACTTGCCTCTAGCCACGACCCTGTAACTACTGACTTAGGATTGGGGAAGTCATCTTGCTTTTCTGTCTGACGGTGCATGAGCTGAGCTTCGAGCTTCTCTCTGCCTCTAGACCCACCCCTGCAGTCCAGGACGGAGCTCTCATTGATACACACAAATGCCAGCAGCAGTATCCAGAGGAGAAATACAAGCTACAGGCAGATAAGTTCTTTATTTAATGAGGGGGAGGCCGGAACATAAGATCTAACAGTGTGTGTGTAGCTGGCATGTAGCAAGAGCTGGAAAATTTCATTAAGTGTAATATCCTTTCCATGGATCTCACCATCTCTGATCTGTTTCTTCTCTCTTTCTATGTGTCAGATACTGGTACACTGTTCAGAAGGTAAATGAAAGTGTATATAATGAATACCAATAAAGATACCCACTACAATCAAGTGTAATCCCTATACCAACCAAAGGATGAATACCAAAAAGTGTATATAAACCTGTATCCTGATAGCACAGAGGATCTCATAGCACAGAGCAATTATGTGTCTGCTTAGAGAGTGATAGGAGCTAAAACAGCAATAAAACTGAGTAAAATTGTAAAGTAAGGGATTAAAAATGATCTTTATTGTGTTAGCATCATTAGGGGAATAAAATTTGAGGATTTTCTTTCATATGTAAACCTCTTTAAGGGATTTCTTAGACACCACATAAAAAAGTTTCATTTGGGACTGCTTCACAGTATGTAGCATTTGGTATCAATATTTGCAAGCAAAAACCAGGAGTGTATCCCAAAAAGGAACGAGTTGTATATCTTTTGTGTTAATAATCCATTTCTGATAATGACTTCCATATACATATCCACATGACCACATATGCCATTACACTTTCATTGCTGCAGGATCAAAGACTCAAAGCTCTAAATAAGGTTTCACTAAGGGAGTTATGACTTTGAAAATCTAGATAAGTGTGCATGTTGAGGTGGATCTTCATGTAGTTTTCTTGAATGAAGATCCACATGATTTACAGCTACCCTTAGGGTATGTGCAGACAAATGAGCTTGGATCCATTGTTTAGGCTGTGTTTAGTCTCCATAGTTCTGTAGCAAATGCAGTTTTAAGATTTATGTTTGCACTGTGGATTAGTTCTGTAGCAGATGCAACTTTAAGATCTGTGTTTGCACTGTGGATTAGGCTTAGGACAGTGGCACATGTTGATGAAAATCGTCCATGTGCCATCCATTATTTGAATGTTTGGCTCAAAGCTGCTCTGGTATAACTAGTAGAGGCAGGGCCCCATAGCAGACTTCCGAATTTGGTCCCTCTTCTCCCTTAAAAATATACATATTACACTCATATACACACACATTTATATACCTATATACATAAACATATAGTTCTTCACTCATGCACACACATTTATACACTCTTAAACACATATACAGTGCCATGTACAGATGTATAACAGATATACATACATACAATATATACACATCATATACACATCACAGATACATATACAGCATATATACACATATCTGTCCCATACAATGTGAAGCATTATATGTATATAATGTGCACAACCTCCATTTTTTAGTGTCAGGTCAGTTGACGAGGCCCCCTGCCACTGGGGGCCCCATAGCAGCTGCTATGGCGGCTACCACTGTGGTTACACTCCAGACTGCTCTTTAACGGATCATTGACCGGAGACATTGGGGTTTATTTACTAAGGGTCCCGCGGCCGCATTTTCGTTGGGTTTTACGACTTTTCGGGGATCACGCCGGGGATTGTGTCACACGCAATCAGACTTCGGCGCATCGGTGCCGGTGCCAGAAATCGGGGGGCGGGCCGTTGGAGGTTCCGACGGATTCGGACTAAGTTCGGGATTTAACATCTAAATTTGTGTCGCCTCCAATGCACTCACATACACCGGGAAGAAGATGGTGAACTCCGGTGGACCTGATCGGGGAAGTGACACAAGCAGGAAATCAGGTGCATGATCTTCTTGAATGGCGGCAGATGTGTATTCCTGCGGACATTCCAGATTTGCAGGACCTTGTAAGTAAATGTGCCCCATTACTTCAATGGGCTGTGTGACCGATCCATTAAGAAGTAGAGCATGTCCCAGTCATAACCAATTTTGACAGAACATTACTAGACTGTAGTTTCAATGAAAAACATATAACATGGCAATTCCACTGCTAAACAGCGTCAAGATGTGCCTGGTTGCATCTTTTTACTTGTGGCTGTCCCATTTATTTATCTTTGTGCAACTGGAGTTCTTACAAACTCAGATCAGATCATGAGAGGTATAATTATTGTTTTCAATATTTCTATTAAAATTAAAACATGCCAAAAAGTGGTACTTTGCTTCCTGTACTAAATTTTTCCTTGAGTGTAAAGACATCCTGTATCTTAAAGAAAGGGAAGCGACGCTCTTAAATGCAGATACAGATCAGCTGCTCAGCAGTTGTTTGTAGAACACATGGACGGATATGTAAGTATTTTATCTTGAATTAAATTGCTTTTCTCTTCAGTCAAAACATGAGATTTTGAATCATATATACACTAGAAAGGTTATCATGTTGTTCTTATTCCCCCACAGGATGCACAAGCTTATCCTACTGAGAGAGAGAGTATTTTGACAAGGGGTAGAAACGTGTCCTGAAGATTGTAAATGCCACCCTAAATGTCAAACTGTTCATGTTCTTGTTATTTATTCTTTCATATGTGCTTCTTATGTGTCAGCTGAAGCTAGGCAGTGCCTGGCACGTTACTGGATGCCCCAGGTGGGTAGTATAAGTTATATAGAATGTCATATGTAAGAGAGTAGAGGAGACCGGTGATCTGTAAAATAGTATTAATATTATTTATATAATCTACTGAGTGGTTGCTAATTATTGCTAAGGACCCAAACACTATATTTAGAACAACATAGCCAGATGTCTTTAGCTTTAATAGTCCTAAAATGCTTATAATACCAGGCATTGAGGGCAGGGATCCTGTCAGCCCATAGTCATACATGAAGTAAAAATATATTCTTCTAAGTGATGGTTCCTGAATGATAAAAAAGCTTTTCAGCTTCTTTAATCTAAAGAAACAGGGCCACTGTTGGGGTCAGGAGCACTGGCCCCAATGCATATGTACAGAATTTTCACTCTCGTACATAATCCCCCTCACATGTGCGTGCACCAAAAACAACTGTACCTATGACATACAGATACAGAAAGCACAGAAGAAATCCCTGCTTGATCTTCTCCATTAGCTCCAGCTTCAAAACGTCTCCTCTTCGATGTGTAATCCCTGTGGAGTTTACCAGACAGATATTTTATGTTCTTCATTGTCTCTACATCTAAATCCCCCAAGCACGGTTATCCTGCTACTACCCCAAACACTCAAATAACCCTCAAATGCTGTAATACAGCTACACAGAAAGTCCACAAAAATGCTTCCAAGAATAACATGTTTTAAGAGCCTTACATTCTAGGCTCTACATTGTGTGTGGCCTAACATGTAATAATGCAATCCAAACTCAATACCTGTGGCCTCTGCTAATTCCCCCTAAATGCCCCTACACTAAATAATAAAGCCTCCTGCAGTGAATAATTCTTCCACACTGAATACATTTCACCAGTAAGTAACGTCCCCAACAAACCCCAGTATGTAATGACCTCCACAGCTTCCAGTAAGTAATGCCCCCCACAGTCCCAGTAATGTGCCCCATAGACCTCAGTATGTAATGTCCCTAAAGCCACTAGTAATTAATGTCTCACTGCCTCAACTAAACAATGTCCCAATAGTGCCCAGTAAGTAATGTCCCCCACAGCCCCCACTAAGTAATGTCCTCCACAGCCCCAGTAAGTGATGTCTCACTGCTTCAACCAAGTAATGTTCCCATAGTGCCTACTAAGTAAAATCTCTCACAGCCCCCACTGAGTAATGTCATCCACAGCCACCTGCAACATAATGTCCCACATAGCCATAGTCGCCATAGTGCCCAGTAGGTCACGCATAGCCCCATATTAATATCCCCCATACCACGTAATATTCGCCACAGCTGTCAGTACATAATGTCCCCCACAGCCCCTAGTAACTAATTTCCCCCATAGCCACCAGTAAATAATGGCTCCCACAGCCCTGGTCAATGCCCTAGAGCCCCCACTCAGTAATGTCCCCAAGAGCCCCTAGTATACAATGTCACCCACAGCCCCCAGTAATGTCCTCCACAGCACCCAGTGTTCCCCACAGAAATTAACTCCCTCATGCTGATGCCCTTTTTAGGTCTTGCATTTCCATGTTTTTCTGCTCTCCTTTAAAAATCCATAACTTTTTAATTTTTCCAGGTAGAGAGTGTTTAGAGAGTGCTTATTAGAGAGTGTTTTGTGCATAACAAATTGTACTTGAATGAAAGCATTTAATATTTTGTGTCATTTACATTGGAAGGAGAAAATTGGTGAAAAAAGCATCAGCTTTGTTATCTTGTGTGCTTGGTTTTTTTGGCTTTCATTGTGTGCTCCAACTGAGAAATCTCTTTTATTATTTGGGTCAGTGCGATCACATGGATAGAAATTTATACAAGTTTAATTGTATTTTACCATTTCAAAAGAAAAAAGCAGGGCTGGCAGTATCAAATTAACCTTGATAGTGTTGTCTGGAGGACTGGCACACTGTTAGAGATCTGTGGCAATGGCATCTCCTGGAGTTTTATAAAGACTTCAGACTGTCATGGCAACTGATCATTGCTCCCTAATGACGTAACAGCAAGAATCAACTAAAGTCAATATGGCTTCCACTGGCTTTTGACCGCTTTCGAGGACTGCTTTCTGCAGTCAAAGGGTTAACATTTGTGATGTTATGTGTGTGTTACTAATAGGTTGTATGGAGCTTGTATGGAGAAGGCTTTACCATTTTAGGTCCATTAGGATTACCAAAATTATTTATATTTGCCAAATGGCAGAATAATGAGAGAGGACATTTTTAAGTCATTTTTATGACTTTCTTAAAAGTCAAAGGTTTAAATATAATTAAACAAATAAACTTTTCTCTCTCAACATTCAGGAATTTGGCAAATACAAATAATTTTGATAATCCTAACTGATCTTTTACGTGGAAGTTTTTTGAATAGCAAACCTAGTGGACCAAAAATGTATTTTTTTTCAAAATCTTTATTGATAACACAGCACCAAAAATAATCCTTTTTTTTTTTGCTAATGTATCGTAGCTGGATCATCCAAGGAAAGAAGTGCACATCCCGTCACAATGGAAAGAACCATGAGGTTCTCATTGCACAACCTTTTAAACCATTCTGACATGTAAGGGGGGCATCATTTTCACACTAGTGATTCCTTGTTGTATTAAAGTATATACTATGCAAAGGAAAAGGGGATTTAGTATTACTATATAGAAAGAAGTGACAGCATCTCTTTCCGAAATTGTACATAGTCAATTAAAACAAAGCAAAAGTTTTTTTCATTTTTTTTTGTGTGCTTCTTGCGAGTCATTAAAATGGAATATGTTTGGAAACTAACAAAACTGTGCAGCCTTTATTCCCTGTGCTTGATATTTCACTGCTGCTATTGAGAGCGTGACATAAATCAACATCAGTTTTAAGTTCTTCTTAATTTATTATTTTAATTATTTTCCAAAGACACACAAGTGTTTACTATGTATATGTGACAGCTTAGCCCAGGGGTAGAATAAACAGCATTTATTAAACTTGTAAACATTTCCTTATGAGCACAGCCCTTCATTTTGATATATCTTTTTTATATACTGTGATATAAATTATTTAACAGACTGGTTTTATCCTGATGTAGCCTCCTCATTTACAAACTATTATTTTAGTCGTGACATTAAGCGCTTTACAATTATGCCTGCAAAGGTCCATGGTCCTTTGTATAAATCTTGGAACTGCTTTATTTTGAATCAGTGATGTCGTAAGATTCCGTCGTAAGACATGACTTGGAAATATGCTTAATTTATTGCATATATTGCAGGGTTCCCAATGATTTACAGTACATAGGAGCTGTCCCTGGCCATGTAAACATATGTAATGACACATAATATAGAAAGTTATGAGAGAAAGAATACAATTAAATACAATCTAAAACACATAGTAGGTTTTGTAAGCAAATTACTCCATTACAGTTATATATTGTAAAATATATACAATAACTTACCTGCTGGTCCAGCCCCATTCATACCTAGCAAAAACAATAACTTAAAATACACCGAAATGAATAAACACCAAATACCACAACCCCCACCAAACCGATTATCACAACCTAAACCAAACCAATAAACAAAGACAAGCCACACCCACAAATAAACATAAATGACCATAAATATACATAAACCCACCTTACACCCTCTAATAACAAACCACCTCACACAGATCACATCCCACACCCATATTCTTTTTTTTTTTTTTTTAAATATATATAATAACAAACACAGAATACATAATACACATAACACTACACTAAACTAAATCCCTCGCCCGCACCCTCCCCTTCCCCCCAGACACTGGTCTAACGTCCAAAGTTTGCGTTAAGTAGTCCAGACCAGTGTCCAAGGTCAGTTCATAAGTCCACCACCATCACCCCCTCCCAACCTAACGCTATGTCCCAAACCCAACTATATACAATATATACAATATATACAGTATTTACAACATAACAAAGAAAACAGAATACAAATAAAGTCTAAACAACATCAATACAAACCACATAAAGCCCAGGTTTGGCGCCTGCGAGCCCAACATTACTATATATTATTATATATTGTAAAAGGCTTCTATTATAGTAATTCCTGTACTATACCTGACTGCACACGCAAGTTATATGGCAGTCTCTGTGTGCACACGCAGGTTATATGGCAGTCTCTGTGTGCACACGCAGGTTATATGGCAGTCTCTGTGTGCATACGCAGGTTATATGGCAGTCTCTGTGTGCACACGCAGGTTATATGGCAGTCTCTGGGCACTGTTGTGGATAAGGGCAATGGCAACTCAACTAGTTCCGTAGTTGTAAATTTCATATTCAAAGGACTTGGGATAGTATAATTTAAATACAGTATGAACATCCTCAAATAGGTATCAGCTTACCAGCTTGAGAAAAAATGTTTGTGTTACAGTGCACGATAGAGTAAAACAATAGGGTATCCTGGGCCAGCATCGAAAGGCAACTAAACATTAATGGCTTTTTTGGTGCCTGGTTTCAGCATTGATTTGCCCTGTGATGTTATATTCCGGTTATGTTCCGGTATACATTTATGTGTTTGGTGCACCATAAGAAGAACAAATAAGTGTCAGAAATGTTGGTAGACTTGCTTTTTTTTTGGTCTCTTTATGCAGCACAAAAGTGTTGGAAAACTAGAAGTGTAGGAAAAGATCTGTACCAATATTGAGTGATTGAGACATTCTACAAAAAAGAAACATTGGCAACAAAAGAATGGTACACAGCCAATAATGAATGCCCCCACACAACTATTTGGAAAAGGAAAGTAAAGCATTCTTCAAGGGTAACGACAGAAACCTACAAAGCTCTTAACATGAAAATCCGCAAGAAAATTGAGCCACCACAATGGGGCATTGTCAAAGCATGGTTGCTACTTTCTTCAAAGTTTGCACAGCAGGGTGGCGTCGTTTATAAGGGGAGGCAGACGGGCTAGGATGGCCACCCACTTGCTGCTCCTGGGATTGGGGAGGGGTTGCGCTCCTTGATTTTAAGTTATATTATTGGGTTTACCAGTTGTCCCATTTCCCCTGGATGATCCACTTAGAAAAGTTGCGTAGCATGGCCCTGCATATTCCTCATTCTTTCATTCCCCAAACACCTTTTCTTTGTTGAAGATGGGAACATTAGAGGAGCGTCTTCCTTACTGCGGCAACTATTATTACTGTGGGCAAGTGTACACTCTTACTATTTTCTGCCCTGTGAAATAAACCTGCCCTTCCTGAACTCTCTACGGTACCCAGTTGGGCTGGCTGGAAGGCCAAATTGGTAATGTACATGTGATATTTGTGAGGAGGTTTGCTTAGCTCATTTAAGCAACTGAAAGATCTCTATGATCTGCCCAAATCTCTTCACTTGCCATGCCTTCAACTTTGTCGTGCTGTAAACACACAGGGGCACATTTACTTACCTGGTCCGCGGAGTTCACCAAAAGACCATTGGCGGACAATAAAGCACTCGGCCATAATTCACTAAGATCTTGCGCCCAATATCATGCATGTGTCGCTTCCCTGATGGAGTTCACCTTCTTCTTCCTGGAGCATGTAAGTGCATTGTCTTGCGACACAATTTGAATCTCAAATCTCGTGCTCAGTCTGAATCAGTAGGATCGTCCGACGACACGCCCCCTGATTTCTGTTGCATGAAAGCCAGCGCAGCTGCGCCAAAAGCTGATTGCGTGAGACACAATCCCATTGCTGACACCCTTTAAATACCTGTCAAAGCAGCACAAATATCGCAAACGGCAAACAGTCGAAAGTGTGATCCGCGACCCTTAGTAAGTAAGCCCCACAGTTTCTGGGTGACCAGATAGTGGCGCACTCCCTCCCTAATCCCTCCCTACTTATTCCTGTACTGTGAGCCGTTGTCTGCCCGAACAGCATGGGCACCACCTCCGGCGAGAGCCCGTTGGAGAAGTGATCTGGATCGTAGCCCTCTTTACCCCTAAATTGGTTTCCCCTTGCAACCCACCTGTTGTTTCTGGAACACATGTCATGTGCACACCCCAAGACAGAGAGTTCATTAAGGTTCATTTCCTAACAAGACTATGGTATAGAATTCCCAAATCTAGATTTGAAAACTTTTTGGCACCCACAATCATGCAACATTGAAATAAATATATTATTAGAAAATATAAACAGATTAAAAAATATTATGATATTATTTTTGTCAGTATAGTATTTCAAATGGTAAAAAATAAGTAATTTACCGTATATATAAAAAACAGTATTTTCAACCTAAAGTTTCAGAAACAAAAGAGAAATGTTTCCAAATAAAAGCAACGAAACACTTTGTCTTTGTTCTCCAACTGTTTTCTGTATGTTTTCTCCCAAAATACATTTAATTCTTTAATATTAAATTTTAGATCTAAGTACATACCATCGAAAGCAAGTGATGCTCTTGGATAATATTGTCTGTGACCTATAAAGCTGGTGATCTTTTCTTTGATTGTAAGGTATATTCACTTGAACTATCAGATCTAAATTAAAAATAAAGCTGAGTATATACTAGTCTTAAGGTTACTTTTATTCCTGTTGGACTACAATACAGACAACCATTTCTGAAAATACCAGGCCAGGTGAAATCTTTGAGGTCAACTTTGTGTAGAAGAAAGTTCTTGGTAAATCGATGAGAAGCCCATGGGGTGGGTTTCCTCAGTGACCAGATGGGTCAAACTCCGCAGAACACTCTCCAGTCATTAATCAGTGCACCAGGCTGTGCAATTGATTTTAAGATAACAGACAAGAATGAAAGGGTTGCCAGAACTTGCTGCCGCTTGTCAATAGAAAAGGTTTTTCAGAAAATGCTGAAACTCAGTGCATTTTGTCAGATGAGGTAGGTGTATAATATTCCGTAAAAGAAAATGTTATCTTGCAAAAGAAAGCTTGATATGAAAAACATGTAGATAACAAATCAAATTCTAACATTGAGATAAAATATGTTTTAATTTGACACATCAAAAAATAAAATAACTGGCATTAGGTAAAGAAAGTCCTGGGGGAAAAGTAATTAAGTAGGAAATAATCACATTACAGACCACCAAATTTGTATCTATAGAACTGGTTAGAACCAACATTTTACAATAAAAGAAGTAGTACAGTTCAGTGGCTTGCTGGCAGTAGTGGGTTATTACATAGGTGGTTTATCTAGTGGCCCGGGGCTCTAGCCTTCTCAGGTACTCAGAAGGAGCTTCACCCATAAAATCCTTGTACATCTGTTCCTGCTATCAATTCACATATCCCTAGCAGCCATTTTAGGTTCTTCAAAGTTCCTGAAACCGCAGAACGAAAACAGGCAGAAGGGATGTATCCTGCATTCCCCACATAGCTTGATTCTAGTACCATATGTAGGAAGTGGTTTCTAATATTCATACAGCCTAGGGCCCATGGCAGTCTTACTTTGTCCCTGCTTCCTGGACATGACTTGTTCCACAGGCCGAAAACATAGGTCCCATGGACCATTTTTTGTAGGCATACTGTCATCAGCAAGTGAGTGCTGTTGAGCAGCTCATGCTCAGTGAGCCCATAGAGGTAAAAGGGGACATGAGAAAATACCTAAAACATGTCCCCTTATCATGTTAATGTCCATGAGTACTAAGTATTATACATATATCCTTTCAAACAAGTCAAAACTTGACATCGGTGTGGATTGTTTTGAATTTCTATTGCATCTGCAATCCAGATGATTTTGACTGCACAAGCTTCGATATCTCGATAAATTTAATCCCGATGATGTGACATCAGGTATAATTCTTCAATGGCTGTACCATTGCTGAGAGTGTGCATTTTCTGGACTGTATATATCCTCAGCCTTTCCCTGTTATCCACATGCTGCACTTTGCATCTTTACCCAGCTTCCTGTTTCTCACTACTTCAGTCCGTCCTAATGGCAACCTCCAATATGTCTTTTTTTCTCTCAGTCCGTCTCACTGACATACACAGGGAGGTTTGAGGGGGAGAGCAGAATGAGTCATAATCTCCTGCAACAGGTCCCTTCTATTTATGAGTGCACAGACATGTAAACACAGCACTAAAGGAAGCATCAGGGATCATAAATAAATTGGTGAACATTCAGGGAATGTTATAAAGACAGTAAAAACATATGGGCAATTTATGTTAAAGAGTGGCCAAGCCCTTCAGCTTAAGATTTATCAATAAAAGTACAGAATATCTGAACTGAGAATTAGACCATGCGGGACACTAGTATTGAGAATTAAAATCCAATTCGCTTCACGAGTTAACATTGTGCAATACCCCTGCCAACATATGGACAGTGGAGTGTTGCGAATGAGGCCCTCTATCTGTATCTCCTCAACAGGTGAGCCCGTGCAACTCGCCTCAGGGAGAATGCAGTCAGTGTTAGGCTTCAGTAGTTTTTGACCCTACCTGTATAGCAAGGCATGTAATGTTTGTTATCCAATGATATCCCTCCATGTGAGCTGGAGTGTGATTGGAGAGTGAGACACCACCTGATCAGAGAATGACAAAACCCTAGGACAGGAAGGGTCAAGTCCTCTTAGGCCCTAGCTCCTGACACGAGAGCAGCTCTTGAGTTCCAGAACCCTCTTAGAGCACCGGCTCTGGGAATCCAGCTCTCCTAGAGAGCACACCTTCTAAAACACACTGAGTGACCAGAGACAGTGTCTGTGCACCACTAGCTCAGACACACAGAACACCCAGGATAAAGCTGCAGCATCCAGTACTGGACACAGCTACATCCCAGCCTGCACCTACTACCAGGCTGGTGAATCTTCTCCTGAGGATCACTCTCCATGACCACTCCAGTAATCCAGAATCTCCAACAATCCGGCTTCTGTTCTGTTATCATTTGGCTCATTGTCTGCAGTTCCAATAAAGAACCGTGAGTTATCTTTGTACAACGTTGCCTCCGTCTGTTCCCTGGATACGGCTGTATCACCACCACGGGCTCCCCATCCATTACCCGGGGACATATACCACGGACACTAAGGGGGTGCCCCAGGGCTATCACATTTTGCCCATTTTCTGATACTGTAGGTCTTGCCTATATTGAAACTCATAAAGTTGGTAATTTTAATAATGTATTTGTAGTTTTGATTATGTATTTGCAGATGCCACATGTGATATGTGCACATTTATAGTTCCCATTATTGCTTGTGTATGGTGTTTAAATTTTAATTACCTTGTACTTCATTTATAACATTTCTAGAGGTATTTGTATGCAAATTAGGTCATATGATCACCATGTATAAAAAAGAATGTTATCACCATATTCTTCAAGGTAACTATAGCATTGTCATATTAGCGTGCCAAAGTGGAACATCTGTAGGATATCTTAATCAAGAGATTTAGATGAATAGAAGGAAATAAAATCTATAACTACACCAGTAAATAGGCAGTGTTTGCTGATTTTCATTCTATCTAGGATATATGACCATATTTTTTTAGACATGGCATCCCTGAATATTATGGCATTTGCCACTTTACTACGTTATTACTTTGTATATACCTCTACCGGCAAATGGAAGCGTTACACATCCATTACCTAAGTGCTGAAAACTACCTTCGCTTTAGTGGGTTTTGATGGATCATGTACTGGACAAACAATTTGAGACCCACATTCTGTATAAAACTACACTATTAGAATTGATGGAGGTTTTATTTTTCAACCAATGGATGTGTCTAGCACACAGTTGAAAAAAATAACACATCAGTAAAGCTAGCAAGTAAGATGTCATCATAAACTCACCTTGAGGTTATCATAAAAGCACAAGAATATAGGTTCTTGTATCCCTTGTAAGAATTTTCTATAAAAAAAGAAGATCATGCTGCTAGGAGATAGATAAGGCTAAAAACTCCTTCTCCCTACTAATCTACAAACACTTATTACAATTTCTTCAGCTTATTTGTAAAACTATCATGAGGAGATCATTGATATTGTAGCAAAGCAATTATTCGAGAGGCCTTAAAGCAGAATAAAACAAGTCCCTTTGCCCCTGTTCTCCGAACAGAATGGCATTACACCGATCATTTAATAATACGAAAATAGGATCAGAAATGGCTGTCAATAAAACGGAGATGCTAATATATTTGCCTAAAAGGAAATGTAATATTATCTTTCTATTACATTATAGCTCAAATGCACATAATTGTTTTGCCTTTAATATCACCATCGGTGTTTTCCAAGATACTTTAATAGAGCAATTTAGTCTGTTTAACGGAAACTGGTTGGCATATAGATTCTCATCTTTTCTCTCTTCGTCTCTCAGAAAGTGGGATAATTTGGAAAGAAATAACAAGAAATAAATCACTTCAGTGTGACATTTCACTGTGTTTGCCAGTATTGTTTGCCAAATTCAGAGTATTTTTTTTCCCTAACACTCAGAAAAAAAAGCAAGATCCCTTGGAAACACAGGGTAGCAGCTTGTGATTAAAATACTTTATGCTTTTCTAAACCCTATCAAGAAAGTTATTTTAATGCAAATGTGTCATAGAAGCATAATATCATCAAAGATGGTACATTATAGATTTGAATTTACATTTAGCTCCCCATCAAAGGAGTTCGTAGTCATTGACTGTGTTATGGACGGATAATATTCTGAACAGTATAATTGTATTGGATCAGCAGATCATAATTGCATTATATATTCCTTGCCTTTTTACCAGCTTTTACCATGAAAAATGTCATGAAATTACAACATCACCGTTGATCTTCTTATACAAATATACAAGTATTTTGGGGCCAGAAGGGGCTATTTAAAAACTGCATGGAAATTGCAGTTTTCATGATAAACATCTTTTCCCAAAATGTATTTTCCTACACATTGTAAAACTGTTATTAGTCTTTTAGTGGGCTGTATAGGTAAACCAGCTTCAATTCAAGTTAAAATGGTTATATCAAATAGATAGACGTTACATATATGACTACTGGGGCTATGACCACTGGGATGAACTGGGGACTGTGAGTGACCTTAGTGAAAGTAGCTTAGGTGTGGATGCTACAACTGCAATCCTTTCACTTCTATAGGACATTTTCGACATTTATCTTGGAAAACCAAACAAACAAACATTTTTTGTTCATGCATGTTCAGATTAAAGAAAAATCCATAGTGCACACCAATGCCTGAAGAAGGAGCCCCGCCTCCAAACCTTAGCACTCACTGTGCACCGCTCATCTGAACGCTGTACACTGGTACACGTGAGAGACTTTGAGAACATTTATTGTTTTTCCAAACTCATGTTTACTAAACATGGACAAAGCACATTGATAAAGAGTGAGTTACAATGCTTTCGGCATAAGGATGTGTCAATGTAAAGAAAATAAAGAGAGTTTTTTGGCTTATTATGAAGTGTGTGTATATGTCCAATTGAAGACAAAACAAAGTTACACACATGATTGTAGTCAGGATAGTGGATCACAACCAAAATGGCAGGAAAGTACAGAATCGTTAGGCAAAAAAGGTTGCAAATATCAGAAAACACAGTAATAACAATATTAGTACAAGTATCAGGAGACTATTAACTAGCACCTGGGTGAAGTAAGGAGCAGGTATATGTGGAGTTCCTGGACACCGCCCCAGTTGCTGATTGGTTCAGTTGTCCATCACTCAAAGTATACCTGCAGAACATACACAGCTGCTAAAAAGAGTATCACGAATAATATGCTCACAGCAAAGAAATAGATCTGAGTGAAACTGCCAAAAAACAATACAAGTTCTCACAAAAACCTGCAGTTGAAGCATAACACATCATCAAATGTAAAAAACAAATATTTAACTCAAATGGTTATAATTGGATCAGTTTGATCATATACACATAACTATGTTCATTAACACATTATGTGCCCAAGGATCATATATTTTGGAAGTGGATATTGTAAATCTGTATTCAGCTGCTCAAGTACAGCATGGACAGGCAATAGTTGAACAAAAAGTGACCCAGATGAACTACTGGATGAACACTTCAGACATATAGGGGCACATTTACTTACCCATTCCTGGGCGTTCACAGAGAGTGCATTGTCACGATTCACTAAGATCGTGCACTCATTATCCTGCTGTGTCATTTCCCTGACAAAAGTGAGCAGCGTGACCCTTAGTAAATATGCTCCATAAAGTTTTTGTTAATCTTTTTGGCTACTTTAGCCCCAAGCATTGCCAATACTGGAGCTATACAGTAGTGCTTAACTGTGCCCCATAATGTTTCTCAATAACAAAAATAATAATGTGAACTAAAACATTCCTAAACCCCCATGCTGGATTGTATGAAAGGCCCTTAAAAACTTCAGAATCCCCCATGTCTGGATTACAGGCAGATGTAGACTCTGGAATGAAGCCTTCTGACATACAAGATATGAATATCTGGTGGACAACAAGTAACAGTTGCCAGGCAGCTGTGCTCAGAGTAATATATTGGTATCCTTGTATCTTTTTATATTATAAGAATGGCAGCAGCCTTATAGCTATACAAGAGGACCACATGTGTTCTTGGATGTAGCTACCAGTATTGAGGGCCTTAGGAACAAGCTGAAGTCGAGTAGTTTGCAGAAGAACAAGCATTTCACTCTTATTAGCCAGCACATTTAATGTACTACTGCAAGCTCGTGCACTCATTATCCTGCTGTGTCATTTCCCTGACAAAAGTGAGCAGCGTGAACCCTTAGTAAATATGCTCCATAAAGTTTTTGTTAATCTTTTTGGCTACTTTAGCCCCAAGCATTGCCAATACTGGAGCTATACAGTAAGTGCTTAACTGTATACATGAATACCACTAGATCAGGTAGGGAACCTATAGCTTGGGAGCCAGATATGGCTCTTTTGTTGGCTGCATCTGGCTCTCAGACAGATCTTTAATAAAAGTGATGGCTACTGTGTGTCTCTAGACTGATCACTGGACACAGCAGCGATGTTACCGCTGCCTTCGTCCTTTGTATGACCCAGGCATCAAGAAAAGAGCGTGGGAGCGATGAGGAGCTGGGTGCAGGGAGTGCTGGTAAGTGAATATTCTTTTTTTTTTTTTTTTGCTTTGACTACTATCTACTGGGGGGCATATGCTGGGGCTACCTATCTATTTGGGGGCATGTGCTTTGGCTACCTATCAACCTGGAGTATGTGCTTGGGCTACCTATCACCTGGTTGTGCATGGCTACCTTTCTACTGTAGTACTGTTCCTGTGCTACCGATCTAACGTATTATGTGCTGCGGATACCTATTAACTGGGTGTGTGTGCTGTGGCTACCTGTCTACTTGGGGGCATGTGCTGTGGCTACCTATCTACTGGGAGTATGTGCGGTGGCTACCTATGAATTGGAGTATGTGCTGCGGAACCTATATACTGGGGGCGTGTGCTGTGGCTACCTGTCTACTTGGGGTATGTGCTGTGGCTACCTATATCAAGGGAAATGTGCTATGGCTACCTATTTGTAGTCCCCGTCCTTATTCACAAAAACGAGGGGTCCAATGGTCCAATACTGTCAGAGTATTGAGGCAGATGGCCGTGCATGACCGTTTTGGTGCATTAGTCTGCAACGCCGTGCTCACCAATCTCCGTCAGCTCCATAGAGATTAACAGCAGAATGGTCATGCATGAGACCCCCCACTGATCAACAAATTAGGCGCTATCCTCTGGAGAGCCCCCATTAAGATTTGTCTTTAGAAGAATTAGTCCACCAATAAATGTACATGGGGCTTATTTACTAAGGGTCACGCAGCCGCATTTCCGTCAGGTTTTCCGACTTTTCGGGGATCATGCTGTCGGGACAGGTATTTAGAAGGGGAATGTGTCGCACGCAATCAGATTTTGGCTCACGTTGCCGCTTTCATCGCAACAAATCGTGGGGTGGCCATCGGACGATCCAACTGAATCGGACAAACCCGGAGTTAACTTAAAAATTGTGTCGCACCACTGGACTTAAATACACCGGGAGGAAGATGTGAACTCAGGCGGTCCTGATCGGGGAAGCAATTGCACTTTCGGGCTTTCCCCCGAACCGGGTAAGTTAATGTGCCCCATAATGTTTCTCAATAACAAAAAATAATAATGTGAACTAAAACTTACTAAACCACCATGCTGGATTGTAATAAAGGCACTAAAAACTTCAAGAATCCCCCATGTCTGGATTACAGGCAGATGTAGACTCTGGAATGAAGCCTTCTGACATACAAGATTATGAATCTGGTGGACAACAGTAACAGTTGCCAGGCAGCTGTGCTCAGAGTATATTGGTATCCTTGTATCTTTTTATATTAATAAGAATGGCAGCAGCCTTATAGCTATACAAGAGGACCACATGTGTTCTTGGATGTAGCTACCAGTATTGAGGGCCTTAGGAACAAGCTGAGTCGAGTAGTTGCAGAAGAACAAGCATTTCACTCTTATTAGCCAGCACATTTAGATGTACTACTGGCAAGCTTCTAAAGGTAATGTCAGAGCACAAATATAGCTAAAACTCACAGAAGTAAAATAAAAAGAACATGCTGTGATCAGGAACTTCCAGCAGCTGGTGCATTGATAGCAGGTGTAGAGTGTTATTCCAATGCCTGCATATTTGTAAATCGGTTCAAATAATAATTGTTAAATCTTACATTTTTGTCCAGTTTTTGCGGTAGCATATTTTCATTATTTTTCTCTCTTTTTTACTCTGTTTTTTATCTCCTGATTCATTTCACACAGATTAAAACTAAATGTTAGTATATACATACATTAATAACAGCAGTCACCTACAGGATAGGTTCTACATGAGATGAGCGAACATACAAATGCTCGGTACTCGTTATCGAGACAACTTTTCCCGATGCTCAGTGCTCGTCTCGATAACGAACCCATTGAAGTCAATGGGAGACTCGAGCATTTTTCAAGGGGACCAGGCTCTGCACAGGGAAGCTTGGCCAAACACCTGGAACCTCAGAAAAGGATGGAACACCACGGAAATGGACAGGAAACAGCAGGGCAGCATGCATGGATGCCTCTGAGGCTGCCTAATCGCACCATTATGCCAAAATTATGGGCAACAGCATGGCCATGACGAGTGACAGAATGAAGCTAGATAGCATCTAAACATCCAATAATTGACCCTGACACTATAGGGGACGGCATGCAGAGGCAGCGGCAGCAGCGGAAGGCTAGAGAGTGGCATGGCGACATACCCTAAATGGACTCGGCTTCACCCAATGGGTGGCAGAGAGAAACCAAGGAGTGAGCAAGAAGCTCAAATAATATCGGTACATGATAAAAGTTTGCCAGTATATTTTGTGGATTACACAGCAGGGTGGCGACAAAGTTAACATGGAAGCCATGAAACAACCCAAAATTCTGCCTGACACAGCTCGTTTTATAAGGGGACCATGTATGAGGCAGTGAACTAGTAGTAGATTAAAGGTCTGCAGTTAAACTATGTTATGGATCTTGGCATGGAGCTGGCGCTCCGCTGCAAGGCGAGCTTTCGCCAATCCAAGCCCCTGTCTATAGGCTACTCCCCAAACAGCACTTCTAAGAACCTTTTGTATAAGATCAAGTGTAGTAGCGTTCTTATAAGTTTAGGATATGGCGGGTAGGGGAATGTAAACAGATGCGCAGAAGCGCTGAAATAATATCCCTAAATGGTAAAAGTTTGCAAGTAGTATTTTGTGGATTCACACAGGGTGGCGACAAAGTTAACAACTTATGTGGAATGCCCGTAATAGCTCTTGGGCGGTGTGCCTTTTAATCGCCTAGGCTCAGCAGTTTCTCAGACCGCCTGCTGTCGCTTAGCGACGGCACTGCTGCTGTGCCTAAGCTACCGACTGATGGCGCCATGCCCACGGATGGTTTCGGAGGAGGAGGAGGTGGAGGAGGGGTGGGAGGAGGTATAGTAGGCCTTTGAGACCTGGACCGAGTAGGCCCCGCATTCTCTGCGTCGGCAGTATATGACCAGCCCCAGGGTCAGACTCGGTCCCAGCCTGCACCAATTTAAGTGTAGTAGCGTTCTTATAAGTTTGGGATATGGCGGGTGAGGGGAATGTAACAGATGCGCAAAGCGCATGATCGCCTGGAGCTGGCGTCCTGCTGCCAGGCAAGCTTTTCGCCAATCCAAGCCCCTGTCTCTAGGCTACTCCCCAAACAGCACCTTCTAAGAACCTTTTGTATAAGATCAAGGTAGTAGCGTTCTTATAAGTTTTAGGATATGCCGGGTGAGGGAATGTAAACAGATGCCAGAAGGCGCTGAAATAATATCCCAAAATGGTAAAAGTTGCCAGTATTTTGTGGATAACCACAGCAGGGTGCGACAAGTTAACAACTTGATGTGGAATCCATGAAAACAACCCAAATTTCTGCCTGACACACCTCTTTTGATAAAGGGACGATGTATGGAGGCAGCTATATGGACGACTTTGGTGGGTAGCATGGAGACAACGTGTGGAGGCTGCTATGGAGACAATTTAATTTGGATAGTGCCTGTATGTGGCAGTCCAAACATTTTCAACCAGAGGAGCAGGTAGGTGGCCCTCCAGTAAAATGGGATAGATTGATGCCTGTAGTGGCAGTCCCAAAAATTTTCAAACCAGAGGAGCAGGTAGGTGGCCCTCCAGTAAAATGAATAGATTGAGTGCCTTATTGGCAGTCCCAAAATTCTTCAAACCAGAGGAGCAGGTAGGTGGCCCTCCAGTAAAATGGAATAGATTGAGTGCCTGTATGTGGCAGTCCCAAAAATTGTTCAAACCAAGGAGCAGGTAGGTGGCCCTGCAGTAAAATGGAATAGATTGAGTGCCTGTATTTGGCAGTCCCAAAATGTTTCAAACCAGAGGAGCAGGTAGGTGGCCCTCCAGTAAATGGATAGATTGAGTGCCTGTATGTGCAGTCCCAAATGTTTCAAACCAGAGGAGCAGGTAGGTGGCCCTCCATGTAAATGGAATAGATTGAGTGCCTGTATGTGGCAGTCCAAAAATGTTTCAAACCAGAGGAGCAGTGGTGGCCCTCCAGTAAAATGGAATAGTTGAGTGCCTGTATGTGGCAGTCCCAAAATTTTTAAAACAGAGGACCGTGTAGGTGGCCCTCCAGAAAATGGATAGATTGAGTGCCTGTATGTGGCACTCAACAAAGTGTTTCAAACAGAGGACCGGTAGGTGGCCCTCCAGAAAAATTAAATGCATGAAGTACTATAGCAAGAGCCGTGGGCCCTGTCAAAAATAGCCATTTTCCTCTGCTTTACTGTACAAAGGAGGAGAAGGAGGAAAATGAGGAGGAGGAGGAGGAGTGATCAATTATTCAGGTTGAGCTTCCTCACCTGTGTGAGATTGGAAATTCTGGAGAATCCAGCCTTTATTCATTTTATAAGCTGTCAGCCTGTCACGCGCGTCAGTCGACAGGCGTGTACGCTTATCGGTGATGATGCCCCAGCTGCACTGAAAACCCGCTCGGACAAGACGCTACGGCGGGCAGGCAAGAACCTCCAAGGCGTACACGCCCAGTTCGGTGCCACATTTCCACTTTGAAATCCAGTAGTTGTAGGGAGCTGTGTGATCATTTAGGACGATGGTATGGTCGCTACGTACTCCCTCACCATCTTTCTGTAAAGATCAGCCCTACTCTGCCGAGACTGGGGACAGGTGACAGTGTCCTTGCTGGGGTGACATAAAGCTGGCAAAAGCCTTGTAAAGCGTACCCTTGCCAGTGCTGGACAAGCGCCTGCTCGCCTACTCACCCTCGCTACTTGTCCCGCAGAACTACCACTCTGCCGCTAGGCGCTGTCAGAAGGAAATACTGTTTCAGCTTGTTCACCAGGGCCTGCTGTATTCATGCATTTCTCACACTTCCTTTCTCTCCAGGGATGAGAGTGGAAAGATTTTGCTTTACCGTGGGTCCAGGAGAGTGAACACCCAGTAATCGGTGCTGGAATAAATTCTTTGAACGCTAGCGGTCACGGGATAGGCACGCCTAGCATGAAATCTGCCTATGCGCCAAGATACCAACGCGTAAGATTTCACTCCCCTCACTGGCCTGACTGTCATTTCCTCCCCTCCAACTCCTCCACACCTCTCTTCTGCCCCATCACGCTGAACGTGAAGGACTCACAATGGTCCCCTCTTGTGTCTCGCCAACATTCTCCTCTCTTCTCCTCTCTCCTCCCTCCTGTCCCTCCACCTCCTCCCGATATGCGCTGAGAAACAGACCTCAGGGTGCTTTGGCTTCAACAAGGGAATATTCTTCCCCCTCTCTTGGGACGACGCAAAGCTCCGACTTCATGCTGACCAAGTTTTTTTCAACAGGCCAAGAGCTGGATGGTGAGGCTGATGATGGCGGCAATCGCCACTGACCATCTGTGTTGACTCCTCAAAGTTACTCAGCACCTGACGATCTCAGCCATCCCACGTCCACTCCTCATTGTAGACTTGAGGAAGCTGACTGAACCTGACTACCAGTTCTGGTGGAAGTTGACATCTGGCAGCTACAATCGCTCTCGCTGCTGGAAACTCTGGATAACATGGTCAGTGTTGAATTCCACCTCGTGGGCACGTCGCACAACAGTCGTGAGCGGGCAGTTGGAAGGCGGCGCTCGGCTGCCCTAGAGTGGCAGCAGCATGGGCTGGACTTCCTGAAATGGCCAGATGCGGCGCACCTTCGTGAGCAAATCATGACAGATTGGGTATGTCTTGAGGCATGGCATGGCACATGTGTCAGTCTGCGAGTGCAGGAGCTCCACACCACGGTTACGGCCGTTGTCCACACACAACCATTCCCGGCTTGAGGTTCACGGGGCCACCACAGAATCAGTCTGCGGTGCACTCATTATCCGCTGTGTCATTTCCCTGACAAAAGTGAGCAGCGGACCCTTATAATTATGCTCCATAAAGTTTTTGTTAATCTTTTTGGCTACTTTAGCCCCAAGCATTGCCAATACTGGAGCTATACAGTAGGCTTAACTGTGCCCCATAATGTTTCTCAATAACAAAAATAATAATGTGAACTAAAACATTACTAACCCACCATGCTGGATTGTAATGAAAGGCCACTTAAAAACTTCAGAATCCCCCATGTCTGGATTACAGGCAGATGTAGACTCTGGAATGAAGCCTTCTGACATACAAGATATGAATATCTGGTGGACAACAAGTAACAGTTGCCAGGCAGCTGTGCTCAGAGTAATATATTGGTATCCTTGTATCTTTTTATATTATAAGAATGGCAGCAGCCTTATAGCTATACAAGAGGACCACATGTGTTCTTGGATGTAGCTACCAGTATTGAGGGCCTTAGGAACAAGCTGAAGTCGAGTAGTTTGCAGAAGAACAAGCATTTCACTCTTATTAGCCAGCACATTTAATGTACTACTGCAAGCTCGTGCACTCATTATCCTGCTGTGTCATTTCCCTGACAAAAGTGAGCAGCGTACCCTTAGTAAATATGCTCCATAAAGTTTTTGTTAATCTTTTTGGCTACTTTAGCCCCAAGCATTGCCAATACTGGAGCTATACAGTAAGTGCTTAACTGTATACATGAATACCACTAGATCAGGTAGGGAACCTATAGCTTGGGAGCCAGATATGGCTCTTTTGTTGGCTGCATCTGGCTCTCAGACAGATCTTTAATAAAAGTGATGGCTACTGTGTGTCTCTAGACTGATCACTGGACACAGCAGCGATGTTACCGCTGCCTTCGTCCTTTGTATGACCCAGGCATCAAGAGAAAGAGCGTGGGAGCGATGAGGAGCTGGGTGCAGGGAGTGCTGGTAAGTGAATATTCTTTTTTTTTTTTTTTTGCTTGTGACTACTATCTACTGGGGGGCATATGCTGGTGGCTACCTATCTATTTGGGGGCATGTGCTTTGGCTACCTATCAACCTGGAGTATGTGCTTGGGCTACCTATCACCTGGTTGTGCATGGCTACCTTTCTACTGTAGTACTGTTCCTGTGCTACCGATCTAACGTATTATGTGCTGCGGATACCTATTAACTGGGTGTGTGTGCTGTGGCTACCTGTCTACTTGGGGGCATGTGCTGTGGCTACCTATCTACTGGGAGTATGTGCGGTGGCTACCTATGAATTGGAGTATGTGCTGCGGATACCTATATACTGGGGGCGGTGCTGTGGCTACCTGTCTACTTGGGGTATGTGCTGTGGCTACCTATATCAAGGGAAATGTGCTATGGCTACCTATTTGTAGTCCCCGTCCTTATATCACAAAAACGAGGGGTCCAATGGTCCAATACTGTCAGAGTATTAGGCAGATGGCCGTGCATGACCGTTTTGGTGCATTAGTCTGCAACGCCGTGCTCACCAATCTCCGTCAGCTCCATAGAGATTAACAGCAGAATGGTCATGCATGAGACCCCCCACTGATCAACAAATTAGGCGCTATCCTCTGGAGAGCCCCCATTAAGATTTGTCTTTAGAAGAATTAGTCCACCAATAAATGTACATGGGGACTTATTTACTAAGGGTCACGCAGCCGCATTTCCGTCAGGTTTTCCGACTTTTCGGGGATCATGCTGTCGGGACAGGTATTTAGAAGGGGAATGTGTCGCACGCAATCAGATTTTGGCTCACGTTGCCGCTTTCATCAGCAACAGAATCGTGGGGTGGCCATCGGACGATCCAACTGAATCGGACAAACCGCGGAGATTAACTTAAAAATTGTGTCGCAGCCACTGGACTTAAATACACCGGAGGAAGATGTGAACTCAGGCGGTCCTGATCGGGGAAGCAATTGCACTTTCGGGCTTTCCCCCGAACCGGGTAAGTTAATGTGCCCCATAATGTTTCTCAATAACAAAAAATAATAATGTGAACTAAAACATTACTAAACCACCATGCTGGATTGTAATAAAGGCACTAAAAACTTCAAGAATCCCCCATGTCTGGATTACAGGCAGATGTAGACTCTGGAATGAAGCCTTCTGACATACAAGATTATGAATCTGGTGGACAACAGTAACAGTTGCCAGGCAGCTGTGCTCAGAGTATAATTGGTATCCTTGTATCTTTTTATATTAATAAGAATGGCAGCAGCCTTATAGCTATACAAGAGGACCACATGTGTTCTTGGATGTAGCTACCAGTATTGAGGGCCTTAGGAACAAGCTGAGTCGAGTAGTTGCAGAAGAACAAGCATTTCACTCTTATTAGCCAGCACATTTAGATGTACTACTGGCAAGCTTCTAAAGGTAATGTCAGAGCACAAATATAGCTAAAACTCACAGAAGTAAAATAAAAAGAACATGCTGTGATCAGGAACTTCCAGCAGCTGGTGCATTGATAGCAGGTGTAGAGTGTTATTCCAATGCCTGCATATTTGTAAATCAGGTTCCAAATAATAATTGTTAAATCTTACATTTTTGTCCAGTTTTTGCGGTAGCATATTTTCATTATTTTTCTCTCTTTTTTTACTCTGTTTTTTATCTCCTGATTCATTTCACACAGATTAAAACTAAATGTTAGTATATACATACATTAATAACAGCAGTCACCTACAGGATAGGTTCTACATGAGTATGAGCGAACACAAATGCTCGGGTACTCGTTATCGAGACAACTTTTCCCGATGCTCAGTGCTCGTCTCGATAACGAACCCCATTGAAGTCAATGGGAGACTCGAGCATTTTTCAAGGGGACCAGGCTCTGCACAGGGAAGCTTTGGCCAAACACCTGGAACCTCAGAAAAGGATGGAACCACCACGGAAATGGACAGGAAACAGCAGGGCAGCATGCATGATTGCCTCTGAGGCTGCCTAATCGCACCATTATGCCAAAATTATGGGCAACAGCATGGCCATGACGAGTGACAGAATGAAGCTAGATAGCATCTAAACATCCAATAATTGACCCTGACACTATAGGGGACGGCATGCAGAGGCAGCGGCAGCAGCGGAAGGCTAGAGAGTGGCATGGCGACATACCCTAAATGGACTCGGCTTCACCAATGGGTGGCAGAGAGAAACCAAGGAGTGAGCAAGAAGCGTCAAATAATATCGGTACATGATAAAAGTTTGCCAGTATATTTTGTGGATTACACAGCAGGGTGGCGACAAAGTTAACATGGAAGCCATGAAACAACCCAAAATTCTGCCTGACACAGCTCGTTTTGATAAGGGGACCATGTTGAGGCAGTGAACTAGTAGTAGATTAAAGGTGCTGCAGTTAAACTATGTTTGGATCTTGGCATGGAGCTGGCGCTCCGCTGCAAGGCGAGCTTTCGCCAATCCAAGCCCCTGTCTATAGGCTACTCCCCAAACAGCACTTCTAAGAACCTTTTGTATAAGATCAAGTGTAGTAGCGTTCTTATAAGTTTAGGATATGGCGGGTAGGGGAATGTAAACAGATGCGCAGAAGCGCTGAAATAATATCCCTAAATGGTAAAAGTTGCAATAGTATTTTGTGGATTCACACAGGGTGGCGACAAAGTTAACAACTTATGTGGAATGCCCGTAATAGCTCTTTGGGCGGTGTGCCTTTTAATCGCCTAGGCTCAGCAGTTTCTCAGACCGCCTGCTGTCGCTTAGCGACGGCACTGCTGCTGTGCCTAAGCTAACCGACTGATGGCGCCATGCCCACGGATGGTATTCGGAGGAGGAGGAGGTGAGGAGGGGTGGGAGGAGTATAGTAGGCCTTTGAGACCTGGACCGAGTAGGCCCCGCATTCTCTGCGTCGGCAGTATATGACCAGCCCCAGGGTCAGACTCGGTCCCAGCCTGCACCAATTTAATGTAGTAGCGTTCTTATAAGTTTGGGATATGGCGGGTGAGGGAATGTAAACAGATGCGCCAAAGCGCATGATCGCGCTGGAGCTGGCGTCCTGCTGCCAGGCAAGCTTTTCGCCAATCCAAGCCCCTGTCTCTAGGCTACTCCCCAAACAGCCACTTCTAAGAACCTTTTGTATAAATCAAGGGTAGTAGCGTTCTTATAAGTTTTAGGATATGCCGGGTGAGGGAATGTAAACAGATGCCAGAAGAGCGCTGAAATAATATCCCAAATGGTAAAAGTTTGCCAGTATATTTGTGGATAACCAGCAGGGTGCGACAAGTTAACAACTTGATGTGGAATCCATGAAAACAACCCAAATTTCTGCCTGACACACCTCTTTTGATAAAGGACGATGTATGGAGGCAGCTATATGGACGACTTTTGAGGTAGCATGGAGACAACGTGTGGAGGCTGCTATGGAGACAATTTAATTTGGATAGTGCCTGTTGTGGCAGTCCAAACATTTTCAACCAGAGGAGCAGGTAGGTGGCCCTCCAGTAAAATGGGATAGATTGATGCCTGTAGTGGCAGTCCCAAAAATGTTTCAAACCAGAGGAGCAGGTAGGTGGCCCTCCAGTAAAATGAATAGATTGAGTGCCTGTATTGGCAGTCCCAAAATTCTTCAAACCAGAGGAGCAGGTAGGTGGCCCTCCAGTAAAATGGAATAGATTGAGTGCCTGTATGTGGCAGTCCCAAAAATTGTTCAAACCAAGGAGCAGGTAGGTGGCCCTGCAGTAAAATGGAATAGATTGAGTGCCTGTATTTGGCAGTCCCAAAATGTTTCAAACCAGAGGAGCAGGTAGGTGGCCTCTCCAGTAAATGGATAGATTGAGTGCCTGTATGTGCATCCCAAATGTTTCAAACCAGAGGAGCAGGTAGGTGGCCCTCCAGTAAAATGGAATAGATTGAGTGCCTGTATGTGGCAGTCCAAAAATGTTTCAAACCAGAGGAGGCAGTGTGGCCCTCCAGTAAAATGGATAGTTGAGTGCCTGTATGTGGCAGTCCCAAAATTTTTTAAAACAGAGGACCCGTGTAGGTGGCCCTCCAGAAAATGGAATAATTGAGTGCCTGTATGTGGCACTCAACAAAGTTGTTTCAAACAGAGGACGCGTAGGGGTGCCCTCCAGAAAAATTAAATGCATGAAGTACTATAGCAAGAGCCGTGGGCCCTGTCAAAAATAGCCATTTTCCTCTGCTTTACTGTACAAAGGAGGAGAGGAGGAAAATGAGGAGGAGGAGGAGGAGTGATCAATTATTCAGGTTGGCTTCCTTCACCTTGTGAGATTGGAAATTCTGGAGAATCCAGCCTTTATTCATTTTATAAGCGTCAGCCTGTCACGCGGTCAGTCGACAGGCGTGTACGCTTATCGGTGATGATGCCCCAGCTGCACGGAAAACCCTCTCGGACAAGACGCTACGGCGGGCAGGCCAAGAACCTCCAAGGCGTACAGCGCCAGTTCGTGCCAAATGTCCACTTTGAAATCCAGTAGTTGTAGGGAGCTGTGTGATCATTTAGGACGATGGTATGGTCGACTACGTACTCCCTCACCATCTTTCTGTAAAGATCAGCCCTACTCTGCCGAGACTGGGGACAGGTGACAGTGTCCTTGCTGGGGTGACATAAAGCTGGCAAAAGCCTTGTAAGCGTACCCTTGCCAGTGCTGGACAAGCGCCTGCTCGCCTACTCTCCCTCGCTACTTGTCCCGCAGAACTACCACTCTGCCGCTAGGCGCTGTCAGAAGGAAATACTGTTTCAGCTTGTTCACCAGGGCCTGCTGTATTCATGCATTTCTCACACTTCCTTTCTCTCCAGGGATGAGAGGGAAAGATTTTGCTTGTACCGTGTGGTCCAGGAGAGTTGAACACCCAGTAATCGGTGCTGGAATAAATTCTTTGAAACGCTGAGCGGTCACGGGATAGGCCGCCTAGCATGAAAATCTGCCTATGGCGCCAGATACCAACGCGTAAGAATTCACTCCCCTCACTGGCCTGACTGTCCATTTCCTCCCCTCCAACTCCTCCACGACGCTCTCTTCTGCCCCATACACGCTAACGTGAAGGACTCACAATGTCCCCTCTTGTGTCTCGCCAACATTCTCCTCTCTTCCCTCTCTCCTCTCCTCCCATCACCTCCACCTCCTCCCGATATGCGCTGAAAACAGACCTCAGGTGCTTTGGCTATCAACAAGGGAATATTCTTCCCCCCTCTCTTGGACGAGCGCAAAGCTTCCGACTTCAATGCTGACCAAGTCGTTTTTCAACAGGCCAAGAGCTGGGATGGTGAGGCTGATGATGGCGGCAATCGCCACTGACCATCTGTGTTGACTCCTCAAAGTTACTCAGCACCTGACCGATCTCAGCCATCCACGTCCACTCCTCATTGTAGACTTGAGGAAGCTGACTGAACCTGACTACCAGTTCTGGTGGAAGTTGACATCTGGCAGTCTACAATCGCTCTCGCTGCTGGGTAAACTCTGGATAACATGGTCAGTGTTGAATTCCACCTCGTGGGCACGTCGCACAACAGTCTGTGGAGCGGGCAGTTGAAGGCGGCGCTGCGCTGCCCTGAGAGTGGCAGCAGTCTGGGCTGGACTTCCTGAAATGGCCAGATGACGGCGCACCTTCGTGAGCAAATCATGACAGATTGGGTATGTCTTGAGGCATGGGCTGGCACATGTGTCAGTCTGCCGAGGTGCGGAGCTCCACCCCCCGGTTACGGCCTGTTGTCCACACACAACCATTCCCGGCTTTGAGTTCACGGGTGTCCAGCCACAGATCAGTCTGCGTCGTGCACTCATTATCCTGCTGTGTCATTTCCCTGACAAAAGTGAGCAGCGTGACCCTTAATAACATATCCCATAAGTTTTTGTTAATCTTTTTGGCTACTTTAGCCCCAAGCATTGCCAATACTGGAGCTATACAGTAAGTGCTTAACTGTGCCCCATAATGTTTCTCAATAACAAAATAATAATGTACAAAACATTACTAAACCACCATGGCTGGATTGTAATGAAAGGCACTTAAAAACTTCAAGAATCCCCCTGTCTGGATTACAGGCAGATGTAGACTCTGGAATGAAGCCTTCTGACATACAAGATATGAATATCTGGTGGACAACAAGTAACAGTTGCCAGGCAGCTGTGCTCAGAGTATATATTGGTATCCTTGTATCTTTTTATATTATAAGAATGGCAGCAGCCTTATAGCTATACAAGAGGACCAATGTGTTCTTGGATGTAGCTACCAGTATTGAGGGCCTTAGGAACAAGCTGAGTCGAGTAGTTGCAGAAGAACAAGCATTTCACTCTTATTAGCCAGCACATTTAGATGTACTACTGCAAGCTCGTGCACTCATTATCCTGCTGTGTCCAGTTCCTCCCTTACAAAAGTGAGCAGCGTGACCCTTAGTAAATATGCTCCATAAAGTTTTTGTTAATCTTTTTGGCTACTTTAGCCCCAAGCATTGCCAATACTGGAGCTATACAGTAAGTGCTTAACTGTATACATGAATACCACTAGATCAGGGGTAGGGAACCTATAGCTTGGGAGCCAGATATGGCTCTTTTGTTGGCTGCATCTGGCTCTCAGACAGATCTTTAATAAATAGTGATGGCTGCTGTGTGTCTCTTAGACTGATCACTGGACACAGGCAGCGATGTTACCGCTGCCTTCGTCCTTTGTATGACCCAGGCACCATCGCCTGGGTCAAAGAGAAGAGCGTGGGAGCGATGAGGAGCTGGGTGCAGGGAGTGCTGGTAAGTGAATATTCTTTTTTTTTCTTTTTGCTGTGACTATCTATCTACTGGGGGGCATATGCTGTGGCTACCTATCTATTTGGGGGCATGTGCTGTGGCTACCTATCAACCTGGAGTATGTGCTGTGGCTACCTATCAACCTGGATTATGTGCAGTGGCTACCTTTCTACTGGGAGTATGTGCTGTGGCTACCTATCTAACGGGATTATGTGCTGCGGATACCTATATACTGGGTGTGTGTGCTGTGGCTACCTGTCTACTTGGGGGCATGTGCTGTGGCTACCTATCTACTGGGAGTATGTGCTGTGGCTACCTATGTAATTGGAGTATGTGCTGCGGATACCTATATACTGGGGGCGTGTGCTGTGGCTACCTGTCTACTTGGGGGTATGTGCTGTGGCTACCTATATAGCAAGGGAAATGTGCTATGGCTACCTATTTGGTAGTCCCCGGTCCTTATATCACAAAAACGAGGGGTCCAATGGGTCCAATACTGTCAGAGTATTAGAGCAGATGGCCGTGCATGACCGTTTTGGTGCATTAGTCTGCAACGCCGTGCTCACCAATCTCCGTCAGCTCCATAGAGATTAACAAAGCAGAATGGTCATGCATGAGACCCCCCACTGATCAACAAATTAGGCGCTATCCTCTGGAGAGCCCCCATTAAGATTTGTCTTTAGAAGAATTAGTCCACCAATAAATAGATACATGGGGGCTTATTTACTAAGGGTCACGCAGCCGCATTTCCGTCAGGTTTTCCGACTTTTCGGGGATCATGCTGTCGGGACAGGTATTTAGAAGGGGAATGTGTCGCACGCAATCAGATTTTGGCGCATCGGTGCCGGCTTTCATGCAACAGAAATCGTGGGGTGGCCATCGGACGATCCAACTGAATCGGACAAACCGCGGGATTTAACTTAAAAATTGTGTCGCAAGCCATGGACTTAAATACACCGGGAGGAAGATGGTGAACTCAGGCGGTCCTGATCGGGGAAGCAATTGCACTTTCGGGATTTCCTCCGAACCGGGTAAGTTAATGTGCCCCATAATGTTTCTCAATAACAAAAAATAATAATGTGAACTAAAACATTACTAAACCACCATGGCTGGATTGTAATGAAAGGCACTTAAAAACTTCAAGAATCCCCCATGTCTGGATTACAGGCAGATGTAGACTCTGGAATGAAGCCTTCTGACATACAAGATTATGAATATCTGGTGGACAACAAGTAACAGTTGCCAGGCAGCTGTGCTCAGAGTATATATTGGTATCCTTGTATCTCTTTATATTATAAGAATGGCAGCAGCCTTATAGCTATACAAGAGGACCACATGTGTTCTTGGATGTAGCTACCAGTATTGAGGGCCTTAGGAACAAGCTGAAGTCGAGTAGTTGCAGAAGAACAAGCATTTCACTCTTATTAGCCAGCACATTTAGATGTACTACTGGCAAGCTTCTAAAGGTTAATGTCAGAGCACAAAGATAGCTAAAACTCACAGAAGTAAAATAAAAAGAACATGCTGTGATCAGGAACTTCCAAGCAGCTGGTGCATTGATAGCAGGTGTAGAGTGTTATTCCAATGCCTGCCATATTTGTAAATCAGGTTCCAAAATAATAATTGTTAAATCTTACATTTTTGTCCAGTTTTTGCGGTAGCATATTTTCATTATTTCTCCTCTTTTTTTACTCTGTGTTTTTATCCTCTGATTCATTTCACACAGATATAAAACTAAATGTTAGTATATACATACAATTAATAAACAGGCAGTCACCTACAGGATAGGTTCTACAGCATTGTTCTTATAGGAAACCTACCATGAGGAATCTACCCTCAGAAGTACATCTAATAGTAGATTCCTCCTTCCCTAACAAGAAATGTAATAATCCTGGAACCTAACTTGTTAAAAACTTTGTTTTAGTAATATGTAAATTATTAGCATAGGCTACTGAGGTGTGTACTAGTCTTAGCTCCCAGTGATTGACCAGGCTAGTACATGCCCCAGTAGCCTCTGCAGTTAATTTACATATTACTGAAATAAAGTTTATAACAAGTTAGGTTGGGTTCCAGGATTGTTAAATTACAGATTAGGGCAGAGGCAAACAGGAGGAATCTACCATCAGAAGTACCGTAGGTTCCATGAGATTCCTCATGGTAGGTTTCCTTTAAGTTAAATCTGTATGTAATTTGGAACAAGTATATTATTTGTATGTTTATGTGTATTTGTATGTGACAAATTTTTCTTTCGTCTCTGTGACAATTGGATTTTGAAAATGTTGGCTTGTCAGGGGAACAAGGATTAACAATAAAGATTTCAGAGACCTGAAATCTTACATTGCCGCTTGGGACTAAAGCTCAGTAAATAACTGATACCCAGAGAACTTCAGAGGAGGACACAGTGGGCACAGGGGTCCATTTATAACTAGTAACTAGGTGTCATGTCTAAGTCTATATATATATATATATATATATATATATATATATAAATCACAAGTCCCAGGACATTCTTGTCACTCTGCCATATTGAATCAACAGCTGGATTGTCCAACAGAAAAGTGTATCATGTATCAAATCAAAGAAGAACAATGCTTGTGTTGACTGCTACAATCAGATTAGCAATAATGTGATTCAATGGGAATCAACACAGATTGTTACTACCGGGAACCTTCTACTTGTGATGAGCGGATCCGTTAAAATTTTAAAAACCTGTTTGGTACCTGAAACTTTCTTATGAAGTTCGGGGTTAGAATCCTTAAAGTGGGTACAAAGTGGAACACTGACAGCTACTGTATTGGTTTAATGTGTTGTCCATGGTGCTGAACACAGAGCTGAAGGCTCTGGATCGAATCAATAGAGAATTGATAGAGAACCTCTATGTAGATAATTCATGAACCAGTAGAGCTTATCTAATGTGATTGAGGTGATTCATTTTTTAAACAATCCTTTGATGTGCTACTTAACCCTTATTCATTTCTAAAAAAAAAAAAAAATGGTTGTTTTGGAACTTTTGGCTCACCCTGAATATTTACTGTATGTAGGTGTACAAACATTAACATGTATACATCTAGATTTTATTGTATACATCTCTTCTATTTCAAAATGTTTTTAATAAAAAACAGTATTTTATTTCTACACACTATAAATTACATATCTGCTTAGTTTGAGAGTATACCAAGCTTCCATTGTTCCATCTTGATTGTACAATCTATGAACTGGACATTATATCTATAAAAACCCTGCGAAAAATAAGAAAAAGAAAAAGCTGGAGATACCATGCACGGAGACGCTATAATAAAGTAAAACTGGCTCTCCAAACTCTCTGTAATGTTTTGCTGCCACCTAATGCTTTACAAGCAAAAGCAGCTGTTTAAGGAGAACACAATTATTTACGGCTTTAATTTTCCTTGTGTGCTGCTCCTATATAAATAATAACATATAAATGTTACTCTATGAGAACAATATAGATTGAGCTAAAATATGTTTTTGAAACATTTATGAAACTTTTTCAGAATTTCTGTTTCTTAACTGAGTTTATTTCATGATTTGAATGAGAATTTCCTTTTTTCAATGCAATATCAATGGACTTGATATCATTGTGATAGTAATTGCTTAAAATGTGACCACATGGAGCCATACTTGACAATCACTAATGGTCTTCTAGTGGCTGGTTAAACATTCATGTACAGATCTTATAGGATCCGTTATTTACAGCCCATGTGTTATCAGGGGAACTCCTCATATGTCAAGAGAAAAGACGGCCATGTCCTGAATTTGGGCAGCAATAGGAGATTTGTTATGAGTTTTGCTCCCACACAGGGGTATAGAATCAATAGCCATGCATGTGAGCCCATAGAATAACACAGGGACATTTGCAGGCTGATGTTTTTGGACGTGTGATAGCGGTTCTTTCAATGGCTTTCAATGGCTTTCATACATCGACAAGTTTTTGTATGAGCTTTTTAGTGCAAGTACTATTTCTGTCCTTTTTTCCAAATGGACCTTACATGCCAATGACTCACAGGCCCATGAAAAGTATTTGTTCATCTATAGGTAACCTGACAACTGTGTATAAAGTAAAAGAAGCTGACACTTAAAGGTGTTGGCCACTTTTTAATAAATCTCTTCTATTAGTCTCTGTTAGGTCACTCTCTCTTTCTCCTCATAGTCTGTCTACACTGGCAGAGACAGGAAGAGGGGACAGAAGGAGCAGACCGAGCCATAACTCTACTATTGCAACTACTTCTATTCAGCTGTGCTCAGAAATGTAAAGAAAGAAGCATGAAGGGTCTACACACAGTACAAAAGTAAAGAGCAAGACTGGTAAATCCCTTGATGAAGATTCAGGTATTATCTACAAGGTACTAAAGGCACATGGGCAACTTATGTACAGAAGTGACTAGCCCGTTTAAAGATGTCTCACCACAGACATTCATTGTCAATCCACAGGAAAAAAGATAGAAGTCAGATTGATTACTGCCTTCAGCTAGGATACCCAGCAATCAGGAGAATTGATAAAAAGTCCCCAGTGTACTGCCTCAACAGTTTCCTTTGATCCAGAGCTCCATTCACTAAATAAGGGCTGTTTTCAGTAATAGATTATAAAAAGGGCATCTTGGGTGGCCATCCAGGCTCAATGCTTCAGGTGGTCCATGGTCAACCAAGAGACTCACCAAATTTACCTTGTAAAGACATAAGATAATAAGGAGAAGAGACTCCTGCTCTGTATTCCTCATTCATGTGTGACACAGATATATCTATCGAAATATTTTGAAAGTCCACCAAATGATCTTTAACGGTAAATTGAACCAAAGAGTAGATACAGGGCCTCTGTAAGATTTAAATTATATATGTGTGTATCCATCTGCCCATCAGGCTTCTTCATCAGTAGCTTTCAGTGGCATACCCATTCAGAAAGCTGATACAGACGGCCCCTTACTTAAGAACAGGCGGCCCCTTATTTACAGATGACCCCTATTTACAAATGGGCCTCTGGAAGTTGGTAATTTAATGTACTTTAGTCCCACACTACAATGATCAGCTGTAATGGTTATCAAAGGTGTCTGCAACTTAGATTTATTGTTTATCCTCGTTCTTGACAATGCAAAAGTTTTAAAATCTAATTGTCAGGGAGACCAAAAATTTTTTAGCTGGGGTTACAAATATGAAATATACAGTTCGGATTTGCATAGAAATTCAACTTAAGAACAAACCTGCAGATCCTATCTTGTATGTAACCCAGGGACTACCTGTATCCCTAACTGCTTAAAAGTTCATTTGATAATAGCAGTAAGTGTCAAACCATTAAATTGGGGAAGCCAAAATTCACATACAGTCCTAGGACCCTGCCAGTCTCAATCTGTCCCTGGCTGCCAGAGATTGCAGTCCTCATTTGATCATTAGGTTACTGTCATTCTTTTTCTGATTTACGGTCTATCTGTAGTAGGAACCAATCGTGCACACGTAAAAGTACAAGACATGGAGACTTTTTTGTCGATAGATGATGACATTCTGAATTTGCATGTATATTTTTGACTGACATCATTATTTTTTATCTATGGGTTATTATGGGCATGGTCATATAGCAGTGATATTACATCTATGATTTTTACAATACATCTGCTTAGGGGAAAAACTGATATCTTGATCCTAATCTTGGCCAAGCCTAGGCCTGAAAGCCCTTAGCTTCTTCAGTGGGACCTGAGATAAGATATTGGCACATACTAGTTCACCAAAATTAAATTTGAAACAGTAAAAAATATCTCTTAGATATATTCAAAGGAGGTGGACCAACAAATCCACAAAGGTAGATATAAACAGTAACTTATTTATTGGATCATGAAAAAATCGCATGACCATCAAGACAGAGAAATTTGATGATTGTGGATTCAACTTTCTTTGTCTTAATGGTCATGTGATTTTATCATGATTGAATAAATAAGTTACCATGTTATACTTACCTTTGTGGCTTTGCTGATCCACCTCCTATTGGCTATGTTTGCTGTTGGCACTTCAGCCATAGGACTAAGTATCTCCAGGTGAGCTGGGTCATCTGCTTAAAAATAGGTATCCCTTCCTTTAGCTCTGTCCTAGAATATAAACTTTTTGTGGAGAGATGTTGGACCTTTATATTACATACAGTCACAGCAGGATATTTATTAGGGCTTCTGCGCCACGTCAGTGAAATAATGGCGAATGCTAATGGTGAAATAATGGCGAATGCTATCTTATAAATAGCAATAATAAGATCCACCACCTTCTCGCCAGGGGGCATAGAGGGGTGTGAAGGGGGATGGCAAGCAGGGGGGTGAGCGTGACTGGAGGGGAGCAGGCCGGCATTGGGCATTCCTGTCCCACACCTGCACACTCCCTGCAGCTAGCGAATTTTCATACGTGAAAATTTGCCGCTTGTATTTATTTCTACGCCAGGTACACAAGTACGATAGATAACCCCCAATGGCTGTAAATTCAGCATAATAACGATGTTGGTCATGGTTGATATCTGGTTCCCCATGTACAGTATTTTCATCTCAGTGCACCGCGGAGTTCGGAGTTGTTGCCAGAGATCAGACCAAAGCAACTGTGCCATGTGCATGAGCCCCTAGCAAAACAATTTCCCTTGATGTGTCTTTTACTGGTACAGGCAGTCCCTGGGTTACGTACATGATAGGTTCTGTAGGTGTTTTCTTAAGTTGAATTTGTATGTAAGCTGAAACTGTATATTTTATAACTGACAAATTATTTTAGGACTCTGTGACAACTGGATTTTAAGAATGTTGGGTTGTCGTCATAAGAACCAGGATTAACAATAAAGCTTAATTGTAGACAACTTTGATAACTGTTATACCTGTTTATTTTAGCCTAAGGCTAAAGTACTGTAATTTAGCAACATCCAGAGGTCTGTTTGTAACTAGGGGTTGTCTGTAAGTCAGGTGTTCTTAAGTAGGGGACTGTATCTTGTTTTTCTCCAGAATCATATCCTTTTTTTTTTACAAAATAGTAAAACTAGTTCAGATATCTAAAACAGAAGAACAGTCACATCCAGATACTAATACATGCAATGCAATCCATAACAAGATTGTTTATTTCCTTCCTGATGACTACAGTATAAGCTCTTAAATAACAAGCAAGAGTTCAGCCAGGTTAAAATTTATGAACATAAAAATAAGTATAATGCATTTTCCGGATAAACTCCTCTTTATTCTTCTGTAATAGGCTACGGAGGATGTACTCTGCAAATTGAATGAAGCACATCTATGTTCTGAGATAGTAGACTGGTTTAACCTGAGAAGTCATTTAAACTGTATGTCAGTGAAAGAAATCTGAAAAATATGAAACTCCCCTTACAGATATCTTGTTCAGTGTTCATTGTTTAAGTGCTATAAAAACTATGGAGTAATATACTAAGCCAAATTCACCAGAATTCTGCTGCATAGTATGGCATAAAAACTGTCCAAAATGATTTTTGCCAAGTGTTATTGGGCACTTTTATAACTTGAATAAAAAGTAAAAATGGCTTGATGTAAAAGTAGGCAAAAATATGCCAAATGTTTGGTAAATTGTTCTGACATGAACTAGTTTACAAATAGAAGATGTAAAGTTCGATGAGACAATCATAAACATAGCCAGATATTACATCCAGGATTGGAGGCCGTGATAGGTCTGCCATTGTATGAGACTATCTGCCTAATTTTAGCAATTTTGAGCATCTGCTGTTTATTTACTAATTTCTAGCATTTAGAGAAAAAAATTGTAAACATTTTACATTTTGATGTACACTATGCAGGAGTGTCCTACCTAACCATTCTTCTTGGATCTACACAGGCAAAGATGAATTTCTCAAGATGACTGTTTTTATTTAACAATTTGTATTTTGAATACATTACTGAATGGTATCCACATTTAAATAGCTTTTCCTATTGATGACATTTACTATTAAGCCCAAAATGTCCCCATGAAGCTCAATCAATGGGGGGATTTATAAGCGCACTTGAGCGCCAAAACACTGGGGTAGATTTACTTACCCGCTCCTGTCGCGATACCTGCTTTGCGTTGTCCAACGAGGATTTGGGTCTGCCGCGATTCACTAAGGTCTTGTGTCCAATTTCCTTCATGTGTCGTGTCGTTTTTAAATTCAGCGGTTTGTCCGAATCAGTCGGGTTGTCGGACGGCACGACCCCCGATTTGTGTTGCATGCAAGCCGGTGCCAATGCGCCACAATCCGATCGCGTGCGCCAAAAAAACGGGGCAAATGGCAGCAAAAAGGAAATATTCAGGAAACCCGACAGAATTGCGGTGAGCGGACCCTTAGTAAATGTGCTCCCCTGTCTAAAATGCCTTGCACCACAGTTATCAAGACTTTTAGACCATTTTTTGGCACTTTCCCAACTTGTCCGAATAAGGGGGCATGGCCTTCTTGGAGGCGGGTGTGTCCTCGTGAGAAAGGGTTGGGGCTTGTGGGAAATCCTCTGTGTGACCTAAATTTTGGCAAACAGTTTAGACCAATTAAATAAGGTCTGAAATAGACCTAAAACAGTCTTATACTGCACCAGAATTCATCATAACAGTGATAAATTTGGTGCAGCAAAAGACAAGTGTTTTCCAGCCACAAACTGGCGGAACCTGAGACACATTGTCGAATCACTCCCAGTGTGCCATGATCCTTCTTAGTGAGGTCAAAACAGAGATAGAATTAGACAGATCTGCAGAGAAGAATTAGACATATTTCTGCTGCCCCAGATTAATCATTGTGCCTGATACTGGATGATTAATCTGGCGCAGTATAAGACGGGCGAGTCGTACTTCGCACCTTTGCACTAGTTGTTCTAGTTTGCTGCTTCACAATTTCCTTGCACACTGGTTATTTTCTGTCCAGTCACTCCCTCTAGTTACAGAGAACATGCCCCTTTTTTGAGAATACGGAAAACAGCCTAAAATGGTCTAAAACCTTCAGTAAGTAGGTGCAAATTATTCCAGTTTTCTGACATAGACAGATTGATATATTTCCCCCAGTAATTGTTCTACTCTGCACTGGTCTAAAGACCAACACATTCATACATCTCCTTCAGTGTGTTTGATGCTGGATGATTCATTTGGTGCAGTATAAGACTGGTGAGTCGTACTTTGCACCTCCTACTAGTTGGTCTAGTTGGCTGCACCCCCATTTTCAGGTGCACGGACTGAATTTTGGCCACCTGGTTATTTTCTGTCCTGTCCATTAGTTACAGAGTACACGCACCTGTTTTGGAGGAGTCAGAAAACAGCCTAAAAATGGTCTAAAATCTTCAGTAAGTAAGTAAGTGCAAATTACTCCAGTTTTCTGGCATAGACAGATTGATACATCTCCTCCAGTAATTAATCTGGCGCACCAGAGAACTGACTTGATCTACTCTGCACTGGTCTAATGACAAGCATGTTAATACATCTCCCCCATAATGTTTTATTATGAATTAGCAACAGTACATAAACGTTACAGTTACAAAAGAACCAAACAAAGGAAGACTAAAGAGATTACAGAAACAGAATTTGATGATTGCACATAGACAAAACGTTTTCAGTCAGCTTAAAAACGAATGCGTTATTGAATGTTTACCATGTGTTTGGCTGGTTTGAATCTGTTTCACATCTGCCTACACTTCTAGAAATGAGGATAAACGGGTTCAAAGCATCCAAACATGGTAAACATTCAAAAACGCATGCTTTAAACCGGTCTAAAAACATGACGTATTGCACCACCCTAAGGATGGTTCATGAATATCAAGCTGGTGGTGGTCCAACACCCAGCACCACCATATGTCAGATGATCTCAGCAACTTATAAAGAGAGAAAAGAACACAAAGCAGACAGCTCTCTACTCTTTGTAGTGGCCGAGCCTGGTCACTGCAGCTTGAAGCCCATTGAAATAAATAGAAGTTGATCGGCAGTTGGTTAGTCTGATGTGTACACAGAGAACAGAACTGTCTAATTTTTATCCCATACTCTGTTCATTACATCTCAACAACAGGTGAAGATTTTGTTATGAATAATTTTAGCCTGGACTATGCCTTTAGGAAAATATTGAAACCATCTGCTTTATAGCCTACGCACTGTAGTTATGATAGAGGCATATATTCCTAAAACTATGCTCATTGCTATGGTAGGTGTCTGGAGACACAACATAATCACTCTGCATTGATTACTTAACCATTTAGAGATGCAAACAGAATCTTTTTCCTTGGTACAAGAAATCCTATCCAAGATAATAGGCTTTTCTGATGCAGCGCCTTCTTTGGGTAAGATTATGACATGATGAACCTACACTCATATAATATGGAACTCCAGATACAGTAATTCCATTATATGCGGCAGGTATTGTGATAAGCAATCATGATAATAATCGATACTGTCAGGATCTGAGGTAATGGATCCTCTGTATCACACCTGGGAGCGGAGTCTAAGTGGCACCTGGTTTTCACCAGAGCCTGCCACAAAGCAGAATGGACTCGCTGTGGCAGGGAACCACAAGGTCGCTCCGCGGGTGTGACTTTGCCCGTGGTGGTGGACAAGGCATAGTACAAATTCGTGAAGCAGAATCGTGGTCGAGGACAGGCAGGAGGTCGAGACAGGCAGCACAGGATCATGTCAGGAACCAAGCAGGAGGTCAGGGTGGGCAGCACGGAGTCAAAGTCAGGAACGGAACTGGGGTCACAACGGGAAATCAGCAGACAGGCACTAGGCAATAAAACAAACTTTTTTTGAGGCATATAGCACAAAGATCCGGCTGGAAATGCTGGTGGAGGCCGGCTTTTATAGAATCCCTTGAAATGGGCAGCACTAATTAGGGGTGCGCTGGCCCTTTACATCTTCGAGCACCGGCGCGTGTGTCACGGGGACACCTGTGACAGATACATGTTTGCATCATGCTAAATGGTTAAAGGGGTTGGCCACTTTTCAATATATTTATTCCATTAGGCATGTCTCTGCATGTATATTTACCTGTACCTTTGCCTCTTTAGGGAGCTACTTTTCCCTGTTATCACCATGCTGTCCTCTGAGAATATATAGAACACCCTGTTTTTTCATTACTTCACTTTATCCTAATGGCGTCACCCACTGTGCCTCTTTCTCTCACAGTCGACCTCACTGACACAGGGAGAAGGGGCGGGGAGAGGAGGATTACTCAGCACTAAAGTAAGTAGCAGGGATGCTGAATCACTTGATGAACATTCAGGTATTATTTTTATCATCAACATATATAAAAGAGTGTCCTACCTCATTTAAAGAAATTTCAGTTGGGAATGATAATAGTTGATAATTCTGTAAGACAATTTTTACCAATTAGAGCTATAAATATTATTGTGGTACCATAAACCATTTCCATTATATTCTGCTACAGCAGCGGATATAGAGAAGCAGTCTCATTAAGGTTGATTTTATTTAAGGCAATGTGTTTGCTGATATAATATTATCCTGAACAAAGTATGGTTAAATTAATACTTTGTATCAGTTCTGTATTTTTAATTGGATACCTTTTCACTTTGTTTTATTTCTTGTAGCATTAATGTAATGGATACCATTACGGATCCAATCACATTTTAATCAAATTTACATTAAGCTTAATGTGATAAACAAGTGATGTTATAATGTAGATATATATTGTTTCTCATTACATTCCCAATCAAACTGATTATAAAGCAATACTGCTTTTGTTGTGCCATATTGAGATTTAGTAAGCGAATAGCTTTTAGCATCTTATAAAAGTACAAGTAATATCTGAAATTCATGTACTGCAAAAGCATTGAAAACTTTTTATGTGGGGATAATATATTGCCAGATAAAGGAAATATTGCAGGAACTCATCTGGAAATTTAACCTACAGAAAGTGTGAGGCTGGATTTTGTGACACACTATGGCCCACATTTATTAAAGGGGTTGTCTGAGACTTTACAAAAAAACAAAGGTGGCCGTTAGGGGCTGCTTAAAAAAATAAATATGTCCCGCGCTGCAGTTGCTCCGGTCCTTGCTTCATGTAAACAAACATGGCCTTTGAAGCAGCGCTGCTTTCAGTTTCCAGCCGGCACAGGTAGCTGGTCACGCCCAAACGTCCTTATTCACAGCATTGTTTATGCAGGATGGATGGGTGTTGGGTCCGGCCTTTAGCTGAATGCAGTGCTGCTTACGTGGCCATGTTTGTTTACATGGGGAATGTACCGGAGCCACAGTCCCCTCCTGGCCACATTTGTTTTTTTTTAAAGTCTCAGACAACCCCTTTAAAGTGTTTATACCAGTTTTCTGTCTGACTTTGCACTAGAAAGAACCAAAGAAAGAAACTGCTTGCACATGTATTTATAAAGTTTTGTGTTGAGATTGCACTTTGTCCGACAAGACTGAAAAAATGTGCACCCAAAGGGGCTTTTAGTGCTTAACCGGACCATGGGCCACAATTCTGTCTGACTTACAATTCTGCAGCATGAACAAAGTGCACCAAAAAAATGGTGCACACTTCCAAAGCAGTGCAGGGAGCCACAGATTCATGAAGACCGTGCACCACAGTTCATGAATCTGGCGCCCACTCCACAGGGAAACTGCACATAGTGCAGTTTACACAGATTTTTCAATAATTGTGGGAATATGTGTTTCCAAGCTAAGTAATAAGCCTTGGTATGCCATGGAATAAATTAGCAAAATTAGTTTTCTGGTCAGTCCCTTCAGCACATTATTATAAAAGTATATTACAGGGTCATGGCTACCCTTCCCAAATGAGATGTCAGAGGTTTTTTAAACAGTCATACCCTTTCACTGATCCATAGTTTAATACAGCTCCCAACATACAGTGCTGTACAAAGGTCCTTATTTAGCACTATGCACAATTGACACAGCACAGGGCTTAGGGTAGCTGAAGGGAGGTGGCTGGGCAGCAGCAAGTAGACAAATAACCTGAGAAGCTCCCCTCCTGCCGGCAAAGAAGGGGGTAATCTGGTTCAGATGTTGATGGAATGGGTGCTGTGCACTTCGGCCTTTACCTACTCTAATACAGCAGGACAAACTACTTTTTTCCCACTTTTATTAGCAAAATGCCCACGAGCACATTGGCTTGAGAAAGCGCCGCTGAGCGCAAGGCTTGCTTCTCCCTGCATGTGATTTTATGCTTTTTCACCTCAATAAAGGACATTACACTTTTCTAACAAGTGGGTGAGTGCCGTTACTTTTTTCTACGTGTTGCTTATGCCCACGAGCACAACTTTTTACATGGGGCAGAGAACTCTGGGAAGAAGAAAGAAACACAATCGATCACATGTGCAGACATGTAAGCCAATCAGCGAGCGGCAAGCTTATGTGATGTCACAGCCCTATAAAAACATAAAGCCTATAAACCCTATAAAGCCCTGTATTCCCCAAATTTCAATTCTTTTTTGTTGCTAAAGTAGATATCAAGAAATCTGTGTCAAATCCACATAGTTGATGGAGTGATTTTTGCTCAAAGTCCAGGGTGTCAGTTTTTGGGGTTCTGTATTCCCCAAATTTCAATAATTTCAATTCTTTTTTGTTGCTAAAGTAGATATCAAGAAATCCATGTCAAATCCACAGAGTTGCTGGAGTGATTTTTTTCTCAAAGTCCAGGGTGTCAGTTCTTGGGGTTCTGTATTCCCCAAATTTCAATTATTTTTGTTGCTAAAGTTGATATTAAGAAATCCGTGTCAAATCAACATAGTTTATTAACCAATATGTCAGACAGAGAGGTGGCAGGTGAAGCAGGCACAGCTCACAGCACAGTAAGGGGACATCACAGCAGAGATGACTCTGTAAGGCCAGAACTGCCGTAGTCATCTAGCGGGAGTGTGTTGATGAACAACCCAAAGGCTAGAACTAGGTCATACACTTCCTCACAAATTACACCTGACAACCCCAGCCAAGAGCTCGTGGGTTTATCAGATACAACCCTTAGTTGGCATGGCCCAGGAGCCGGGCAGGGGCCCTCAGCTGTCCTCAACAGCCTCTATCCCGTTCATTTCCCTCAGGCAGAGATCTATAGGTGGTCTGGGCCCTATACATCGATGACAAACTCTTTGAGAACAGTAAGCAGCTGCTTGGCAGTGAAGAGGTGGGGCAGACATCCACTACTTCGTGCAGTAGGCGGGAAAGTAGATATGTGGAGAGTGGCATGGGAGGTTATGTTGCACTTGCAAGTAGTCAACTGGCAATTACAAAAAGACAACTGTATGCGTCCAGCCATCCTAAGGTGCAGAAGCTGATCATGCTCCTGTCCAAGTTGTTGGTACTGCAGTTCCTCCCTTTCCAAGTCGTGGACCCTGCACCCTTCAGAGAACTAATGACTTGTGCCGAACTGAGGTGGAGACAATGGGAGGAACATGGTGTCTGCGCTGCACCGAGGAGGGATGGTCCATGCGCCCTGCATGGCGCACGTGTTCAATATGTGTCAGATCCGCTGGAAGGGACACCACGTCTGCCGGTCCTTCTACCCTCCATGCTGACAATGCTAGCGGTCCTCCCTGAGTTTCTGCGCATCTCCGCACTGGCTCCGCCCCCGGCGCGCAGTGAGTTAACCCTGCTGCACGCGCGGGGCAGCGGGCATCCAGAATGCGTGTGCTTTAGGGAAATTTAAGCTGTCTTCTGAATCAACCTGGGTTCCTGCTCCTATGGGATTCTGGGGGCGGATCTCAGGCTGCATAAATTGGATCTGGACCTTCCACCTGTGCCAGTGTTTGTCCTTCTGGGACTTACAGCCTAGCTGGATTCCTGGTCTCCTGTAGCATTGTTTGCTTCACCCTGGTATTGTGTTCACCAGTTAGGTTACTCTTCCTTGTCTAGTGGTTTGACCATGACGTACCCTCTGGTGTGACCTGGCGGTTTTGCTTACCCTTCTATGTTCAGTGTCTGTACATCTTTAGTTCTCTTTCCTCGTGTCTGCTTTGGTGTCTTATGCTGTCTTGATCCCCGCTTGTTTCATCCTTGTTCATCCTGTTTTTTTTACCTCTGTCTGAATACTGTCCTAACGCCCACACTGCAGTTTTTCTGTCTGTATCACCTCACTGCGGCTGACAGACCCATTTGGGTTCCTTTCACCTCCCAGGGCCTTGAAGGGTAGTTAGGAGGTTCCTGCGGCAGAGATTCCCTACCTTCAAAGGGGTTTCTGCCTTGTAGGGTCTAGTTGGTAGATCAGCGCAGGGTTAGTTCGCCCTGTTGCTCCGTTCTGTCAGCCTGCACTCAGACTGTGTGGTAGTTTTGTGTACAGTATTTCAGACGTGAGTTTTCCTAACAATATGGTTGTCAAAAGGTTCCTGCAGTCTTTCACCCATCTGCAAGACATTCTAAAAATGACCAGGAACCAGTGCATGAACTTCATCCATTCTTACAAAGCCAAGCACACCCTCCTCAAGTTGCAGCTACAGAACAGCTTCACCCAACAAAGGCTAATATACAATGTTTCCACCCGTTGGAATTCCAGACTACATATATTAGACCGTCTGTATGAACAGAGAAAAGCCATTAATGATTTTTTGATTATGCAAGCGGACAGGAGTACTCCGCTGGGTAACTATGATGTCAGCCACTGGCAGCTCACGCGTGACACCTGCCGTTTGTTCAGGCCCTTTGAAGAGGCCACGATATTTGTCAGTCACCAGGACTACAGGATAAATAACATTATTCCACTGCTTTATGTCCTGGAACAGATGGTGCAAAATCTGTCTGGTAAGGTCACTGGAGAAGTGGTGACTACATATCATGGCCACATGAGTCCAGTGGGGGCTAAACTGGCGGAGTAGGAGGACATTGGAACACAAGCAGAGTCTGGTGAAATTAGTGGTTTTTCTATTCAGGTGACTGGAGAGGAGGAGCAGGAGCATCTGGAGGAAGTAAAAGACAAGGCAGATGACCCAGAAGCACCGTGGCAGTATAGAGTGGAGATGGAGCCCGGGGGTCCCTCAGAGTCACTTGCGCAGATGTCCCGCAGCATGCTGCTTTGGTTAACTAGTGACAGCTGAATAGTCAAAATCTGGCATAGAGATGACTTTTGTCTCTCCACCCTTTTGTACCCTAGCTACTGGTCCAAAATGGGTGCCTTTTTTCCAGCTGCCGAGAGGGAGGAACAACTGGCATACTATAGAGAAATACTGTGCACACAGTTGGCCGCTGCCTATGTGCGTCATTATCCATCCTCTGTCAGGTCTGACCTTGGCAGTGATCACTAACATAGTACTGCCATGGCTGCTGTGGGGAGATGGGGGTTAGGAGCAGTAGCAGCTCCATCAGTAACAGCTTAAGTCTGAAGTCCTTAATGAGTAGCTTCCGTTACCTGCCTAGTGAGGAGGGTAATCAAAAACCACATCTTCATATTGCTACACAATGGGGCCGGGCATCAAGCCCTCCACCCTCTGAATACGGAATTGCTCCCAAACATATTCAATACCATAGGAAAAAACAAGGAGTCACTCAATTCTCCAATATAAAATGACATAGAATTTTTATTTCATTAACATGTTAAAAATGATTACAATGGATGTTAAATGGAAGATATCCAATAATATTGGTCTGAATTAGCTGCCCACCTCACTAACACAAAGGGTATATTCACCATGAACCTATCACAGTTAGTGCTTTTTTCAGTAAATTTCAAAAGTGCATAATTCCATGGAATCCACCTACTATGTATGGTAGTTAGCCTTGGTGAAAATTCAAGTAAAAGAACAATGTCTTACCCATAGTGTGGTGTAGGTAGGGGCAGCTCACAGACACCCCAACGCGCGTTTCGCCCACGCTTCCTCAGGGGGTTATAATACTGCACTCCAACATACTGGAAATTATAATACTGCACACCAACATACTGTACATTATAATACCCCACCCCAACCTTCTGTAAATTGTAATACTGCACTCCAACATACTGTACATTATAATACCCGACCCCAACCTTCTGTAAATTGTAATACTGCACTCCAACATACTGTACATTATAATACCCGACCCCAACCTTCTGTAAATTGTAATACTGCACTCCGATTATAATACCGCACTCTAACCTTCTGTAAATTGTTATACTGCATGCCAAACTACTGTAAATTATACTACTGCACTCCAACCACCCGTAAATTATAATAACGCACCCTAACCTGCTAAACCCCACCCACTTATTTGAAGAATGTCAAAAACATCTCTTTGAGAAATATGTGGAAATTAGTATTGTTCTCAAAACTTCATAACTGTTAATTTGTGAAGAAAGAGTATGTTTTTAATTTCAAAATAAAGGGGAGAAAAACTGCACAATTTTCCCGAGGGCTAAAATTCCATGAGCAGAACATCTTCTCCCCGAGAGCCGATGAGTTGTTTGAGACATCAGGAATTGAGTTACTGACAGAATTATACCCGACAATAGCAGAAGACAAAGCTTGGCATTATCAGGGAGGATAATAAATGGATATATGAGAAGAGAGAAGAGGCAGCAGTCAGAGAGGCTCCAAGAAATATCCACTGTGGTCCCAGCACCAAATCAGAATAAGTCGGAGCTACCAATGTAATAAATATCCCACAACAAATGGATGACAGCATGGGAGGTGGGTACTGCAATACCACACATAACCAGTGGACAGAGGTGGTGCTGTGTTTTCAAAGAAGCTACTCTAATGCTGGACATCCTTTAATCAATTAAATATGGTAATTATGGTATGCAGCCCGCTCATAGGCTTTGGGGCTCATTTACTAAGGGTACGCGGACCCCACTGACGTCAGATATTCTGATTTGCGTCGCATTTAACTGGGGATTTTGGTGAACACGCTTAGATTTTGGCGCCACAAAATAGGGGGGCGGGCCATCTGACGATCCAACGGATTCGGACTAAGCGCAGGATTTAACATTTCAATTGTGTCGCAAGCCAATTGGGACCTGATCGGGGAAGCGACAGATGCAGGAAATCGGGTGCACGCTCGTAGTGAATCGCGGCAGCTGTGCATTCTCGTCGGGGAATGCACCCTCATGGTTATTTAATATACAGCCCCCACCCCCACCCCTATTGATTCATCAGATACAGCCTTCCTCACCCACATGGATTCCTTATGTACAGCCTAATGTGGGGCCCCCCAGCACCTCTGGGCCACGGAACTTGTATGCCCAGTGCTAGCCCCGGACTGGCTCAGCAAAAGGCAGAGGCTGGGGTCTCCTTGGTAATTGTCAATATGATGGTAACCCCAATAACTAGCCCCAAACTGTACTTCCCAGTGGCACCATTTAATATCTGATGCAATGTACTAGGAAGCTGGAAAAAAATTCCATGTGGTAGATTCAAAATAACGTAATGCATTTATTTCCTATTACAGGGGGAGGAAATATTTTTTATTTATTTTTTTTTGCTTTTTTATTTTTTAATCGTTTTTTAGGCCCCCTATGTTACTTGAACCCTAGGGGGGTCTGGTGGCTCATACCTTATACCATATATTGCTATACTACTGTACTTTTTCATGAATTTACTGATCATCTGTTACTGTCTGACTCCTTTATATGAAGTTAATGGTGAATAAGTGGAGGTTTAGGTATAGCAATTGCAAACAAGGCGAGGAGTGCTGTACATTTGTAGAGTTATGAAACCAGACCGTAGTTTCCAATTTTGCTCTTATAATATCTTCCACAGGAAACCCTTCATACAGACAACAGACTAGTGCGGAAAAGATGCTAGCGCCCTGTCCAGACCTCAATTTTATATTATTTATATTAAATCTTAGACCATTGGTTTTGCCAAGAGAAACTTGATGAAGCTGCACATTTCCCTTACATTGACCATTAGTGGGGAAACATGGTATTACATGGGGGAAAAATTGAAGGAGTTCCAGCACTGGACTAAACGCAGCTTCAATGTTTTATTAGATTATATTAAAAAAGTGACTACACTATATAGTACTATATGACCCCCACTGAAATAACAGAAAATTATGCAACACTGGGAAGAAGAAGGTGAACTCCGGCGGACCTGAGCGGGGAAGCGACACATGCAGGAAATCTTCGTCGGACAACGCACCTCGGGGATCACTACGGGACGGGTAAGTAAATGTGCCCCCTTGGGTGGGATTTATCACGGCCTGTACGCCTAAATATTCCGCCCTCTCCGCTGGTCTGGACAGGGAGGGGCAGTGCCGGTGTGAGGGGCGGGGACAAACCTGGCGCAGGCTATAGTGCAGTTCTACGCCAGGCACTCGGTGCGGCCAGCCACTGCACCCACTCCGCTTCTCCTAAACACAAGACCCCATTATTGATATCTGTCCTCATTGTCAGATAATAAAGAAGATTCCCACTGAGTGACAGCAAGCAGAGGTCCTAAAAACCACAAACATTGATACAGAAACTTGGCTCCTGTAATCTATTAGCAATCTCTATCTGCTTAAGATCATAGAAAAAGCCCCCCACCATCCAGCCCGAGAGTTACTACCCGGATCACTGATATTGTAACACAATTTTCTTCAGGCTAGATTTTTTTTTTTCCTATTTTTTTTTCCTTAAGAAACTCTATGCATAAAAATTTATGGCAGTATTTCTCCTTTCCATGAAAATAAACTGGGTCAAAGAGGGGCAGATTACTCATTCTCTGTGATCTGACGGCATCCATCTTCTTGTAAGAGGTAACCGCACGAGTCCAAAGTAGCAGAGTTCACTCAGAGGGAAAAATCCCAACACTGAAAAGGTTTCCATGTCTTTAATTGCCCTTCCATGGGAGGGATAACAGAGCTTTCCCAAGCTGCGGAATAAAACCGCTGCCTTGTTATGATGTAATACAACTAAGGGAAGGGGGGCTCAATAAGTTTCCTAACTCTGCAGATCCTGAATATTTACAATCAATGCTGTGTGTATAGGTACACGCCCCTTTGACATGCACATGGTAATGCCCAGTTGTCAATTTTATACATTGCTAGGGGGATGTCTTACATTTTTTCCATGAATCTTGAATACAAAAAATCAACAAAATCATATTTTCCCAAACCATGAATTCCACTTGAAATGTCATGTGACTCTATTGCCTCGGAATCATTGGGCCCCATTTCCCATGTCTAGAAATGGCGCTCTCCTTATATGAGCTCCTCTTGTCCATATAGCTCCCTCTTCCCTGCAGCTCACTCCTCCTACGTCATACTGTCTTCAGATGACAGATTGGAGGGGAGCAGACGTCAAACCAAAATATCTTCTGCACCTAGATGGACAGTTCTGGTGTCTACCTGTTTTAAAGAGGAGAATGTCCTCTTTAATATTACATAAGGATTGTGTTCCTAGGTGCCACAGACTAAGAGATATCCATAGTTAGATTGGGAGTTGTATATGGAAATGACACTTTTCACTGTAACTTTAACAGTGCATATGTCCGGGTCTGTGGCACCTAGGGGCAGATGTATCAAGCGCTAGTGCTCTGTGAGCCAGTGCTTGATGTTGGCCCCATCCCTCTCACCAGATATATCAAGAGGCTCTGGCCTCTTCATATATCTCTGGTTACTAGGGCGCGCTCAACAGGCACATAAGGCACCTGACTCAGTTCTGTGCCAGGTCTCCTTCATTCTTCTGTATTTGTGTCTTCTGGGCACCAATATGATGGAAAACTGTGACAGAATAACTCACTGCTTAAATTGCTGTGTTGGCACTTTGCAACAAAAAAGTGGGTTTTAGGTGTAGTTTGGGGACGCAGTCTGTAAAAGGTTCCCCATCACTGCTATATGCTTTCACTGCCAGCTTTATAGGGGGCAAGGCAGTTGTACTGTTACAAGAAGCCTGCAGTTTGTGATGTTATATGGATTCTGTAAATAATAGCTATATTTAGTGATTGGTTCCCTATGAGCCATATACTCAGCAGTAGCCCTGTATCGCAGTTGTAAAAACAATTATCAGGGAAAGACTGAACCCAAAGTGTGCACAATAGTCAGTGAAAGGTAATGGAGGAAGTGTCATGGTTTGGTGAAAGTTTTTTGCTACATGGCTGTGAAAGCAAGTGTGTATCTGTTCAGCAGTCCCTTGAAACAGATACCAGAGTCCTGATCTACACCTAATAGAAAACTTTGGGAAAATCCTTGGTAACAAAATTATGGCCAAGATACCCACAGCAGTCTCAAAATTGTGGAAGAGACTGGAAGAAGAGTGGACTAGTGGAGAGACGAGTGATGTCCTGTGGCCGCAGATGTGCTGAAGTCATTCACAGCAAAGGCCTCTGCACTTCCTACTGAACATGTCATTCTAATCTTTCTCTCTGCTACAGTCATTGCTGTTCTCTAATTATGATCATCAAATTTTTTTCGCAAAATAAAGGTTTTATGTTGATGCTTTGGTAATTTAGTAAAACACTGTTCTAGTGACAAGGTGCACTCCGTACAAAAAAATACATCAACGAATATTCCATTATTTCTGAAAAAAATAAAGTAATCATACATTGTTCTCTAATTTTGATCCCCCGTGTACATTGATGGGTTCCCTATGAGTCGGCTACTCTTTCTTATTACAGTTGTGCATCTGATCTGAATTAAGGCCGGTCTCTAGCTAACTCCCCTCGCATTGACCCTATAACGTTACCAGCTTCTCCTCTAATCCTAATAGGGTTCACATTTGTCTGTATTATGTCTAAGAGTTAATACCGCCAATATTGTGGAAAGTTAACCCTTACACGTCATCAGCAGCACAGTTCTGGACATGAAACTTATGTAAGGAGTGGGAAGGGGGGGGGGACATATATCCATCTTATAATAACAGTTATATGAGACAGATGTATGGGGTCAGCACAGGGAGATGAATGGACATGGCAAGAGGAGCAACAGCATAAATCATGGATTTTATGGAGATTTTTCTCAATTCGATCAATTTTCAACTGGAAAAAGTGCATAGATGAGGTGTTATAGATATGGAAGGAAAATGGCACGAATGACAGATTCAAAAGACAAACAGATAGATAAATATGAAATATATAAATGATAAATAGTAGCAGTAGCAGCGGCTCAATGGTGATGCCTAGTGCTAATACCTTCCTAATTCAGGGGTGTAACTAGGAGAGGCAGGGCCCCATAGCAGACTTCTGAATGGGGCCCCCCTTAAAGAATATGCATATTTGTATACTCATACATAAGAGTTACAATCACACACAATATATACACACCATATATACAACCATACAGCATATGTACATACAGACACATATACCATATACAGACATACAGCATATACACATACATACAGTATATACACACCCCACACACATACTTGATACAGCATATTTACACCCAATACACACATAAAGCCCAAGATGTTGGGGTGCCCTAACATTGTGAGCCCCATGACAGCTGCTATGGTTGCTACACCTGTAGTTACGCCCCTTACTGCATTCAACCACATAGTTGAAGCCTAGGACATAACTCCACCCATCCATGACAGAGGAGAAGACCCCAAAATCTAGAAGGGTTGGGAAGTATGAGATACAGTCTGTACGGAAAGTATTCGGACCCTTTACATTTTTCACTCCTGTCCATGCCCCCATAGACTGATGCTGCCCCCACGATGTGTCACTGTGTGTATTGTATTTGTCAGGTGATGAGCGGCGCCTGTTTTTCTCCACTCATACGACTTAGAATGAACACCAAAAAGTTCAGACCAGAGAATCCTATTCCTCATAGCCTGGGAGTCCTTTATATGTTTTACACACTGTATGCGGCTTTCATGAGTCTTACACTGAGGAGAGGCCTCCATCGGCAGACTCTACCATAAGGCCCCGACTGGAGGAGGCTGCAGTGATAGGCGACTTTTTGAAGATTCTCCCAGCTCACTACTGCATCTCTGGAGATCAGCCACAGTGATCTTGGGGTTCTTCCTTACATCTCTCACCAAGGCTCTGCTACCACAATTGCCTAGTTTGGCTTGATGGCCAGGTTGAGAAAGAGTTGTGGTTGTCTAAAATGTCTTCAATTTAAGGATTATAGAGGCCACTGTGCTCTTAGGAGCCTTGAGTGCTGCAGAAATTCTTTAGTAACCTTGGCCAGATCTTTGCCTTGCCCCAATTCTGTCTCTGAGCTCCTTGGGCAGTTCCTTAGACCTCATGATTCTCGTGTGCTCTGACATGCACTGTTAGCTGTGAGGTCTTATATAGTCAGGTGTGTGTCTTTCTTTATCGGTCAAATCAGTATAATTTAGCACAGCTGGACTCCAATGAAGGAGTAGAACCATCTCAAGAAGTATCAAAAGGAAATGGGCAGCATGTGAGTTAAATATGAGGGTCACAGCAAAGGGGCTGAATACTTGTTACCATGTGATATTTCAGTTTTTCTTGTTTAATAAATGAGCAAAAATATCTATATTTCTGTTAAGTTGGGGAGTGTACATAAATGAACCTAAAAAGAACTTTTTTGATGTTACCAATTGGCTACAATGAAAAGGGTGAAAAAGTAGAGGTGTCTGAATACTTTCCGTCCCCACTGTAGATAGAGGAAATAGATAAATGGAAACATAGATAAGTGATAGGACTGTAGGTTTTCTACTAAAATAACACTGGTAGAAAATGTAAGCTGTAATATTCCTACAGACGACGTATACACAAGACGTCTGGATTCATAACTTTCCTCCTGTGACCTTGTAGCCATCATCTCAGGTAGCATCTGGCCCTTGTAGCTCCTGTGCTCTACATCCTTTGTTGGTGAAAGGTTGTACATGTAAGAGATGATATGATAGTGTAATGATAGCCGCCCTGATAGCAGCTCCTCCTGAATGGGGTCTTCAGACGCTGTAAACCATATACAGATTGTTCCTTGTCAGAATCCCGGAATTCCTCATCTCATGCCCAAGGCCAGAAGCTGTTCTCTCTGCAGGAGTAAGAGATCTGACCCAAACCCCTTTGTACATCAGAGCAAAGCTCTCCACAGGGGACCTTGTATCAGGAATTCCATCAGGTCTAGACATGCACTGCCCCCCCACCCCAGCCATCATACCGAATATCATAGGACACACAGCAATGCGGGGATTAACCTCCTCCCTGCCATACAGAGCTAGGACTCAGGTCATGTTTCCCTCATTTTCATATGGTTGTCAGTAGTGGATTATAAAATAGGTGGTTAGGGCGGTAGACCGTGGCCCAATCCTTCTAGGGGAGCCCATAGCCACTGAAACCAGCCACCAAATTTTAAACTGCGAAGGATCTTCACCAATGAAATCCTCATACATTTGTTCCTGCTCTGAATACACATGTGCACAAGTGCAATTATAGGACCTTTAAAGGTCCTCCAAAGGTCCTGAAACTACAGAAAAGCAGGCAGAAGGGACACATCATTCATTTCCCAAGTAGCTGATTCTAGTAACATATGTAGGAAGTGATTCCAGACTTATAGGGGCCATAATATTCATACAGCCCAGGCCTCATGGTGGTCTTATGGTTGTAATGGGGCTCATTTACTAAGGGTCCGAATCGCGCACTTTCGTCGGGTTTCACAACGTTTTCCGATTTGCGCCGAATAGCCCCGGGATTTTGGCTCACGCGATCTTTTTTGCCGCATCCGCGCCAGCTTTCACGCGACAGGAATGGGGGGAGGGCCTGGCCGTCGGACAACCCGACGGATTCGGAAAAACCGCGGAATTTAAAAAATAATTTGTGTCGAAAGACCAGCACTTACATGCACCAGGAAGAAGCAGGTGAACTCCGACGGACCTCGGCGCAGCAGCGACACCTAGTGGATATCGGGCGCACGGACCTTAGTGAATCCCGGCAGACCCGAATCTTCGTCGGAGAAGGCGCCGCTGGATCGCGAATGGACCGGGTAAGTAAATCTGCCTCAATGTGTCCATATTACACAGTTTGCATGATACTCTTATTGTAGGTTTGTATGGATTGTCCCAAATAGGAAAGAGAACCTGTCACCAGATTTTACCCCATTAAACTAGCAGCCCCCTCAGGTAGGGCCTCTTTAAAGTGAAATCTAACCAATTTATCTATAAAAAATCTCCTCCGATGATATGTGAAAAGTTGCAGAGAAGAGTCATATTATCACTATTGGATTTTGGATACCACTGAATGTTGGGTATTCTGCTCTTGTTATATGAGATAGGTATACCTGCCAGCTTTGTCTCCATGTCTGACCACTCCTGACCACCCCAGCGAGGCAGAGACTGAGAGAAGAATAACCCTTTAAGACATGGCGGAAGAGCAGCCAGACAATGCCCGGGATTCCCAGTGTGGAGACAGAGGGGACTGCGCCGAGACATGAGACAGAGCTGTGAGACTACAGTATAGGAAACAGGCTACTGGATCCCACCTGAGCAATAACCTCCTGGACTGTCACTTACCGCTGAGCCTCAGCAATGACATGTAACTGCTGAGTGCAGGTCCTCAATGTGACTGCTGTAACAGGATCTCTTCTCTTCTCTTTCCAGTTATCCACTATCTTTTTTTCTATCCATCATATTATGACTTTTGTTATTGTCTTATCATTTGTTGCGATCCCGCTGCGCCCGACAAGGATTCAGGTTCTGCCGGGATTCACTAAGGTCATGCGCCCGATATCCAGTAGGTGTCGCTGCTGCGCAAGGTCCGCCAGAGTTCACCTTTTTCTTCTCGTTGGCCATATGGCACATCTTGCTGTGTGATAAACATTATGAATTTTTGTTATGAGTATTTTAGCTTCTTCTAGTGAAAATTAGTTCATTTAAACTTGAATGTTGAGCAACGCTGTTAACAATGATACAAGGTATTTTATAATGCTACTTTTCTGAATGTTTTTTATGCATAAATATACATACCGTATATACCGGCGTATAAGACGACTTTTGAAGACTTAAAAATCTTCTGTCCAGTCTGGGGTCGTCTTATACGCCGGTAATGTTTCTCACCTTTCCCGCGATCCACCGAAGCTCCGCTGCCGGTCAGTCAGATGACTCGGCGCAGCACAGCGGGCAGATGTTTTGAATTGTGACAGCCGCGGGCCTGCCTGTTACAGTGCACGGACTGTTCTGCATCTGGTCCGTGCGCTGGATCAGGAGGGCCCAGAGCTGTCATAATTCAAAATTAGAATGGGCCCCCGATCCGCCCCCGTCCCACCCACCTCACACTACTTACCCGCCATCTACCCCATCGCTGACGCAGGCTGTGTGACGCGGTCTGCTGAGGTCTATGACCCGGCACCTGACCTGCAGACGCGTCATCAGCCGCCGCCTGCGCCGGATCCCCTGATGAGAGGCAGCACCAAGAGGAGCGGGATAAGGTAAGAATTATGTTTTTTATTTAGCTTAAATATATAAGGCCCTGTTTGGTGGTGGGGGACATTATTTATGGCTACTGGGGGTGCAGGACAGTAATTATAGCTACTGGGGGGCAGGACATTAATTATAGCTACTGGGGGGCAGGACATTAATTGTAGCTACAGGGGGGCAGGACATTAATTATAGCTACTGGTGGGGCAGGACATTAATTATGGCTTCTGGGAGGGGGGTATCATTTTAATTTTTACCGGTGTTTTGTATGCGTTGGAAAAGGGGTAGACTTATACGGCGAATATATCTTAAACTCTATATTTTAAACAGGAAAGTAGGGGGGGGTCGTCTTATACACCAGGTCGTCTTATACGCCGGAATATACGGTATATACATTTACATTAGTTAAATGTCAGTGATCTAAAGGGCCTTTACTTGATGTTTTTTTGTAATGTGTGTGTAAGCATGGGGGCCAGATATTAGGTAATTTTCTAATATACATCTATGAAAAGTTCTGCACTGCTTTCTTGATATGTAAACTGAAGCTTCTTGTCTTTTACCTCATCAGCCAGATATTTCAGTCCAAAAAATGACAATAACATAGTGATCTTATCTGTCCATGAACAATCATCCTGTCAGGACCATACGAAAGTATTAATGAATATAAGATTAACCCTTTCACTGCCAGGCATGTCTGAAAATTTTGTTGCGTTATTGGCCAGAGCAATTTTTAACAATTTTGACGTTTACAAATAAAACCAAAATTACCGTACAACAAAAAGAATTATACTAAACCCCAACAAACCATATATTTTCTGAAAGCAGGCACTTGCCCCATTTTTAAAATTGCAGTAAAGAGTTTAACCCCTTCCCGACGCGCGCCGTACTAGTACGGCGCGCACCTTTTCCGGGTGCATGGAGAGGGCTTGCGGGCCGAGGCCTCTCCATAGCCAGTAAGTCTTTGCTGCATATTGCAGCAAAGGCTTACCGGTAACACCCGCGATCGGTGCTAGCACCGATCGCGGGTGCTTTCACTGTGATCGCCGCCTGTGTCACTGATTAGAACGGAGCGACGCAGCTGCCGGAAAGGCGCTGCGTCGCTCCGCAAATAAATCGCGCCTGTGTCTTAAAGAGACAGGCGCGATTTATTTAGCTGGTGGGCGATTCGGGCGTAATGGATGCCCGAATCGCCCACTTTAGAGCGGCGAATTTCGCCGCCCTTTACAGGGACCCGCATTCTGCCGCCTGAGGCGAGATTTTCATCTCGCCTCTTGGCAGATGCGGCCCTGACTGTACCAATGCCACACAGCATGAGATGTTGACCACTATACCGACTACTTGTGCATTGCCTTGTAAAGTACAGGCCTCTGTTTGCTATTGCTGGTATTTGACTATACATTTTGACTAGACATTTGCCACCTAATATTGTCTAAGTATTGATATACTTGTAGTAGATTTTGTGCAATCCTTGGGTCCTTTGCATGCCGTTTATCTTTGCTTACTACTTTGAGTGATAGTTCAGACATTACCTATTTTAGTGAAGGAGGCGTTTTGTTTGGTCAACCTTGCACGGTGGAACCAACTAGCGATATATGTCATGTACCTAGTACATTTTTTATTGGTTTTAGACTGTCTACCATCCCTTTTGGATGTAATTTATGTTGTTTGGTTCAAATAAAGATTATTGTTATTGTCTCATAACACATTCTCTGTGGATTTAGAGGCTGGGAATTGTGACTCCTTTTCCCTCTACGCCAGTTGGGCGGGGAGGGGGCGGTGCCGCACCATGCAGTGGATCGGTGTGGGCCGTTGCTGCCCTGCACCTGCGCACTGCGGTGTGCTGCGCTGCCGGCCACCCAGACATATCACTTTGCGCTTTGCATCAGCTGATGATTGATGTCTTTCTCTAACTACATTTGTTTTAGAAAAAATATTGAAAATTGTTTCCAAACAGAAAGAATTTTTTAAAGGAATGGAAAAGAAAACAGATAAATAAACAATGAATAGATAGATAAATAGATATGGGATAGATAGATAGATAGATAGATAGATAGATAGATGATAGATAGATAGATAGATAGATAGATAGGGGGGTGTATATGGGGTACAGTATATCACTAAGTTGGGGGGCTGTATATGGGATACAGTATATTACTAAGCTGGGGGATGTATATGGGATACAGTATATTACTAAGCTGGGAGGGGGCTGTATAGGATACAGTATATAAATAAGCTGGGGGGGCTGTATATTAGGGGGTGCTATATATTCACATTGGTCAGGGGAGCACTGTATGTAAAATCATGTAACATAATAACAGGGTGGGATATATTAGTTATAGGATACAATAGATTACTTTGCATAATTTAAACTAAATGTTAGGGGTCTGTATTAATAAATTGGGGGTGTTGTATATTGATTGGTGCTTAGCATGCTATAATTCCAGTAGAATATATATAATGAAGGGATGTGTTATATGTGGGGTAGCGTGCGGTCAGTTGTGTTGTGAGGGGTATATATTATTTACGAGCGCAGTGTTGTTATCCAGGAGACTTTATACTGTAAGTGACTGTGGTATTTTTAGGGACGCCGGGTGGAGATGCTGCACGGAGCTGAAGATATCTGCCCGTGAATTCAGCAGTGATACGTCATGGATTGGAGAACCCGGAATAAAGTTCTCCTGATGGAAGAGATTGTCATCTATAAGGTACTAGATGCCACTAATGCCTCTCAGATCATGTAGCCAGTCACACAGTGTCAGGGAAGGTTGTTACTTGTTAGTAAAGTTTTCCGCATTTACTTAACAGGGACCGGGGGGGGGGGGGGGGGCGGCAGCATTTTAATATTCGCCTCAGGCAGCAAATATGCTAGAATCGGCCCTGGGTACAGTATTGATTGTGTGACTAGTTAAATGATAGTAGAAGGGGTGGAAGGCTCCCCACGCATTTCGTCTCCTGCTGGAGACTTCCTCAGGGGTAGCCTCTACGCCAAAATCACAGCCTGTACACCTGTTTTTAGCTGTAAAAGCTTTGATGAACCTCCCCTATACTGTTTCATTCCTTTATTAAAAAGTTTTAAACCCTTGCCTGTATCCCTCCCACTGCTTATACCGAGAGTAAGTATACACTATGTCAAAAAAACGAAAAGAATGCAAAAATACATTGGGGCTTATTTACTAAGGGTCCCGTGGCCGCATTTTCGTCAGGTTTCGAGACTTTTCGGGGATTGTGTCGCACAAGATCGGATTGTGTCGCAATCACGCCAGCTTTAACGTGATGGCGCACGCTCATAGTGAATCACGTTAGATGTATATGGGATACAGTATATTACTAAGCTGGGGCTGTATATGGGATACAGTATATTACTAAGCTGGGGGGGTGTACAAGATTTCATTCTCGTCGGACATTCCGGATCGGGGATTGTGCAGGGCCCGAGTAAGTAAATGTGCCCCATTGTTTTGAGAAAAGTGTCCATGAATGAAGTGCGAGAAGCCTCCACCAGTTCTATAGAAGTCAATAGATAATGGCTGACATACATGAGCCAGTACTTTATGTACAGGGAGGACTGAGGGGTCTTCAGCCCCCCAATCTCATGACTAAGGAGCCCATGACCTTGATTAGGTGCCAAGGCTGGTGAACAACTCTACACACCAGAAGCTTCTTCTAAGCATTTTCAGCAGGTTCCCCCCTTTCATATCATTGGTAATGTGTCTCTCCCTCTACCTAGGTACCCAAATGAGTAAATAATGAAGAATACAATTGGTCAAAAGGAACATGGTCTTCCTCTCCGAAGAAGAGGGCAAGGCGAGCAAATATTGAACTGAGAGGTGAGTAATGGTGGCCACAGGAGGAAGTTCTTTATTCTGACTTTCAAACATATAATAGATTGAATAATAGTCCTCAGATTAGGCTTCAGATTACTCATGAATCACGTCATGCCCTTAGTGAAAGTCCAGGGGACCGACATTTGAGTCTCAGGAACTGGGCCTATAACAAAACACTAAGATTAGGCCATCCATGTATATCCCTTTAAGGAGAAGTGTGGGACTTTGGAGACTATGGTTCTCATTCAGAATGTCGCAAACATTAATTTTCCCTAAAAGTGAATAGAGCCATAAAGAATACACAGCAGCTACTACTAGTAGACGTCACGCACTCCATGTAGAGCCAATACATGGAGGAGACCTGAAGAAGGGTCAACGCAATGTAATAACATTCTCCAAATGACTTACATCTCCTCCTTTATCCTGACAGTGTTGGCTATAAATCATGTTCTAGGTGTCTGCGCTTTACATACAAGTTGGCTGTGAGAACACATCGGAAATGGAGTAACCGCCCTTCTACGGGGTGTGTCCCTCACCGGCCTGTTAGTTGGGGATGAACACTATAATTAAGCATCCTGTTAAATACATGTTTGACGTTTTACTAGATACTTCAAAGGGATGAAAAGTAGCACAAATTGTTATGATGCAAATCAACAAATCATCTCTCTTTTGGTTCACGTGTCTTTAAGTGTATGAGAAGATTTACTGATGTTTGGCCTTAACGTGGTATAGAATAGAACTAGTAAGACTAAACTGTGACCACTAAATGGGGAACCCCGATTTATCAATTACCTGTGATCACAATTGATGTATGAATGCAGGGACAAACTCCCCAGAGCCGGGATTCCCATGAATTTCCTTAAGGAATGCTTTTCCATAAGGGGGGGGGGGATGAAGACAGGCTTGCCGCCAGCACCCGGATTACCTGTGCAAGTGCCAAGGCCCAAGGGTGCTAGAAGAGCCCACTTGGGCGCCAAAAGAACATTTCGGCCTCCAGATCAATTTAAGTTCGATTTAAGGCACAGGTACAAATGATCACCTTCCGGCTCCTCCAGTTCAATGCACATGACAGGAAGTGGGGAGGAGGAGACTGAGACACAGGCACACACAGGCTGCAGCTGCCCCCTACTGGGGACTCACCACACACTGCAGGCAGGGAGCCAGGTAATGTTAATTAAACTACTGAAATTATTCAGAATGCTACTGGAGCCTTTTAACTGATAATATTCACGGTGACAGGTTCCCTTTCAGTAAAAGCTGTAGCAGATATCTGGTTGAATACTACAGTCAGAGCTAAGGATAATGCGGAGAGCATTGGGAATCTTTACTCCCAGAACATAAATCCGTATTTTACAGTCCTGCTGCGACTAACGCCTTCACAAAGGTTTAGTTACACAGATATCCTAGGCCAACACCTAACACTGCCTCTAGTTCTTCTAGCAAATTCCCTTTAAGATAAAGCCTTCTGTGGCTTGGAGGGAGCTTGCTGCATCAAAAGCACCCCCCTATAGATACATTGGGGCTTATTTACTGAGGGTCCCCCTGAACCCATTTCCGACGGGGTTTCAGGGATTGCGCCACTGGGACAGGTATTCAGCAGGCGATTGTGTCCCCCATATAGATTGTGAGCCCTCGTGGACAGGGTCCTCCTCCTACTTGTACCTGTTATTGTCTTAATGTAATGTATGTGAACCCCTTACTGATTATACAGCATCATGGAATTAATGGTGCTCTATAAATAAATAATAATAATAATATATTGGCTACTGTGGGGGGGGGGGCACTGTGATTATATTAGCTACAGTGGTTCTTTGCTGTTGCTTTGTAGTAGGCTTGGTTCTGTTAACATATCTATGTTGTACGATTGGTTCTGGCCCTGTATCTATGTAGCAAACTTTATTGTGGTCCTGTTTATATGTATATTGTTTCTGGTAATGTAGCTACATAATAATCTTTGTTCTGGTGCTCTATCTATGCAGTAATCTTGGTTATGGTAATGTCCACATGTAATATGTTTAGTTATGGTATAGCTCTTATGTAACAAGTATTGTTACTCTACAGTTTTTTTGCTCTAATCAACACATTACTTAAATATATTAGACTGGTGTGTCGGGGCACAAATTTTGCTAGGCTGCGCCTGTGGAAAGGGGGCACTGCTGCCCTCATGTATCACTGCAATTTGTGCTGCGACATGAGTTTACTGCAAATGGGCCCATTAAGGCTTTGCCACCAAGGAGCCCACTTAAACCTGGAGCCGGCCATGGGCACACACCAGCATGTGCTCGGTTTACAATCCTTTATCCTGGTTGTAGATTTTCTTTACCTAAGTGTGCAAGTTTTAAATTGGGAGAACAAAGTAAGCCACTGCCAGGAACCACTGGTGGAACAAAGAATTGATAGGATAGGATTCTTCATGCCATGGAGACCTCCATACATATCAAAGTTGGAAAGTTGGACCCAAGATACCAACGCTATAATGATGTACAGATGTGACTATGAAGACAAGGCAGTGTGATCACTCCCTACAACCACGGAGTCCACCTATAGGGGTATATGTGCTACAGATTCAGAACCCAGGTTCTCCGCACCACCACAATGTCAGCATGAAACATGGACACCTCTGAATCCCTGATATGGACCTGGACACGGGCTACGGGAGGGAAGACATTCTTCACCTAGGGCTATGCAGTCTCTGAAGCGTATAATTTGTAGGGCTGTTGTTCTAAGCAGCAATTATTTACAGTCATGAAGTGATTTATCGTATTGGGCTCTTTTATCACAGTAATCCATCTAAACCCCCTGAAAAGCAGTTTGTTATCAATCCTCGGGACGTATAGACAGCGCTAATAACACAGAGCGGCGGCTAGGCTTTCCTTCACCATTTATATACACTTCTGGATTACCTTGTCTGGGGCACCATAGAGTGAATCAATGTTTTCTAGGCCAAGTGGGACTTCAGTAAGGGGCTATCTGCAGGAGCGGGGAGGGTGACACCGGTGGTCAGACATGGAGTCAATCAATAATAGATGAATACAGTTATTCCTGGTAGAGATGTATACTGTATATGGGAATAAAATAATAAGAATAACTTCTCCTGTTTCTGAAATGTATTAAAATACATAGAAAAAAGTGAAGGGAACCTATCACCAGGGACCTCATTTTCACTAAAAACAAGTTGCAGGAGCCCATAACACCTGTAGTACAAATATGTCTTTCTGCTTTCTCTAAGCATTTACATTACAATATAATTGTGTGTTATAACTTACCTTGCACCCTGACAGAATCCTCTGTTTAGTTCCAGGGGTTGGGCTTTGGTTTGGATGCATTTCAAAAACAACATGTGACTTGTCTGTGTTACTCACTCCTCAGCTCCTGGCCCCCACTTTGTGCTCCTGTACAGCTCCTCCCTCCTCCTTCACAGAGGTCACAGCCTGGTGAGCTGACATCAGTGGGATAGGGAGGAGCTGTATAGGAGCACAGACAAGTCACATGTTGTTTTTTGAAATGCATCCAAACCAAAGCCCAACCCCTGGGACTACACAGAGGATTCTGTCAGGGTGCAAGGTAAATGATAACACATAATTATATTGTAATGCTGTGCACTCCCCGGTATTGGGACTTTATCAAGTAAATCAATTGTGACTCTCCCTGCCATTATACCTCCCCCACTCCAAATAGGTGTGAATGTAAAGTGGCCTCTCGGACCATTGAATGGGTCAGTGCCCTGTGCCTGATCATTAGCTATAGCATGCGTCAGTTTCTGACACAGGTTATAGAGCCATTTCAACCTCACGCTTGGTCCACTGGTGGCACATTAATAACCCCATAATCTAGCACACAGAGAAGAAAAGAAGAGGAATGCTGCTGCAGACATATATCCTGCAGGCCCTTCTCTGTGGCCTGTCCTTAAAGGGAACCTGTCAGGGCAATTTATGACATTTAACCACCCACAGGCCCTTATGGGCCATTGGTTTAGTGTCCCAAATCGCCTTGAGAAACTTTTAAGTGGTTGCATAAAAAAAAAGTTATACTCACCTTGTCCTTGGTTCAGCCTTGCGCCTGTGCAGTCCAACAAGTGAAGCCGGCGTAGTACACCCTAGCTTCGAAGGCGAAGCAGACAAGGTATGGTGCATGTGCATTGAAGCTGGGTTATTATCCCGGCTTCACTTGATGCAACGCGGGAGGAGGTGTGGTTGCGGTATCTGGAGATGTAAGTCCATTGTGCCTCATTGGACTCAAACCTAGTTGAGTACAAAAATGTATTATTTAAATGTTTGTCCATTCACAGACCTAAACAACAGGTCCATAAGGATCTATAGCTGGTTTAGGGTCCCAAATTCCATCTGTCAGATCATCTTTAAATAGGGCAACACAGAAAAGACTGTGACTATTGGCTACTGTGGGTCAATGTGACTACTGGCTACTGTGGAGCAATGTAACTATTGGCTACTGTAGGTCAATATACCTATTGGCTACTGTGTGGCACTGTGACAATTAGCTACTGTAGGACATTGTTACTATTGGTTACTGTGGGGACACTGTGACTACTAGCTACTGTAGGACACTGACACTATAGGTTACTGGTTGAAACTGTGACTATTGACAAAAAGGGGACACTGTAACTATTGGCTACTGTGTGAGGACACTGTGACTATTGGTAAGGGACATAACTACAGGGGTAGCAGCCATAGCAGCTGTTATGGGGCCTGCAGTATCAGGGGGCCCCGGTGTCCTGGGTATTGGATGTGTATACAAAGTACAAATGTATACTGTATACATGTAAGAACTATACAGTTTGCTTACCTAGATACGTAGTATCTAGTTGTCAAGCATCTAGAATGACATAGTCCTCTCTGGCCCCTCTGTCCTCTACCATCTGTGGTTCCTTATATTTGAGCCTTGATATTCCCCCATTGCTTGTACAAGCCTTTTAGGTTCTAGGTTCGAAAAACACAAAAGGAACAAGACATGAAAAAACACTATAACAAACTCTGTGAACACAAATGATAAAAATGTAAATCGCCACCGATAGGAGACTTTTCCCCAGCTTGGACATATCAGAGCGAGGCCATTGGGTTGCCATGGTGTTCTCCACGTCCACAGCCGGCACCTGTGTCTCTTTGGCGCGGTTGCTGATAAGCGGAGCGGATATGAGAGGTTTTGTGAGTAGCGCTTATCACACTTTGAGGAAGAATGAGCCGCTAATGAATGTTTTGGAGATCTTGCCTGTCAGATGACAAAGCCTGCACATGTCTCATCGGGAGAAGAGGCCGCCTGTTATTATTGTTATTTGTTGTGTGTTTATTACTAAAGCCCCTGTACCAGCTTTATGTCTGACTTTGCACGTGCTTTTCAGTGCAAACTGCTTGTACATGTATTTATATTGGGGCAGATTTACTTACCCGGTCCATTCGCGATCCAGTGGCGCGTTCTCTGCGGTGGATTCGGGTCTTCCGGCGATTCACTAAGGCAGTTCCTCCGACGTCCACCAGGTGTCGCTGCTGCGCTGAAGTCCCCCGAGGTCCTTTGGAGTTTACGATCCATTCCTGGGTGCAGGTAAGCGTGTGTCCAGCGACACTTTTTTTTTCTAAATGCGGCAGGTTTTCATTCGGCCACGCCCCCCGATTTCCGTCGCGTGCACGCCAGTGCCGATGCGCCACAATCCGATTGTGTGCGCCAAAAACCCGGGGCAATACAGGGAGAATCGGTGCAAATCGGAAATATTCAGGTAACCCGCCGTAGAAATGCAATTCGGGCCATTAGTAAATGACCCCCATAGTGTTCCCGCTGCACTATACCCAACGCAACACAAACATCTGCACTGAAAGGGGCGTTCTGGTGCACAGTTGGGCCGTGCGGCACATTTATCATGCAAAGTCTGACAGAATTGTGTTGCACGCCCCATATTAAAGGTGTTCCAAAAAAAATGGTGCACTCTGTCAGGAGAGTGCAGGGGGCGACAGATTCATGAAGAACGGGCGCCAGAAATGCTGAATTTGGCGCCCTCTGCACAATACACTTCACTTGCACTGTTTGTGATAAATGGAGGCCAGTGTAGAAAGAAAAGATAGATGGATATATAATAAATGGACAGATAATACATTGGGGAACATTTACTCACCCGTCCCGTTGATGCCGCTGATCCGGAATGTCCGACGCGGATTTGGAGCTGCCGCGATTCAATTACAGCGTGTGCCCTATTTCTTGAATGTATCGCTTCCCCGCTGATGTCCGCTGGAGTTCACCATCTTCTTCCCGGTGTATGTGAGGGCTGATCTTGCGACACAATTTGAATTTTAAATTCCGCGGTTTGTCCGAATCAGTCGGGTTGTCTGACGGCCACACCCCCTGATTTGTGTCGCATGAAAGCCGGCGCCGATGCACCAAAATCTGATCGCGTGCGCCAAAAACCCCTGTGCAATTCAAAATATGGAAATGCATCCGACTGACCCTTAGTATATGTGCCCCATAGAGTCAAAAAAAGGTCAGCGCACCAAAAAATTTGTGAGGGTAGTTTATTCACCCACAGTTCAACAAGTCCTTTCTTGAATTTATTGATGGATTGGTCCATAGTGGGCACTCACTGCAGTGGTCTGTACTGCTGGATACTTTGTGATGTAGATAGATATTTAGATAGATTTAGATAGAAGGAAAGAGAATGAAATTGAATGAAAAGAAAGAAAGAAAGAGAGAAAGAAAGAAAGAAAGAAAGAAAGAGAGAAAGAAAGAGAGAAAGAAAGAAAGAAAGAAAGAAAGAAAAGACAGAAAGAAAAAGACAGAAAGAAAGAAAGAAAGAAAAAGACAGAAAATGGATGGAAGTAGAGTTAAAAATATAAAGAAAGGAGATGAATAGCTACAAAGAATAGATAGTAAGAAAGGGAATGACTAGAAAGAAAGAATGAAAGGAAGGAAGGAAGAAAAAGAATAGAAGGAAAGAAAGAATAAAGAGAGGAAGGAAAAAAATGAATAGATATAGGGGCTCATTTACTAAGGGCTCCGCAGCCGCACTTTCGTTGGGGATTCCCGAATTTTTCTGCTTTTTGCCGAATTCCGCCGGGATTTTGGCGGACGCGATCGGATTTTGGCGCAATCGCGACGACTTTCACGCGACAGAAATCAGGGGCGTGGCCTTCGGACAACCCGACGGATTCGGAAAAAACACGGAATTTAAAGAACGAAATGTGTCGCAAGATACATACCGTATATTCCGGCGTATAAGACGACCTGGTGTATAAGACGACCCCCCCCCTACTTTCCTGTTTAAAATATAGAGTTTAAGATATATTCGCCGTATAAGACTACCCCTTTTCCAACGCATACAAAACACCGGTAAAAATTTAAAAAAAAACAGATTTGAATTTAACATGGTCCTTTTTTTAATTTAAATTCTTATGACATGCAGGTATATAGCAGGAAAACTGTCGCTCATAAACATAAGGCATACAACAACAACATTACCATCGTCCATTTTACTGTAAATGTTACCATACTGTACCTTAAATTTTTATTTTATTAAATATTCCATGCCATGTACTCAGAAGCAGGAAAAAAATTCCAAATGCAATGAAAATGGTGGAAAAACGCATTTGCGCCATTTTCTTGTGGGCTTGGATATCACGTCCTTCACTGAGCGCCCCAAATGACATGTCTACTTTATTCTTTGGGTCGGTACGATTAAGGGGATACCAAATTTGTATAGGTTTTATAATGTTTTCATACATTTACAAAAATGAAAACCTCCTGTACAAAAATAATTTTTTTGATTTTGCCAACTTCTGGCGCTAATAACTTTTTTATACTTTGGTGTTCGGAGCTGTGGGTGGTGTCATTTTTTGCGAAATTTGATAATATTTTCAATGATATCATTTTGAGGACTGTACGACCTTTTGATCACTTTTTATAGATTTTTTAAAAATGGCAAGAAAGTGCCATTTTCGACTTGGGGCGTTATTTTCCGTTACGGGGTTAAACGCATTGAAAAACCGTTATCATATTTTGACAGATCGGGCATTTTCGGACGTGTCGATTCCTGATGTGTTTATGATTTTTACTGTTTATTTATATTTATGTCAGTTCTAGGGAAAGGGGGGTGATTTGAAATTTTAGGTTTTTTTTATTATAATTTTTTTTTTAACTTTTTTAAATTTTTATTTATACTATTTTCAGACTCCCTAGGGTACTTTAACCCTAGGTTGTCTGATCAATCCTACCATATACTGCCATACTACAGTAGTAGTGGCAGTATATGGGGATTTTCCTCATTCATTACAATGTGCTATCAGCACATTGTAATGAAGGGGTTAAAACTAAATAGCCTCGGGTCTTCGGAAGACCCAAGGCTACCATGGAGACGGATCGCCGCCCCCGATGACGTCACGGGGAGCGGCGATCCCAGGTAAGATGGCGGCGCCCATGCGCCGCTATCTTTTTGAGGCTGCCGGCAGCCCACGCTGTGAAAACACCCGCGATCGCTGCTAGCACCAATCGTGGGTGTTACCGGTAAGCCTTTGCTGCAATATGCAGCAAAGACTTACCGGCTATGGAGAGGGCTCAGCCCGTGAGCCCTCTCCATGCAGCGCGACTCGACCGCTGCCGTGAATACACGGCGGGCGGTCGGGATTACCGGCGTATAAGACGACCCCAGAGAAGACAGAAGATTTTTCTGTCTTCAAAAGTCGTCTTATACGCCGGAATATACGGTACATGCATCGAGAAGAAAAAGGTGAACTCTGGGGACCTTGCGCAGCAGCGACACCTACTGGATATCGGGCGCATGACCTTAGTGAATCCCGGCAGAACCTGAATCCTTGTCGGGCGCAGCGGGATCGCAACAAATGATAAGAAATAACAAAAGTCATAATATGATGGTAGAAAAAAGATAGTGGATAACTGGAAAGAGAAGAGAAAGAGATCCTGTTAAGCAGTCACATTGAGGACCTGCACTCAGCAGTTACATGTCATTGCTGAGGCTCAGCGGTAGTGGACAGTCCAGAGGTTATTGCTCAGGTGGGATCAGTAGCCTGTTTCCATGCTGTAGTCTACAGCCTGTCTCATGTCTCGGCGCAGTCCCCTCTGTTCCCACACTGGGATCCCGGGCATTGTCTGGCTGCTCTTCCGCATGTCTATAAGGGTTATTTTCTCTCAGTCTCTGCCTCGCTGGGGTGGTCAGGAGTGGTCAGACATGGAGAAAAAGCTGGCAGGTATACCTTCTCATATAACAAGAGAGAATACCCAACATTCAGTGGTATCCAAAATCCAATAGTGATAATATGACTCTTCTCTGCAACTTTCACATATCATCGGAGGAGATTTTTTATAGTAAATGGGTGAGATTTCACTTTAAGAGGCCCTACCCGAGGGGGCGGCTAGTTTATGGGGTAATCTGGTGACAGGTTTCTCTTTCCTATTTGGGACAACCATACAAACCTACAATAAGTATCATGCAAAACGTGTATATGGACACATTGAGGCAGATTTACTTACCCGGTCCAGTCGCGATCCAGCGGCGCCTTCTCCGACGAAGATTCGGTCGGCGGGATTCACTAAGGTCGTGCCGCCGATATCCACAGGTGTCGCTGCTGCGCCGAGGTCCGTCGGAGTTCACCGCTTCTTCCTGGTGCATGTAAGTGCGGTCTTGCGACACAAATTATTTTTAAATTCCGCGGTTTTTCCGAATCCGTCAGGTGTTCCGACGGCCAGGCCCCCCCATTCTGTCGCGTGAAAGCTGGCGCGGAGTGCGGCAAAAAAGATCGCGTGAGCCAAAATCCCGGGGCTATTCGGCGCAAATCGGAAAACGTTGTGAAACCGACGAAAGTGAGGGATTCGGCCCCTTAGTAATGAGCCCATTACACCATAGACCACCATGAGGCCTGGGCGTATGGATATTATGGCCCATAAGTCTGGAATCACTTCCTACATATGTACTAGAATCAGCTACTTGGGAAATGTAATGATGTGTCCCTTCTGCCTGCTTTCTGTAGTTCAGGACCTTGTGGAGGGCCTTTAAAGGTCCTATAATTGCACTTGTGCACATGTGTATTCAGAGCAGGAACAAATGTAGGATTTCATGGTGAAGATCCTTCGCAGTTTAAAATTTGGTGCTGTGTTTCAGTGGCTATGGCCTCCCTAGAAGGATGGGGCCACGGTCTACCGCCATAACCACCATTTTATAATCCACTACTGACAACCATATGAAATGAGGGAAACATGACCTGAGTCCTAGCTCTGTATGGCAGGAGGAGGTTAATCCCCGCATTGCTGGTGCCTATGATATTCGGTATGATGGCGGGGTGGGGGGGCAGTGCATGTCTAGACCTGATGGAATTCCTGATACAGGTCCCCTGTGGAGAGCTTTGCTCTGATGTACAAAGGGGTTTGGGGCAGATCTCTTACTCCTGCAGAGAGAACAGCTTTGCGCTTGGGCATGAGATGAGGAATTCCGGATTCTGACAAGGAACAATCTGTATATGGTTTACAGCGTCTGAAGACCCCATTCAGGAGGAGCTGCTATCAGGGCGGCTATCATTACACTATCATATCATCTCTTACATGTAAAACTTTCACAACAAAGGATGTAGAGCACAGGGGCTACAAGGCCAGATGCTACCTGAGATGATGGCTACAAGGTCACAGGAGAAAGTTATGATCCAGACGTTTGTGTATACGTCGTCTGAGGAATAGTACAGCTACATTTCTACCAGGTGTATTTTAGTAGAAAACCTCAGTCCTATCACATCTCTTTCTCATTATCTATTTCCTCTATCACAGGGGGGGACGAAAGTTTTCAGACACCTCTACTTTTCACCCTTTTCCTTGCAGCCAATTGGTAACATCAAAAGTTCTTTTTAGGTTCATTTATGTACATCCCAACTTAACAAATATAGATATTTTGTCATTTATTAAAACAGAAAAACTGAAATATTCAATGGTAACAAGTATTATCAGCACTTTGCTGTGACCCTCATATTAACTCACAATGCTGCCCATTTCCTTTGATACTTCTTGCGATGGTTACTCCTTCATTGGAGTCCACCTGTGCTAAATTATTGATTTGACCGATAAAGAAAGCACACACCGAATATATAAGACCTCACAGCTAACAGTGACATGTCAGAGCACACAGAATCATGAGGTCTAAGAACTGCCAAGGAGCTCAGAGACGAATGGGGCAAGGAAAGATCGGCCAAGGTTACTAAAGAATTCTGCATGCCTCAAGGCTCCTACTGAGACACGTGGCTCCTATAATCCTTAATTGAAGACATTTTAGACAACACAAACTCTTTCTCACTCTGGCATCAAGCCAAACTAGGCAATTGTGGTGCAGAGCCTTGGTGAGAGATGTAAGAAGAACCCCAGATCACTGTGGCTGATATCCAGAGATGCAGTAGTGAGCGGGAGAATCTTCAAAAAGTCGCCATCACTGCAGCTCCTCCAGTCGGGGCCTTATGGTAGGTCTGCCGATGGAGGCCTCTCTCATGTAAGATCATGAAAGCCGCCATCATGTGGTAAACATATAAAGGACTCCCAGGCTATGAGAATAGGATTCTCTGGTCTGAACTTTTTGGTGTTCATTCTAAGTCGTATGAGTGGAGAAAACCGGCGCCGCTCATCATGACAAATGACAAGATACACACCAGTGACAATCGTGGGGGCAGCATCAGTCTATGGGGGCTAGGGACAGGATGTGAAAAATGTAAAGGGTCCGAATACTTTGTACAGAGCTGTATCTCATATCTTCCCAACCGTCTGGATTTTGGGGTTTCTCCTCTGTCAGGATGGGTTGGAGTTATGTCCTAGGCTTCAACTATGTGGTTGATAGTCAGTAAGGGCGTAACACAGGTGTTAGCAACATAGCAGCTGTCATGGGGCTCACAATGTTTGGGCACCCCAACATCTGGCTTTATGTGTGTATTGGGTGTAAAAGCTGTATCGAAGTATGTGTGTGGGGTGTGTATATACTGTATGTATGTGTATATGCTGTATTGTCTGTTATGGTATATGTGTCTGTATGTACATATGCTGTATGGTTGTATATATTGGTGTGTATATTGGTTGTGGATTGTAACTCTTAGTATGAGTATACAAAATGCATATTCTTAGGGGGGCCCATTCAGAAGTCTGCTATGGGCTGCCTTCATAGTTACACCCTAATTGGAACGGTATTGCATGGCTCACCATGGAGCGCTGCTACTGCTACTATATCATTTTTATTTCATATTTATATCTGTTGTTCTTTTGAATCTGTCATTCGTGCCTTTCCTTCCATATCTATAAACCTCATCATGCAGTTTTCCAGTTGAAAATTGATCGAATTGAGAAAAATCTCCTAAAATCCATGATTTATGCTGTTGCTCCTCTTGCCATGTCCATTCATCTCTCTGTGCTGACCCCATAATCTGTCTCATAAACTTGTTATTATAAGATGGGATATATGTCCCCCCCCCTTCCCACTCCTTACTAATTCATGTCCAGAACTGTGTGCTGATGACGTGTAGGGTAACTTTCCACAATATTGGCGGTTTAACTCTTATGACATAATACAGACAAAGTGAACTATTAGGATTAGAGGAGAAGCTGGTAACGTTATAGGGTCAATGCGAGGGGAGTTAGCTAGAGACGCCTTAATTCAGATCAGATGCACAACTGTAATAAGAAGAGTAGCCGACTCATAGGGAACCCATCTGAGTCACGGGGATCAAAATTAGAGAAAAAAGTATGATTACTTTATTTTTTTCAGAAATAATGGAATATTCTGATGTATTTTTTTGTACGGAGTGCACCTGTATAGAACAGTGTTTTACTAAATTACCAAAGATCAACATAAAACTTATTTGACAAAAAAATTGATGATCATAATTAGAGAACAGCAATGACTGTAGAGAGAGAAAGATTAGAATGACATGTCCAGTAGAGAATGCAGAGGCCTTGCTGTGAATGACTCAGCACATTTGGCGGCCACAGGACATCACTCGTCTCCACTAGTCCATCTCTTCCAGTCTCTTCCACAATTTTGAGACTGCGTGGGTATCTTGGCCATAATTTTGTTACCAAGGGATTTTCCCCAAAGTTTTCTATTAGGTGTAGATCAGGACTCTGTTCTGTTTCAAGGGACTGCTGAACAGATACACACTTGCGTTCACAGCCTGTAGCAAAAAAACTTTCCCAAACCATGACACTTCCTCCATACCTTTCACTGACTATGTGCACACTTGGGTTCAGTCTTTCCCTGTAAATTGTTTTTACAACTGCGATACAGGTACTGCTGAGTATATGGCTCTAGGGAACCAATCACTAAATATAGTATTATTTACAGAATCCATATAACATCACAAACTGCAGGCTTCTTTCTTGTACAGTCAACTGCCTTGCCCTATAAAGCTGCAGTGAAAGCATATAGCAGTGAGGGGAACCTTTTACAGACTGCGTCCCCAACTACCATAAAACCCATTTTTTGTTGCAAAGTGCCAACACAGCATTTAAGCAGTGAGTTATTCTGTCACAGTTTTCCATCATATTGGTGCCCAGAAGACACAAATACAGAAGAATGAAGGAGACCTGGACAGAACTGAGTCAGGTTCCTGTGTGCCTGTTGAGCGCCCCTAGTAACCAGAGATATATGAAGAGGCCAGAGCCTCTTGATATATTGGTGAGAGGGATGGGGCCAACATAGCACTGGCTCACAAGCACTAGCGCCTGATACATTGCCTAGGGCCACAGACCCGGACACATGCCTTTAAGTTACAGTGAAAAGTGTCATTTCCATATACAACTCCCATCTAACTATGGATATCTCTTAGTCTGTGGCACCTAGGACACAATCCTTATGTAATATTAAAGAGGACATTTCTCCTCTTAAAACAGGTAGACACCAGAACTGTCCATCTAGGTGCAGAAGATATTTTGGTTTGACGTCTGCTCCCCTCAATCTGTCTCTGAAGACAGATGACTAGAGGAGTGAGTGCAGGGAAGAGGGAGAGCTATGGACAAGAGGAGCTCATATAAGGGAGCGCCATTTCTAGGACATGGGAAAGGGGCCAATGATTCCGAGGCAATTAGAGTCACCTGACATTTCAGTGGAATTCATGGTTTGGGAAAAATGATTTGTTGATTTTTTGTATTAAGATATGGAAAAAATGTAAGACATCCCCCTAGCAATGTATAAATTGACAATGGGCATTACCATGTGCAGTCAAAGGGGCGTGTACCTTACACACAGCATTGATTGTAAATATTCAGGATCTGCAGAGTTAGGAAACTATTGAGCCCCCCTTCCCTTAGTTGTATTACATCATAACAAGGCAGCGGTTTAATTCCGCAGCTTGGGAAAGCTCTGTTTCTCCATGGAAGGGCATTAAAACTGGAAAACCTTTTCAGTGTTGGGATTTTTCCCTCTGAGTGAACTCTGCTACTTTGGACTCGTGCGGTACCTCTTACAAGAAGAGGAGCCGTCAGATCACAGAGAATGAGTAATCTGCCCCTCTTTGACCCAGTTTATTTTCATGGAAAGGAGAAATACTGCCATAAATTTTTATCATAGAGTTCTTAAGGAAAAAAAAATAGGAAAAAAAAAAATCTAGCCTGAAGAAAATTGTGTTACAATATCAGTGATCCGTGGTAGTAACTCCTCGGTGGATGGTGGGGGGCTTTTTCTATGATCTTAAGCAGATAGAGTTGCTAATAGATTTACAGGTAGCAGTTCTGTATCATGTTTGTGGTTTAGGACTCTGCTTGCTGTTCACTCATGTGGGAATCTTCTTTATTATCTGACAGATGAGGACAGATATCAATAATGGGGTCTGTGTTTAGGAGAAGCGGAGTGGTGAGTGGCTGGCCGCCACCATGCGCCTGGGTAGAACTGCATATAGCCTGCGCCAGGTTTGTCCCCGCCCCTACACGGCATGCCCCTCCCTGTCCAGACCAGCGAGAGAGGGCGGAGGAATATTAGGCGTACAGCCGTTATAAATCCCACACCAAGGGGGCACATTTTACTACCCTCCCGTTAGTGTGTAGCCTGGAGGTGCGTTGTCCGACGAAGATTTCCTGCATGTGTCGCTCCCGCTCAGGTCCGCCGGGTTCACCTTCTTCTTCCCAGTGTTGCATAATTTTCTGTTATTTCAGGTGGGGTCTATTAGTACTATTTAGTGTAGTCACTTTTTTAATATAATCAATAAAACATTGAGCGCGTTTAGTCCAGTGTGGAACTCCTTCAATTTTTCCCCCATGTAATACCATGTTTCCCCACTAATGGTCATGTAAGGGAAATGTGCAGCCTTCATCAGTTTCTCTTGGCAAAACAATGGTCTAAGATTTATATAAATATATAAAATTGAGGTCTGGACAGGCCTAGACTCCTTTTCCGCATAGTCTGTTGTCGTATGAAGGGTTTCCTGTGGTAAGATATTATAAGAGCAAAATTGGAAACTACGGTCTGGTTTTCATAACTCTACAAATGTACAGCCACTCCTCGCTTGTTTGCAATTGCTATACCTAAACCTCCACTTATTCACCACTTAACTTCATATAAGAGTCAGACAGTAACAGATGATCAGTAAATTCAGAAAAAGTACAGTAGTATAGCAATATATGGTATAAGGTATGAGCCACCAGACCCCCTAGGGTAAGTAACATAGGGGGCCTAAAAAACGATTAAAAAATAAAAAAGCAAAAAAATAAATAATAAAAAATATTTCCCCCCCGTATAGGAAAAAAGCATTAGTTATTTTGAATCTACCACATGGAATTTTTTTCCGCTTCCTAGTACATTGGCATCAGATATTAAATGGTGCCACTGAGGAAGTACAGTGTTGGGGCTAGTTATTGGGTGTTACCATCATATTGACAATTACCAAGGAGACCCCAAGCCTCTGCCTTTGGTGAGCCAGTGCCGGGGCTAGCACTGGGCGATACAAGTTCCGTGGCCCAGAGGTGCTGGGGGGGCCCCACATAGGTGTACATAAGGAATCATGTGGGTGGTGAGGAAGGCTGTATCTGATGAATCAATAGGGTGTGGGGGTGGGGGGCTGTAGTTTAAATAACCAGGAGGGTGCTCCCGACGAGAATGCACAGCTGCCGGATACTACGAGCGTGACCCGATTTCCTGCATCTGTCGCTTCCCCGATCAGGTCCCAATTGGCTTGCGACACAATTGTTAAATTTAAATTTGCGCTTAGTCCGAATCCGTTGGATCGTAGATGGCCCGCCCCCCTATTTTGTGGCGCCAAAATCTAAGCGTGTTCACCAAAATCCAGTTAAATGCGACGCAAATCAGAATATCTGACGTCAGTGGGGGTCGCGACTTAGTAAATGAGCCCCAAAGCCTAGAGCGGGTGCATACATAATTACCATATTTAATTGATTAAAGGATGTCCAGCATTAGAGTAGCTCTTTGAAAACACAGCACCCTACCTGTCCACTGGTTATGTGTGGTATTCAGTCAGTACCCACCTCCCATGCTGTCATCCATTTGTTGTGGGATTATTTATTACTGGGTAGTCCGACTTATTCTGATTGGTGCTGGGACCACGGGATATTTCTTGGAGCTCTCTGAATGCTGCCTCTCTCTCTTCTCATATATCATTTATTATCCTCCTGATAATGCCAGCTTTGTCTTCTGCTATTGTCGGGTATAATTCTGTCAGTAATCAATTTCTGATGTCTCAAAACAACTCATCGGCTCTCGGGGAGGAGATGTTCTGCTCATGGAAATTTTAGCCCTGGGAAAATGTGCAGTTTTTCTCCCCTTATTTTTGAAATTAAAACATACTCTTCTTACAAATTAACAGTTAGAAGTTTTTGAGAACAATACTAATTTCCCAATATTTCTAAGAGATGTTTTGACATCTTCAAATCAAGGGGTGGGGTTTAGAGGTTAGGGTGCGTTATTATAATTTGGGTGGTTGGAGTGCAGTAGTATAATTTACAGTAGTTTGGCACTGCAGTAGAAAATTTACGAAGGTTAGAGTGCGTGGTATTAATCGGAGTGCAGTATTACAATACAGAAGGGTTGGGGTGGGTAATAATGTACAGTATGCTTGGAGTGCAGTATAAAAGTTTACAGAAGGTTGGTGGAGGGTTATTATATTACAGTACTGTTGGAGTGCAGTCATTACAATTTCAGAAGGTTGGGGGTGGGGTATATAGTTAATTGGATGCAGTAATTACAGGGTTGGGTGCAGTATTATAATTTCCAGTATGTTGGAGTGGCAGTATTAACACCCATGAGGAAGCTGTGGGGAAAACGCGCGTTGGTGGTGTGGTCTGGAGCTGCCCCTACCACACCACAATATGGGTAAGACATTGTTTCTTTTACTTGAATTTCACCAAGGCTAATACCAACATAGTAGGTGGATTCCATGGAATTAGCACTTTTGAAATTTACTGAAAAAAAGCACTAACTGTGAGGTTCATTGGTGATATACCCTTTGTGTTAGTGAGGTGGGCAGCTAATTCAGACCAATATTATTGGATATCTTCCATTTAACATCCATTGTAATCATTTTAACATGTTAATGAAATAAAAATTCTATGTCATTTATATGGAGAATTGAGTGACTTCCTTTGTTTTTCGCTATGGTATGTGTAGTTTCATGTATAATTACAGTCGGTTGGTGTGGGGTATTAGAAGCTACAGGTATGTTGGTGGGAGCTCAGTATTATAATTTACAGTCGGTTGGTGTGGGGTATTATAGTGTAACAGTATGTTGGAGTGCAGTATTATAACTTACAGTCGGTGTGGTGTGGGGGTTTAAGTGTACAGTATGTTGGAGTGCAGTATTATAACTTACAGTCGGTTGAAGGTGCGGTCATATTATATATTAGTAGTATGTGGAGTGCAAGTATTATTAACTTACAGTCGGTTGGTGGGGGTATTAAGTGGTACAGTATGTTGAAGTGCAGTATTATAATTACAGTCGGTGTGGTGTGGTTGTATATAGTGTACAGTATGTTTGTGGTGCACTATATAACTTACAGTCGTTGTAGTGCTGGTTGGTATTCTATAAGTTCAGTAGGTTGGGTGGGTATTATAATGTACAGTATGTTGGAGTGCAGTATTATAACTTACAGTCGGTTGAAGTGCAGTATTATAATTTCCAGTAGATTGGAGTTCACTATGATGAGTTACAGTCGGTTGGTGTGGGGTATTATAGTGTACAGTATGTTGGAGTGCAATATTATAACTTACAGTCGGTTGAAGTGCGGTTTTATAATTTCCGGTAGGTTGGAGTGCACTAGTATAACTTGCAGTGGGTTGAAGTGCGGTATCATAATTTCCAGTAGGTTGGAGTGCACATATTATAAGTTTACAGTAGGTTGGGGTTGTGTGTTATCATTCCAGCAGGTTGGAGTACAGTATTATAACTTACACTCGGTTGGAGTGTGGTATTATAATTTACAGTAGGTTAGTAATTTGCCGATGAAAGGAGCTGGATCGGACCGCGTTTATGGCAGCTCTACCTTGGTCGCAATTGTTTGTTAGTGTGGGTTTTGTCTCCGAGCTCATGTTGGGGAGACTAAGGGGAACATTAATCATAGGCTGGCACTAAGTGCGCCAACATATGGTGGTGCCCCCTGCCCCTGTCCGCTGCCAGGACACTTCTAAGCTAGGTCCACCTGGGGTAGAATTGCACCATAGCCGGTACCTGAACAGGCGCAGACTATGGGCAGTGCACAGATTCAGGGCAGCAACACCCCCTGCCAGCCCTCTGGATGAGTATCTCCCCTCTAGGCCCAAAAATTTTAATATGTATTTTGACCCACCCTCCCCTCCCTACCAAGGGCAGCGGATCCAAATGTGAAAGGCCAAAGAATTGGTTCAGGTTCTGTTGTTATATGTGTGTTCGGATAAGTATAAAGATAACACGTCACCGGCCTACGGTTATAGGGTACACCAGCGTGGTCAACGGGTTGGATCCCCGTGTTGCCGTCACAAGACTGCAATTATTCGTCTGGCAATAGATCTCAAACAAGGGTGCTGAAGCTCCTCAGAGATTTGTGGTCCATATTGACAGTGATGATCAATCACAGTTGTCCGCAGATTGTCGTGCGACATCCATGATGCGAACTCCCGTTCCACCACATCCCAACGTGCTCTTATTGGATTGAGATCGGTGACTGTGGAGGCCATTTGGGTGTACAGTGACCTTCATTGTAAGTTCAAGAAACAGTAAGATGTTCAGCTATGAATATGGCGCATATCAGCTGAAATGGTAGCATCAGATTGTGAAGGTGGTACATTGTGTATAAAGGGAGGACTGATCAGCAACAATAACAGGTAGGCTGTGAGCGTTTTGGCGAACTGATGCGAATTGGTACCAATCGTCGGTTGGTTCCGCGATTATGTGACGACGTTGTGCTCGTTTCTGGAGGGGCACACCTGAGAACTGAATCAAGCTCTTGGGACGAACCTCAATGCCAACCGCGGCAGATACGGTTAAACACAGTGCTTCCTCAAAGCAAAGTTTGTTTCCTTGGAGTCTACGGATATCAGTTCATCAGAGGAAGCGTGGAGACTACGGCCTACAGAAAAAGAGCTGCAACGAACAGTTTGTTACATACAAAGTTTCCACCCCCTATCATTTAAAGACGGGATACCAATTGGGACAATCCTAAGAATCAAAAGAAAATGTACGACACAAAAGGAATTTAACGACACGCAGAGGAGCTAACTTGGAGATTCAGGGAACGAGCCTCCCAAGAGAGTATTTCTAGGCCTTATGCGCGGCCAAAAAAAAACCCCAGGAAGGGACACTTTTATCCCCAATACAGAGTTTCGGAGGGCAAGCCCTGCCTCATAACATCTTACACCACAATCGTGGTCGGACGTTTACAAATGTTACCAAGAATTGGGGGATTCCTCAAAAGTGACCCGAGACTGGAGTTACCTATTACATTGGGCCCAGGATGATAGCAAAGGCAAAAACCTACGTGACAACTGACCAGGAGTCATTCCAGAACCCAGCCAAAAACCTTGGGCAGTGGGACAGCGGCTAGTGGGCTGCATACCCATGTGTGTGATGTACTGTATGTCACTCATGTGGGACGATGTGGAATCCTGCAAACCCAAAAAAGATACAAACTACGGTCTACAACGAACTGCCGATCACGTAATATCATTTTGTCTACGTGTCCGTGTCCAAAGCTGTATGTGGGACGAGCGGTCAAGAATTACGTAAGAGGATTCAACAAGCATGTTTTCAACTATCACAGCGGCAAGGATGCCTCTACTGGGAAACAACTATCTACAGGGGAAAAACATTTCTCAAAGTCCATGGGGGAAACAGTGGCATACGAGTCGTGGGCCTGGATAAGTTCCAACAAAATATAGAAGGTGGTGAGTCACACCACGCACTTCTGCGTCTAGAGGAAAATGGATTTTTGATCTCACCTCCGGCTCACCGATGGGATAAATGAGGATATGCTGTTTATCGGATTTACAAGAAATAAAGAAATAAAGGAACGGGATACATCTCTTCAACAACCCTACAGGAGGTATGTTACATCTTTTTGGTCCTCTCAACAAGTGTTGTTTTGGTGTTTTCGGTGTATACACTTTTCACCCACTGTCATCTTTTTGCCTTTTGGACCCTACTCTCCTAGGCACGTATCTTGCACAAGCAACCCCCACTTTCAACCAACTTCGGTAATGCACTCACCAATAATACAGGCGTATATCTAGTCTTACCCTCACCACACCAACCGGGTGGGCATATGGGTGGCGGTTTGTGCAGCATTTGCCCCATCCACTGGGGCTTTTTTTCATCCATCATTTTTCACCCCAACCACACACATCCCCCCTCATCCTCATCCTCTCACTTTTTACAACACACACCCCTTTTCCGCTCTCACTTCTTTCATCAACTTCTTCACCTTCATTTCACCTATTACGCTATTCCAACAATGTCACAGACCATCACATCTTCCATGGTCTATATTTCTACTGTTATATATACATGTACCCTCCAGGAGGGCATTCGGGGTTTATACCACTTTATTAACATTCACATGTATTTTGTTATTTATTTTTTGCATGTGCGTCCCCATATCCAGGATAAAGCCATGTGGTCTAACATCTCTTCAGTCCGTACATCCCATAAAATTTTTTCGTCTCTTGTCCTATCTTACCGTCGTCCTCCATTGCGCATACGAGTTCAAGAAGAAGATTTCAATTTGTTAGACAAATTGATACTAACAGGAGCGGGTTTGGGGTTACCCTATTATTATTGTGTACTTTGGATCGTCTGTAGTGTGTGTGTCACTGGTTTGCTGTATGGGCCCATGCGTGTGGATGCTGGGTATGAATGGATATGCTTATATTGACCAATTTTTGTAATATGTGGGCCAGGGTTTAATTTAGTTTATTTTACCTTATTGTCGTCCCATCAATTAATTTAATATTATGTAGCATATTTATTTATTTATTTATTTTTTATTCTGCATGGGACGATTTGCACATTTTTTTGCACATGATTCATTATTTTTGCACTGTCAATTTTATTGATCTAACAGTATTTATACAGTAGATACACATAGTTTACAATGCTGGTTATTCGATGTGTATATAATGTACTAATGTCCAACTTCCACGATTTGGCTGGTCAGTCAAGCGCAGTAGACATTCCTATACTTACCGTACCGGCCGATCCCATACATGGGCGCACTGCGCGAACACACACGTCACCGGTAAGGACGTCATTTTGATTCATGTGACTCGGCCAAGCCGTGTTTCAGGCGACGGGCGCCGCCAGGACAAGCCCACACACCGGTCGAGATGCACACCCCTTACAGACAGGGTATTATACACAAAACACCAACATCATTTGGGCACCCCTGGGGAAGCTCGTGTTAGCGGCGATACGCGTGGGGCATTCTCTGGACCCCTTGGGACCTTCCGGTACATGGTAACCCTGTATTCCAATCTTGCTTGCCAGCAATTTGCACTTAGGATTATTTTTGATTGGGCTTCATATTTGCTTCATTTCATGTATAATTATTTGTTGTGGTTACATTGTCTGCCACTGGAATACATAGTGATTTAGATATCCAAGTGTTTGGCCAGGGGGTCCTTTGGCAGGTTGTCAGCCACTATAGCATTGAGCACCTGCTATGTCTTTGACCACGGAAGCGCTCTTTTGTCTGTTCCGTGTTTTAATTGATTTTATTGTGTTTGTCCATATGATTTTTTCTGTGTCTATATTTATCAAATAAAGGATTGTATGTATTTTTCAGCTACTGACAATGTTTTTGTCTTTGGTTCTATGTTCAAGAAACAACAGTCTGAGATGATTCCATGCTTTAGACATGGCGCATATCATGCTGAAAGTAGTCATCAGATGGTTGGGTAATTGTGGAATAAAGGGAAGACATGGTCAGCAACCAATACTCAGGTAGGCTGTGGCGTTGCAAGAGTGTCAATTGGTACAAAGGGGCCCAAGAGTGCCAAGAAAATATTCCCCACACCAGACACCACCACCACAACAGGCTGAACGTTGATAACAAGGCGGATGGATCATGCTTTCATGTTGTTGACGCACAAATTTGACCCTACCATTCCGAGTAGCAGCAGAAATCGAGACTCATCAGGACCAAGGCAAACGTTTTTCCAATCTTCTATGTCCAATTTCGATGAGCGTCTGTAATTGTAGCCTCAGTTTCCTGTTCTTAGCTGAAAGGAGGGCAACCTGGTGTGGTCTTCTGCTGCCTGTAGCCCATCTGCCTCAAAGTCGACGTACGTGCGTTCAGAGATGTTTCTGCCTACCTGGTTGTAACGTGGTGGCGATTTGAGTCACTGTTGCCTTTCTATCAGCTCGAACCAGTCTGCCCATTCTCCTCTGACCTCTGGCAATCAACAAGGCATTTCCGCCACAGAATGCCGCTCACTGGATGTTTTTATTTTTCGGACCATCTCTGTAAACCCTAGAGAGAGTTGTGGCGTGCAAAATCCCAGTGATCAGCAGTTTCTGAAATACTCGACCAGCCTTCTGGCACCAACAACCATGCACGTTCAAAGGCACTCAAATCACCCTACTTCCCTCATACTGATGCCGGTTTGAACTGCAGGAGATTGTCTTGACCAGTCTACATGCCTAAATGCACTGAGTTGCCCCAGTGATTGGCTGATTAGAAAATATGTTAACGTGAAGTGGGAAAGGTTTCCGTACCTAATAAAGTGGCCGGTGAGTGTATATATATATATATATATATAGACAGTATATACTCTGCACAGTGGAGATTCCTGGGACTTGGCCGGAGAATGATAATATATAGTGAACATCTCTATCTGGGAAGTCCTCCGGGATTGCTGCTCTACCACAGGCTTGTGTTGCCATGGCAATATCCAATATTTTATACCCAACTTATTAAAGAGAATAAGCCGCGTTTCCATGACAATATCTTATAATATTATAGTGCTGGGTCTGTCAGAAGACAATAAATGTCCCTTCTTATTACATTATTGTATAGTTTGCATGCAGGGGTGTCTCATGTTTAATGTGTCTCTTGTTATAGAGGGGATTGTACAGATAACATTGTCATCGATTTGGTCTCAGAGAAATCCTGTGAGTCTATGGAGAAGGTTTGATACATGATATTTTGTGTGCGTGGAGTGGACTTTTACAACCATTGTTATCACTGTATAACCATTGTTATGTTGTGTATGCAGCTCCTATGCATATTTATGGTTTTACACTCATCTTGGGCCCAAGATATCAAATTGCATATGTATTCGGTGGGGTCTGACCATTATTACACTAACTGACCACCAAAATTAAGGGAGAGTATCATATTGGGGTCCCTTGGGCCCACCAGATAAAATTATTTAGAGAGCCCACCTTTCATCATCCCCCAGCAAATAGACCCCAGCAACCTCCGAACAAGGTTGTCTTCTGTTGTATCTGCTGTATACAACCTGGGACCACCAGACGATCCTCTGATGCTGTGGTGGGCCACTCAGGAGCTTGATCGTCAGGTTAGACAGATGTGTTGCTGCTTAAAAGGAACCTGTCAATGGATTTTATCACCCACCGCCCTAAGTAAGGTGTGAAGTTTCCTTTCTAGAATTCCCTCTTTGATTTGACAATTCATCTTTTTTACCTATGAAAAAAATCTTCTCCAAAGTGATGTGAAAATGAGTAGAGAAGGGTCATATTTTCCTGAGAGTCAAGTTTAGAGGCTGCAGGGGCAAGAACTTGCCATCCAAGATCTTCGGTCAGGGGGCACGTGTTCTTTGACGGTAACGGTGACTGATCCAGGATTTTGCCATGGGCATGGCCGAGGTGCTGAACAGCAGAGTGGTGCCAGTGAACTGGAGGTTGTATCAGTGGTGGCCTGACCCTCCAGAGTGGCCTGCGTGGCTTGTGGTGGCTATTTGGGGGCTAGTGGCCTACTGTCAATGGAAGACGATGAGCCAGAGTCCAGGGATCGCATCCTGCAGTGCTTGGATGGCAACATGTCGTTTACAGCACCCATGCAGCATGGTGAGTCGGTGCTGATGTTGCCTGTGAGTGCGTTGAGTGAAGTGGGCAATGAAGGGGCAGTTAATGAGTCGTGGTTGTTGGTGGGTAATGTGTGGGAGTTGTTGGACAGATGTGAGGGGGTTAGAACTGTGGGCCGTTCCCAGGGGTTAGTAACTTACTTGTTGACGCCTTATCTCGCTTACAGTGGGATCGGTTTCAGCAATTGACTCTGGTTGTGGGAGACAGCTTGCGAACAACACAAATGCGTCCCTGGCTGAGGGCACGTGGTCTGCTTATGGGGCAATGATAGGTCATTGGGATGCGTTGGTGGCTGAATTTGGGGGGGGGGAGTATGCATGATGATAGAGTTATGGTTTTGTTAGTTTGGTTGGTTGGGGAGAGCAGTCAGCACTCCTTTAGAATTGGGGCAGCTACAGAGAGACAGGTTGGGGTTCTGGACCAGAAGTGGTAAAACATATAGGAAAGTGGGAGTCGATGAGTATTTGCATTTCCAGTCGTTGGGGAGTTGGGGTTTGCCAGGACTGAGGTAATACTGGGCTTGGAGTCTGGAGGTGGTTGTGTTGCATGTAGGGGCAATCATTTTGGCGTTTGCCCGGTCAGGGAGTTGATTAATGACATATAGCATGATTTGTTAAAGTTAAGGGTGGAGTTCCTGTAGTTGGTCATTGTGTGGTTCTACGAGGTTTATAGATGGGACGGCATGGGAGATCTATCAGTCGGTTGAATAGGGCCAGAGTGGAGCTCGATCACGCTGTGGGGAAGGGGGGTTTGTGGCCAGGAATGGCAGTCGGGTAATCCGTCATCAGGAATTGGAGGATGGCGATGAATATTGGGGGGCAGATGGGGTTCATCTTAACGCAGCGGACATTAAGAATTCAAGAAGGTATTGAGCGCTCTTTGGTGGTGGTGTGGGGCGCGCATGCTTGAGGGAGTGAAGACATTTGTGCTGTGGCATTATTACTGAAGGTAGGGGAAATGTTATTCATATGTTTGTGGGGGTGACAGAAAGTTATTGTGTTATTGTGATCTGTAATAAAATTGGCCGTTGTGGCCAGATTCATCCGAGTTCGGTGTCCAAGTCTTCTATCAGGGAGAAACATTCGTGCACAACGGTCAACAGTTCCGTGTCATGATTTTATATGGTCACATCTCGGTCACATCCTTAGAATTTACTGTAGAGGATGATTTTCCAATACACAATTACACATCGTGGGTCTGAAAGGAGAACCTTGAGATGTATATTATGAGCGGGTATTCCTCTGAGCGGTCCTGAAGAAGCTCATTCTTTCTCAGCAGAAGCCCCCGATCCCACAGACTCGCATCCCTTCACGAGCCACCGATCACTTTCAAGTCATAATTTTATCTTTCTTTTTTTTTTTTTTTTTTCATTTCAGACTAGAAAGAATCTGTCCTTTCACGGAGGGCACGCAGTGTGACTCTTTAATTGGCTGCTTGGATAACAGTAATTTCAGGGGTAATCTTTAATAATTTGCAGTTTCTTCGGCATCCAGGGGAAACAAAGTCTTTTGTCTCATACTTGGCCTTGGCACATACCAAGGAGGCTATCATCTTACAGTCTTCTCATGCCTTCCAGGGCTTAGACTACAGCTTGGGATGTCATATTTGTTCATTTGGGTTCATCTGTTATAGCTAAATTTTTGTTTTTTAAACTTTCCGGGAAACAGGTCTCTTCTCTTCTTCTTTACACAAAGGATCTTCATAAGTGTATATGGTTTATAGAAGTTACCAAAATCTTTCAATTAGAAAAAAGGCCATTTATGTAGAGAAATTAGTTGGTTGACATTGAACCCATTACTATCATAAGGATCAGCAAGACAAAAATAATTGCCCTTCGTGTAGGGCTAGTACTGCAGTTGAGGTTGTACTGATTGCCAAAAGGTAGGCGATAACAATCTGACTGATACGGTCCAACTGCTGGGCCCCCACCAATCAGTAGAACGGGGGGAGAGGTCCCGTTCTCACTAACTGGGTCAATCATACGTTCCAGAACATCCATCAATAGGCGATATCTAATTTAGAAAAACTCCCTGTTAGAATTGCACATGAATACTGGAATTTGTGAAGGTCCTGCCCCCTCTATACCCAATATAATGGAATAATAAGATTTTATTTCAATTTAAAAAAATGTATTATTCCTTTGAACAAACCTTCCTTAGATGAATAATCAGCTCTTGGTTTCCTGAATATTTCCGATTTGCGTCGAATTGCCCAGGGATTTTGGCCCACACGATCGGATTGTGGCGCATTTACGCCAGCTTTCAAGCGACAGAAATCAGGGGACGTGGCCGTCGGAATAGCACTCACATACCCCGAGACGGATTAGGTGAATTCCGTCGGACTTCAGCGCAGCAGCGACACCTAGTGGACATCGGGCGCACGACCTTAGTGAATCCTGGCAGAACCCGAATCAGCATCGGAGAACGCACCGCTAGATCGAGACTGGACCGGGTAAGTAAATCTGCCCCTACGTACAATCTGTTCCACTCCACCTTCTCTATAACATGCTACTTGTAGATTGCACTTTATTTTCAACCTAAAAAAAAAACCATTTTCATATGCTACCTGCAGATAGAACACTATGGGCCAGATGTATCACTTTCGTTTTTTCTGTTGTTTTTGTGCGTTTTCATATGGTGGCACTGTTTTTGCGCCAGTTTTCCTAATTCATCCTACCAATCAAGATGTTTTGCTGCGCCCACTAATCATTCATCATTAGCGACTTTTTCGTTTAGGCGCAATTCAGGAAGAAAAGCAACACTGAGTTCTTCTGCAGAACAGTGGATCCCCAGCAGTAGAGCTTAGCAAACACTACCTGTAGCCTCTGTTGATAGTTCATGAGCTTCTATTTGCAAACAATCTACCAGAGTAGGATAGAAGAGAAGTGAGTGGGAGCTGTTGACAGGACAGAGAAGTGTCCCCGTGTAGAAAGATAGAAGAGAAGTGAGTGGGAACTGCAGACAGGACAGAGAAGTGTCTCCGTGTAGCAGGATTTCTTCACTGGTGTCTGAGAAGGATACTGGCCAGAGTTACAGCTCGGCCACGCCCCAGGTGGCAGCAGGAGATCAGCACTGGAGGATCCCCTCTAGGAGAAGCCCCTGCTGAGGAGATCACTGGGTGCAGGGTGTCACACACCTGGGTGCTGCTGTGAGGGCCATTTTCATGCTGGGTGCGGGAGAGAAGCAGAGAGGAGCTTGTAGAAGAACCACATGTAAGAGCCAGAATCTAACATTGCGCCTATATTGTGCCTAAAGTAAAGTGATTAATGAGAGGCAGGAACGCAACTCATCACAAATGGTTGTAGCTTGTGATAATTCAGGCGCAACAATGCGCCAGAGATAAGATGCAACAATGAGACTTAAGCGCAGAACAGTGATACATCTGGCCCTATGTACAATCTGCTCAGTTCTTCCTGCTCTATAACATGCTGCCTGCAGATAGGACACTATGGGGCAGATTTACTTACCCGGTCCATTAGCGATCCAGCGGCGCGTTCTCTGCGATGGATTCGGGTCTTCCGGCGATTCACTAAGGCAGTTCCTCCGACGTCCACCAGGTGTCGCTGCTGCGCTGAAGTCCGCCGAGGTCCGCCGGAGTTCACGATCCTATTCTTGGTGAAGGTAAGCGCGAGTCCCGCAACACTTTTTTTTTTAAATGCGGCGGTTTCTCCGAATCAGTAGAGTTTTCGTTCGGCCACTCCCCCATATTTCCGTCGCGTGCATGCCGGCACCGATGCGCCATTCTCCGATCGCGTGCGCCAAAAACCCGGGGCAATTCAGGAAAAATCGGCGCAAATCGGAAATATTTGGGTAACACGTCGGGAAAACGCAAATCGGGCCCTTAGTAAATGACCCCCATGTACAATTTGCTCAGCTCCTCCTGCTCTATAACATGCTGGGGGACATTAATCATAGTGGGGTCTCAGGTTCGCCCATTTTTGCGCCTGGTTTGCTCTTCTTTTTGGCTCCTGATCTATGATGGATCTAGTTCTGCCTTAGTAAATGCACTTTGGAACTGTCGCATGTCCGATTCATTTGCCAAATTTGGCGCAATTGTTAGATCTCATTTGTGATCAATAATGAAAGGAGACTGAGAAAATGTGACAGAACGTTCAGGGCTTCATCTCTGCACAAAAAAAACTATCATTGTGATGTAACTGCAGGGACTAAAAGTGACAGAGATGTAAAAAAAAAAAAAAAAAAATTCTTGCTGAAATGAGTCTTTTCCTTTTTTATTATAATTTACATGAAATGGAGACTGATAATATTCTCAGATTTGTACAATAAGACAATAATCACTCCCAGAGATGATCCCATAGAAAGTGATGAAGTCGTTACTGGAGAAATTTTACATTTTAAAACTGCTCCGAAGTATTTTCCATGTTGCATAGAGGTTATTCTTCATTTGGGAACCTAAAATGTATGTTTTTAGTAATAAAAAGGGAAGTTTTTTGGAAGTGCACCTGCTCAGAGCAGGTGCATTTTCTGCGCCTATTTTGTGCCTTTTTAGGCGCACTTTTGTGATAGATCCCGTGCAAACATCTGTATAGGACGCACTCACTATGTCAGATAAGGCGCAGGGACTCAAAACCACTACGTGCCGAACTTTGCCGTGCGCATAAATGCGCCTAATTAACGAGATGCGCCAGATTTTAGCGCTAAAAGACGCTCAAAACAGTCTAACTGACTATGATTAATGTCCCCCGCTGTCTGTAGATAGGACACTATGTACAATTTGCTCAGCTGCTCCTGCTCTATAACATGCTTCCTGCCGATTGCACTTTATTTTCAACCTGAAAAATTCCAAAAAATGTTGAATGCTTCTTCATAATCTTGCCTCATTATATCATCTTCATTTAGGAGCTCTTGTACTTATAGGACATCTACAAGGACATAAAATACAGACATGTGTCTTTCTTAAATCTTGAAATGGGGTCATCACAATGTTCTATAAACATGGCAGAACTAAATAAACCAGACGGAAAATAAACTCTGAATCCCCTCAAAGACAATTGTAAATACTTTGGGGGGAAATGCAGTTCACCCTACAATCTATTAATGTCTATAGTTGTTCTCAACTATTTCTTGTGAAAGCCCAAACACGTAACATCTCCATAACCTCAAACACCTTAATCCCTTCAGCCAACGACTGTAGAAATTAATAGCTTCTGGATATTTTATAAAATTTGTAACTTTTTTGATACTTTCAATTGTTACCTGAGGTAAAGTGGTCATGGGTGGGGATGAGGTTTTTCAGCTTTATTGAATACACATTCTTCTTGACCACAGTAAAAATACTGAATTACGCCCGCTGACCGTCCACACAGACATCTAGGAGAACTCATCCCATCACTGTAAGCAGGTCCGGAGTCTGAGTGTTCAGAATTGCTCTCAACAGTTACTACTACTCCTATCCTGTATATATGGGCACAGTACTACTACTCCTATCCTGTATATATGGGTACAGCACAGTAGGACTGCCACATACAGGCACTATCCAAATTAAATTGTCTCCATAGCAGCCTCCACACGTTGTCTCCATTGCTACCTCCAAAAGTCGTCCATATAGCTGCCTCCATACATCGTCCCTTTATCAAACGAGGTGTGTCAGGCAGAAATTTGGGTTGTTTTCATGGATTCCACATCAAAGTTGTTAACTTTGTCGCCACCCTGCTGTGTTATCCACAAAATATACTGGCAAACTTTTATCATTTACCGATATTATTTCAGCGCTTCTTGCGCATCTGTTTACATTCCCCTCACCCGCCATATCCTAAACTTATAAGAACGCCACTACACTTGATCTTATACAAAAGGTTCTTAGAAGTGCTGTTTGGGGAGTAGCCTAGAGACAGGGGCTTGGATTGGCGAAAGCTCGCCTGGCAGCGGAGCGCCAGCTCCATGCCAAGATCCAACTAACATAGTTTTAACTGCAGCACCTTTAATCTACTACTAGTTCACTGCCTCCATACATGGTCCCCTTATCAAACGAGCTGTGTCAGGCAGAATTTTGGGTTGTTTTCATGGCTTCCATGTTAACTTTGTCGCCACCCTGCTGTGTAATCCACAAAATATACTGGCAAACTTTTATCATGTACCGATATTATTTGAGCGCTTCTTGCTCACCTCCTTTGGTTCCTCTCTGCCACCCATTGGTTTGAAGCCTGAGTCCATTTAGGGTATGTCGCCATGACACTCTCTAGCCTGCTGCCGCTGCCTCTGCATGCCGTCCCCTATAGTGTCAGGGTCAATTATTGGATGTTTTAGATGCTATCTAGCTTCATTCTGTCACTCTGTCATGGCCATGCTGTTGCCCATAATTTTGGCATAATGGGATATGAGATAGAAAGAGAAGAAAGAAGAAAAGAAAGATAAAAGATAGGTAGATAGCTAGAAGATAGATGATAGATGGTTAAAGAAAGCGCGGCAGAATTCGTGTAGATAGAAGTTAAAAAAGTGTCTTTAGGTCCATAGTGAGCAACTTGACAGCGACGTTTGGCTCTGCAACGAGCTTTCTAAAGCCTTGAGTGAGAAAGCTCTTGTTGTGAAAAGGCTCTTGCAGAGCCGAAGAAACGTCGCTGTCAAGTTTGCTCATTGGAAATAAATAAAGACAGTTTTCCTTTTATCTACAAAGGAGTGTGTCCCCCGTGTCTTTATACATTTTGGAGGCATGAGGCCGGTCCTGAGGAAGGCCCTGCACCCATAAATTTTTTTTTTATTTCTGAAGGTTTGTGCTGCGTGGACTTTCTTTTTGTAGTAGATATTAGATAGATAGATAGAAGATCGATAGATAGATGAAGTAGATAGATTAGATATGAGATAGACAAGAAAAGAAAAGAGAAAGAAAGAGAAGACAAGAAAGAAAGAAGAAAGATAGTAGATAGGAGATAGATAGCTAGCCAAGATATGCGATAGATAGACTGAGATGATATGAGATAGATAGAACATACATTACATAATAGATATGAGATAGATATGGATAGAATAAATAGATATGAGATAGATGGATGGAATAGATAGATAGAAGATAGAAGATAGATAGATACATAGATATGGGATAGGATATGAGCAGATCGATAGATGCTAGATCACTGATCGATTGAAAGTAGCATGAGATAGATAGAAGATAGCTATGATATAGATAGATAGATAGATCGATGGATAGATAGATAGATATATAGATAGATATGAGATAGATATATAGTTAAATAGATGCATAAATAGATGTAGATAGATGGTTAGATAGATAGGGAGATCGATAGTAGATATAGATAAGCTAAATATTAGAAGATAGACATGCGATAGATAAATAGCTGATAAATGATAGATAGATGATGCAGATGTTAGATAGATAGATAGATAGGAGATAGAAAATGATATGAGATAAATAAAATGTCAAATATAAATGACGTAGATCGATAAGTAGATAGACAGATATGAGTAGATGGATAGATGGATAGTAGATAGATAAACGATAGATAGATAGATAATTAGATAGATACGATAGAGAATTAATAGATAGATAGATAGATGAGATAGATAGATAGATAATAGATGGATAGATTGAGATAGATAAATAGATTTGAATAGATAGATAGAGGAAACAAAATAGAGGCATGGTTGGATGGATGGAGGATGGTATGGATCGATAGATAGATAGATTTGAGATAGATAAATAGATATGAGATAGATAGATATATAGATAGATAGGAGATGAGAAGCAGATAGATCGGATAGATAATAGATTAGATGATATGAGATAGATAATAGATATGAGATAAATATCAAGAGATGAAGATAGATAGATAATAGATAGATAGATAGACAGATCTGAGATAGATGGATAGATGGATATGCATAGATAGATGGCTAGATAATAGATAGATAGATAGATAGTAATTAGATAGAAGATAGATAGATATAGATAGATAGATAGATGATGATAGATGAGATAGATGATAATAGATAGATAGATAGATAGATTCTAGATTAGATAGATAGATAAAGATAGATCGATAGGATAGGTCGGTAGATAGATAGATAGATAGATAATAGATAGATAGATAGATAGATAATGGATAGATAGATAGATAGATGTAGTGTTTTCAGACTCTTTCTTGTTCTCTTTACTTTAAGGAACCTAAGGACTGGCAGATTATTTTGTGCATCTCTTGGCTTATAATTGACATATTTTCAGGCTAGAGATTGAAGATTCGTGTTGGAGTACAGGATCTCATACGATGAGACTTTCTTCTGACATCAAAGGCGGCCAGCGTTGATCGCTGTGTTCCCTCCCCAGCATTCGCTCCGCTGGTGTCTCTCTCACTCATCCTTATAATCAGAAATATATTGCAATTTCTGGCAGTGAGAAACCTTATGCGTCAGAGACCGTGGCCTCACATCAAAACCGGCTTCGCCGACCCCCAATCATATTTTGGGATATAGACGTATTACGACCTCCCTTTTCTTCTGCCTGGTGTGGCATCTTGTTTTTGATTACTGATGATTACATACTGGAAGTGTGCAAATTCTCATGTCGTACGGCGCTGGCTGTAGCAATGATGTTCCTGGAGCCCTAATAGCCCATCTATGAAACTGTCATGGCGGTGCTCAGGCGATACAAACAGTGGCCGGCTCAGGACAGCTCGCTTCACTAACGATCATCTATGGGGGCGATTTGATCCAGTACTGGCGCTTGTGACGTCAACCGTATGTTCAATCCCTGCTCGGGCATTACGCGGATCGTGTCAGGAGGCGCGGTCCTGCGTATAAATCCTGCGAGTGCAGGCCGTTTACGTCTGCCCCGGCTATGGTGCAGTGCGTATCGCGGAACATGGGAAGCATAGCGCCGCCCCACTCACCGTGGCCATACCCCCTTCACACCTCATCCACCCCACTTGGTATGAGGGGGCATAAGGGGTTAAATATGCGCAATTTCCGTACAATCGGAATATGCCCCTATTTCAAGCAGTAACTCTAAATACCCCACCCACCCACACTACATTTTGGTCTATTCTCATGAAGGATACCTATACATCTCCATGGCAAACAGACACAAACAAAACTCTATGTAGTCTCGCTGTACCCTGTTTATTTTCCAAGCTGGGCATGGAAAGAAGTGGTGAAAAACGAGTTATTACACAACAAAACATGCACTAACCATAGAGACATATAGGGACACGATTTATCTTATAGTATGTACATTTTTTAAATTGTTTGTTAGTGACTTTTGGGTATTGCGATTTGGTATTTGCACAATTTTTCAGCTTTTCGCACCGTTTCCAGAGTTATCGCTGTAATTTTGTTGCGGCCTAATTTGGTCTTTGTGTTGTCTCTGCTTCCAGATCTGTTGTGCTTTATTTAACATTGAATGCACCCTAAAAGGATGCCAAAATTTCGTGCTAAAAACACTACCATTCCCACCAAGCGTGAGGAATGCATGTAGGGTTGAGTTGCGAAACAAATAGCGACTTTTCTTATTTGCGGGTAATAAGTCTCAAAAAAAAAAAAAATTGTGCAATATGAGACCAAAACTCAAAGACAAATGAGGCAAAATTATGTTCAAAAAGAGCCAACATATTAAGACTGGCAAATTGAGGGGCTTGTCGATTATGCATTATGGGGGAGAGCCCACATTTTGAGAGACCATTTAAAACCTCCGAAACATCCAATAAACCTTCCTTAGAGAAACTTCTTGTTCAATTTGCATTAAGCACCACCTACCGTAGTGAAGACCATTTGTTTGGATATTCATTGACATACTTGATGTGAAGGTTGGTCCATCCAACCCTTTCATTTGGCAATGTGTTTATGCTAAGATAGTGTATGTCATCAGAAGAAAAAACCACAGAGCATCAGGTGGTCCCTAGACAGGAGGAAGACCAAGCTTGGCGGTTTTGTCACGGATCACATTGTATATGGTGGGGCCTGGTCAATTGACATTCAGCCGTATTCATCTCGGGACTGGACCAGAAACGGCCATAGGACTGATGAGATTCTGCAACAGGTGTGAGAAGAAGAGGCAGCTCTAAATGACTGTAACAAGCTGATTGGCGGTGTAATAAAGCGCTATTTCATATTGATGAACCTCCAACCTTAGATAGGGACCAAAAATCTAAAGTTATAAAAACCTCTTGAAGAAAATCCTAATCTAACAGATAACATTATGGGGGGGGGGGGGGGGGGGGAGGGGGGGGATTTATCATGTCAAGGTGGACTTGCATCCTTTTTCCAACCTTAAATACTACATGACTATGTCGGACATGCCACAATTTTTCTTCAGTCAAGGAAGTTAAAAAGTCACATAATTTGGGCAAATGACATGAGAAATTTGCTACTTTTGTTTAGTCTGTTGTAAAGTGGCATTAAACAATGTGTGGGTGGCAGGACTGGCCACGTTTACTGTACCTTACCTAAATACTGGGCGCGTCTATATCCAAAATCTACCCTAGGTCGAGCGTCTGCACTGTAATGTACTAAGTCGAGTCTGGACCCTTGATTTGTTGTACCCCCAATGGGAGGTATGAAGATGGTGCATCATGCACATTGTTCATACATCCCCCCCATTACAGGTGACAACATAGAGTGCAGCCACCATACAGTACAAAAAGAAATTACATAATCCAAGGTTGCACCTTTACAAATCCACATTACATAAAGATCTCATTAGAATCAGGTATAAAATCAGATAATTTTTTGGAATTCTTAGTTCCTCTTCTTCTACAAACTAGTAGAAGGTCCACTTCCAGTATACGTGCCAGTGGCAGGGGACTGTATGACCCACAATCATCCTAATTTATCTAGGCGCCGCGCAGCAGCCTTCCGAGTGGGATGTTTTCATTTCTATAGAATTCAGCGAGATTAAATAGTGAGGAGGGGGGTAAGGTCCTTAACTAGCAAAAACATCACAGAAAGAAAAACCTGTAAAATCACCGCTGACAGGTAGGGAAGATGTTCATGTTCTGCGCCCAAATGATGTTATTTGAGGGATAAATATTGTTTCAGGGCTTAGATAATAACCACCCGGTATATCAACAAATCCCATATGTCATCTTCGGCCGGAGGAATTGGGTCGATTCTGAAGGCGAAACTCGAGAGCGTTGTCGTAAAGTAGTAACCAATAATGAGGACTAACATCACAATAGATCAGATAAAATAAAATGGGGGGCAGACAGGGCTAAAGGACGATATAGAAGTGATGGATCGATATGATATCGGAGCGACACAGTTGACCTCAGTAGAATTATAATGAACAATAATATCCTATGCAGAGGGGGTATTGGCTCACATGCCATGCGTAGATCGCTAAAACACAGGCATTAGTGACCATATAATGGGCCAGTACAAGGGTCCCGCCGACGCAGTTTCGGTGGACTAATGGGCCGGTTCGCGTATGCGCTGCATTCACAGGTTTTTGAGTGCACCCGATGGATTGTGGGGACATAGCGGTGGCGGTATTTCATGCGACACAAACGGGGGGCGTGGCCGTCGCACACCAAGATGTTACAGACAAACCGCAGAATTTCAAAAATGAAATGTTGTCCCAAGATCCCAGCATTTCCATGCACCGGGCCCCCCAGTAACACAGCTACATACAGCCCCCTCACCCCCAGTAACACAGCTACATACAGCTGCCTCATCCCCAGTAATACAGCTACATACAGCGGCGACAGCACAAAACATATATATATGTACATATGTATATATATAGAGAGAGTATATACATACATTCCATATACACAGTATATACAAAAACCACATCATTCACATATATATAAATGTACACACATATATGCTTATATAAATATATGCGTGTATAAACACAGTATATGCATCTATACACAGTATATACACAGTAGATGCATAAATACACAGTATATACACATATACACAGTAGATGAATATATACACAGTATATACATATATACATATATACACAGTAGATGCATAAATACACGGTATATACATATATACACAGTAGATGCATATATACACAGTATATACACATATACACAGTAGATGAATATATACACAGTATATACATATATACATATATACACAGTAGATGCATAATGTCTCCGTGCTGCCGCTGCCCCATGTCTCCGTGCTGCCGCTGCCCCATGTCTCTGTGCTGCTCCCTGGTGTCTCCGTCCTGCTCACCGTGTTCTTCAATGTGTTCTTCACACATATATATTGTTCTTCACATACTATTTTGTTCGCACCGTTCCGCGCGTATCTTCCGACAAGTAAGCAGATGTGCCGAACATCTGTAATCTATTCTTCACTGTGTTCTTTACTGTGTTTTTCACTTAAATGATCCTGTGTTCACTGTGTTCACTGTTTTTATTCTATTCTTCATTGTTCTTCACTGTGTTTTTTTAATTAAATGCTCGATCTCGAGCAGGGGAAATACTCGTCCGAGCAACGAGCCGTCTCGAGTACCTTAATACTCGAACGAGCATCAAGCTCGGACGAGTATACTCGCTCATCTCTATTGATTAACCAATATGTCAGACAGAGAGGTGGCAGGTGGAGCATGTACAGGTTGCAGCACAGTAAGGGGACGTCGGGGCAGGGCTGACTCTGTAAGGCCAGAACTGTCGGTGTCATCTAAAGGCAGTGTGTTGATGAACAACCCAAAGGTTCTCAATCGGTGGACTAGGTCATCCACTTCCTCCCAAATTACATCTGTCAACTCCAGCCAAGAGTCCATGGGTTAATCACAACCCTTACTTTGCATGGCACAGGAGCAGGTCAGCGACCCTCACCTGTCCTCAACCAGCCTCTGTTCTGTTCATTTCCCTCAGCCAGAGATCTATAGGGGGTCTGAGCTACTATACAGCGAGGACAAACTCCTTTTGTTTGTCAGCAGCTGCTTGGCAGTGAAGAGGTGGGGCAGACATCCACTGCTTCGTGCAGTTGGGGGGAAAGTAGAGATGTGGAGAATGGCATGGGAGGTTATGTTGCACTTACAAATAGTCAGGCGGTGCATACTGAGACCATTGAGGAGAATAGCAATGACAGGGAAACACAAATCGATGATGATGTAGCCTATCGCACTTGGGAGCAAGGACTTCATCATCAACGTTGGGAGAAGAGGCTGTCAGCTTGCGCATCTGGCAGCAAAACAGGCAGCAAGTTGTTACTGTGGCCATGAGTCAGCAGGGTGGCAGAAGTGTGAGGACAGGAGCCAAACGCTTTGCAGGTCCAAGTAAGCCGCGGCACAGGGGCTTAGCAAGGCAGCAGAATTAGTAGTCACCAATTGGCGATAAAATCACCAACTTGGCGGTGTGGTAGTTTTTTGTTAAGACACCAGGGGAGCCGAGCGTGTGTATATGTAGAATCTGCGGGCAGAAAGTAAAGCATGGCTAAGGAGCTAACATTGGCACCACGGCCCTGTGTCAATACATGCATCGACACCATCCAATGGCCTGGGAGAAACTTGTCTCAGATGTGGTGGTCCATCCTGCCACACCAGCAACAGCAGCATCACCTAATGGCACACATGCCTTTTCAGCCAGTAAAGGCTCCAGCACCTCTGCCAAAGGGAGCTGTTTGTCTTTGTCATCATCTCCCAGTCCAGATGCTCCTGCTCCTTGCTATGCGGTGCCAGCAGTCGTTGAATGAGGCGATTACAAAGAGACAACTGTATGCGTCACAGCCATCCTAAGGTATGGAACCTGACCGTGCTCCTGTCCAAGTTGTTGGTACTATAGTATTCCCTTTCCAAGACGTGGACCCTGCACACTTCAGAGAACTAACGGCTTTAGCCGAACTGAGGTGGAGAGTTCCAAGCCGAAATTTCTTTTCCAAAAAGGCAGTTCCAGCCCTTTAGAAATATGTAGAACAGAAGGTGGGCCAGTCCTTGAGCTTATCTGTTTCTTCTAAGGTGCACGGCAGCGTGGATGTGTGGAGCTGTAACTACGGTCAGGGCCAGTACACTGGGTGAATGTGCTTTCCGCCCAGCCACACCAACGACTTGAACAGGAGATGCCACTTTCTCCTCCACGTTGTCAATTTGTTGCTCCTGCGCCAATGTCCACTTCCTCTTCCTCCTTCTCCACCACCACCTCAGCCTCCTAGTCTGTGCAGTGCTGCTCCATCATACCACATGTGCAGGGCACAGCGGTGTCACGCAGTTCTAAACCTGGTTTACCTGGCCGAACCACGAACTGCTCTGCGTAATGTAAGAAGAAATCAATGTGTGGCTTTCTCCACGACATCTGCAAATCAGAACCACGGTGACAGACAATGGGAGGAGCATGGTGTCCACAGTGCACCAAGGAGGGATGGTCCATGCGCCCTGCATGGCACACGTGTTCAATCTGGTTGTGAAAAGGTTCCTAAAATCGCCAGGAATACAGGATAAATAACGTTATTCCACTGCTTCATGTCCTGGAACAGATGCTGTGAAATCTGTCTGTTCAGGGCACTGGAGAAGTGTCGACTACATTTTATGGCCACATGAGTCCAGTGGGGGGTAAACAGGTGGAGGAGGAGGACATTGGAGCACAAGCAGAGTCTGGTGAAATTAGTGGTTTTTCTACTCAGGTGACAGGAGAGGAGGAGCAGAAGCATCCGGAGGAGGTAGAAGACGAGGCAGATGACCCAGAAGCACCGTGGCAGTGTACAGTGGAGATGGAGGACGGGAGTCCCTCACAGTCACTTGTGCAGATGGCCCGCGGCATGCTACTTTGCCTAACTAGTGACAGCTGAATAGTTAAGATCCATCATATAGATGACTTTTGGCTCTCCACCCTCTTTGACCCTCGGTATGGTCCAAAATGGGTGCCTTTTTTCCACCGGCAGAGAGATAGGAACAACTGGTGTACTATAGAGAAATACTGTGCAGACAGTTGGCCGCAGCCTATGTGCGCCATTGTCCATCCTTTGTCAGGTCTAACCAGGGGATTCCTGGCAGTGATCGTTCACGTTCTACTGCCACAGCTGCTGTGGGAGATGGGGGTTAGGAGCAGTAGCAGCTCCATCAGCAGCAGCTTAAGTCTGGATTCCTAAATGATGCCAGTAGCTTGGCATCAGAGCAGGTGTTCATTGTGGCGGGGGCCATCGTTACCCCAAGGAGAACCCGCTTGTCCACCCGTAATGTGGAGAGACTGACATTTGTCAAGATGAATCAGGCATGGATTGGCCAGGATTTCAACACACCAATTCCTTATGCATCAGATTAGGTCAGCTATGATGCCCCCCCCCCCCCCCCCGCAAACATTGAGAAATGAGTCTGGATTCTAACTACCTGCATCAGCCATTATTCTGATGATGCCACCCCGTCTGATGCCACACATCTGCTGCCAGTTGATCCATCTGCCTCCCACCATCTTTACCAGGGACTGGAATTATCACCCACCTCCACACTCTTTCAATATGCCACTTTCTGACCTCCTGCTCCTGCTGCTGGCACCTCCACACTCTGTTATTGTGCCACACTGTGGCCTACCATGTTGCTGCCACCCCCAGAATTTGTCATTGTGCCACTCTCGGGCCTCATGCTGCTGCTACTGCTGCCACCCACCTACACACACTGTAATTGTGCTGCTCTCTGACCTCCTGCTGCTGCCCCCACCTCCACACTTTGTCATTGTGCCACTCTCTGACCTCCTGCTACTGCCACTGCCGCCATCCCCACACCCTGCCATTGTGCCACAATGTGACCTACCATGTTGCTGCCAGCTCCTGAATTTGTCATTGTGCCACTCTCTGACCTCACAATTCTGCTGCTGCCACCTCCATAATTTGTCATTGTGCCACTCAATTTTGCCAACTGACCGCTGTCTCCCTGGAACACCCTCTGTTTTCCATAATGCTGTTTTCACCCTCCACCACTCTATGACGTTGCTACTATGTTTGGTTTTCCCCTTCATTTCATATGAAAAGCTTCAGGATTGATAACCAAAATCAGGAGTGGATACAGAACACAGAAAACATACAAATATCCCATTTACTGTTTACATGTTCTACATCTCTGTTTTGCATCAATTCCTGTTTGTCTTTGGCTTTAGCAATACTGATAGGTTATTGACCGATTGAAAGCGGACACTCACGTAAGAAAATAAGGGAAAAATGATCAGTGCCGTCAATGTAAAATTACTGCCAACTACCTCTCAACTCTTTTGGGGGGAGGGTTCTACATGTATCAGCTTTTCACAGAACAGGTTGTGTTGTAATCTATGGTATCTTCTGATGTCAGTGTAAAAAGATGTTATAGTGGGATCTTGGCTCTCAGATCAGTCTTTTCAAGCTAGCACAATTGTTACCTTGTCAGGCTGCTTTCCCGCTTCACTTAATTAGTCAAGTTGCCCCTGTAGGAGCCCATGGAATGAGTAAATGAAGAGTGAAATGTTTCTAATAGTGCTGGCTGTCATGTGCGTGTCATACTAAAACACAGCATTGTTTGCAGACCAAACCACACTCCCTATGCATATTTGAGCATGGCACAATGATCTACAACATGCTACAGGCTCTCTGCAGCCAGGAACCTGATTTTTAACATGATTCCTCATGAATCGATTTGGGTCAAAATTAATTTTGGTACAAAATTCGGAGAACTGGGCGAATCGAATTTTTGAAAAATTCCCCCATCTCTACTCCCCATCCTTTCGCTAAAAACAACCAGATACACAAAGCAACAGAGCATGACATTACTGGAGTATAAAAACTCATGGGTTTTCCCGGCCCAATAATACCAGGCTACAGCTGGATGAGGTCTTATCCATCTATAGATGAATGGGTACTGAAATGTATCAGACTTTTCCAAGCTCTAATGCTGTTGGTAGGTACTGGAGTAATGGTAAGGGTATGGGGTACTGTTTGCCTTTTTTAATGGCTAACAATAAGTCGCAGCCCCAAGCAACTTTCAGTAATTTTTTCATTCACAACATAAAAATAGGACATAGGCTTGACAGTACCAATAGAAGGAATCAACACAGCCCTAGCTCTACATCATTGTGGACACTGGTCCACAATGATCACAGTATCTTCCTTTGTCTAAATAAGTCATACTGGAATTAATGCATATAAACAACAATGCACACTATATAAGTGCCAAACATCTTCCAGTCCTTTTGCATTAGACAGTGCCCAGAACTTCCCCATTATTGTAATTCAGTGTGTATAAATAGACCTTTTAGACCCATGCAGAAACTAGAAATTCTCCTTAGCACCATTGAGTGGCCAGAGAGCCACTGTAATGGGGACACAGGATTCAGGGACAACAGACAGGACAGAAAATTCTAAAATTCCAGCCCCTAACAGCCTGGCCTGGTTGCCTTTGCATATTCTAGATGATACAGGAAAACCACAAAGACAGTCCCTCCCTGACCAGAAGGAGAAAGGATAGCATGGAGAGAAATAAATCCTGCAGCACTGCTTTTTACTGTATATGTTTTAGTACCTGACCTCTAGTGGGTAATAGACAAGAAAATGGGATTTTGGTTATTCAAGTCTAGCAGGAAATGTACTATAAATTCTGTATTACTTATTTTTTTTAGCAATGAGGGTTATATATTATGAAATCTAGTCTGACTAGCAAACCACACATTGGACTGCCCTTTCCTCTATAACATCACAGCATCATTACGTATACAAATTATCATTCTTTACAAACACCTTAAAGGCAGACAGCAGCTCTACTTACTTTAGACATTCTAATTACTCGATTTTATTGCTTTGTGTTTTTTTCCCTTTACAAAATGTGTTTTCATTATACAGATATATGAGGCAGAACATAATGTATAAACATTGTAAATTTACTTTATATTATAATGCAATGATCTCTTGACAAAATTATGTTGTTCACTTTATGTACAAAGTAACATATGATTTTGTCAAATGAAATGGAATTGCTATTGTAATTGACATTTCCAAATCTGAGCTTGATTATTTAACTATGTCTATGCAGTAATGTATTGATATCATCTAAATCTGACAACTGAATAATTTCAATGACTATATTTATAAGCTTAAAATAATCATTAGAATAGTTATGATGACTGATATATTTGCAAATCACAATTTTCATGGAGAAAATAGAAACGTTCGGCCTTGGTACTAGAGCATTAGCTTATAGCCCAGGAATTAATTTATATAGAAGCAGGATATGTACAATATATTGCAATATGGTTGTAAAACAATAGTAAAAAAATATACATATAAAAATTCAACCCCTTTTCTTAAAACACATATAAAATAAATTAAAAAGTAAAATCATAAACATGTTAATTAACCTTGTGTCCCAAAATGTCCAGAGTCGCAGTACAGAGTCGATGGCAAAATGTATGGTCAGAAAACAGCCATAGGGTGAAAGAATCCACAATACGTAAGTCACAAAAACGTCAACAATCTCAAAATAAGACTTATAACAATCACAGGTGAAATGACAGACAAACCTTTCATGGTCCAGAAAATGAATGGACCAGTTCCTTGACATCCAGACTAAGTATACAAGAAAAGGGAGAAATATAAATGGAGGAAGAATCTGTCCATCTAAGCTAATGTAACTGCTAGCAATACAGAGGACAATTAACAGGAGACCACCATGTGTGGAAGAATTCAATTAAGTCAATAGGAATGGAATAAAACAGTGTTAAGACCAGTAAGGACAGACTGTAACCTAAGAACAAAATCACACTCAGCAGCCCATCCTAAGCTGTACTTTATGAAAAGAGGATCGTGCCAAAGTTTGAATGGGCACAGATGTTACAACATGACTGTAGCCTAAGATAACATAGCACTTAGCCGGTAGCCATGACACAGCAGTTTTGTCATCAGGATTTATAAAGAAAGCATTTGCCATTTGATCTTCTCTGTGGGTTGCTATTTCACTTTAAATTTTTTGGGTTTCATACACCTCCGCTTGATACCCATTTCCTCCTCCTTGATCTTGTCGAGCAGGTATCAGCTAACAAAGCAAAACTTGAATGTCTGCATCCCTCTTTCTTCCATTTATTACATTACTACAAAACTCTCATTTCCCATATTTTGCAAACATAATCATGTGTTACTGACTTAAATGGGAAATGTTCTAGTTGCTTGGCTTATGCATGCACAACTGCTGTCTCAGAACTATGGAAAAAAGGAAACCTCTGACAAAGATGGATTATTTTATGCCGGGAAAAGCAGCTCATTCACTTTATTACAAAGGTGGAACGCTTGCATTTATTTTGGCTCTTTAATGTGGGTGATGGTGTGGAAGCTTCCTCATTCGTCTCTACCAGTAAAAGTGAAGGGTTATTTGTTTTGTTTGATACAGTCAAATGAAGTCCCAAATGACTGGATGTCAAGGAAGCACATGGTATAATATACAAAACGAGTTCATATCTCCGAGAACATCACTGAATAAATGAGGACGCATTGAGTAATGGTATTAAGCTTTACCATATGTAATAACCAATCATATTATGGCACAATCAGTGTACATGCATTCCTTCATACTTATAAATTGGTATTGTCAGTCTACTATTAGTGATGAGCAAATATTTCATACTTCTGCTTCTCCTTTTAATCTCAGAAATGCAAAACATCACAGTTAGTAAAGAGTCTGAAGCATAAAAATCAATCATACTATCACCATAAATGAGAACTCTTTAGAAATTCTTCTATACGTGCTGAAGGCATACAGTTATTTGTAGTTTTTTGAGCTGGAACCTGCATTTACTTCTGTCACATCTTGCACATCTATAAAGGGTTCCCCATCTATATTATTTATGACGTATCCACAGGATGATAAATGCATATCCTACCCCTAAGGCCCACACCTGCCTTCTGAAAAGGTATTGGCTGACCCCTTTACCACAAAGAGGCTGCATGGGGCTAAGTGGGGCTAAATGGATAGTGTACTCTACATTCAGCTTCAGGGGAGCAATGAAAATAGCCAAGACTATATGCTATGTTCTCATTTAGTTTAATGGAGGATGGCCGCACATGCACGGCACACAATATGTCAGTGGACCCCCATGCCAGAAATACATGTGGGTCCCAGAAGAAGGACGTGTATCTATCATCTATTTATGTCACATCCTGTGAGGGGGTTTTATGTAACACGACATTGGTGGTGACTTTTCACCACAAATATTGCACAATACCAAGATAGAAGAGTAGTCGACAAAGAGGACAAGAGGACAGTGCAGTACAGAGTCGATGGCAAAATGTATGGTCAGAAAACAGGCATAGGGTCAAGGAATCCAGAATACATATAAAGTCACATAAAGTTACACAATCTCAAAATAAGACTTGCAGCAAGCACTGGTGAAATGATAGGTGAGCCTTATATGAGTTATGGTCAGGTTTATTTTCCTACTTTTTAAGACATATTGGGGCAGATTTACTTACCCGGTTTTTCCGAATCCGTCGGGTTTACGTTCGGCCACGCCCCCGATTTCCGTCACGTGCATGCCAGCGCCAATGCGCCACAATTCGATCGCGTGCACCAAAATCCCTGGGCAATTCAGGGGAAATTGGCGCAAATCAGAAATATTCAGGTAACACGTCGGGAAAACACGAATCGGGCCCTTAGTAAATGACCCCCATTGTCCCAGTTGAGACTTATTTGTGATATATTTGTCCCAGTCGAGATTTAATTGCCCCATATTTGTCCCAGGTGAGACTTATTCGTCCCCAACTCCACTGAGACAAATAAGTCTCGAAAAGTAGTAAATCAAATTAGCCAACAGCCCCATTCTTTTTTACCATCTGTTTCTCAAAACTGGAGTAAATAGTATAAATATACAAAATGTGGCAAAATGAATTTACAAGTGACCCTTTATGCCCGCATTGCCCTTTTTTGTCACTTTTTGAAGGATCATTTCTGGTGTGCAGGAATGATAAATCCCTACCTTTGTGCATCTCCAACCCAAATTAATATTTCAACGTCAAAATTCATGGATTCTGAATATATAGTTCCCGGTTTATTCAAGTGTCACCTTATGCTTCTCACATAACAAACTACTACTTATCTGATGGTGTAGATAGTGGTCCCGGCAGGAATAGAACTGCTGCAAATGCTAAGGATGTGACCATAGTGCACCAATTGCCTCATTTTCATATAGATTAGATTGGGAAACAATATAGTGGACAGAACTGATAAAGGTATTTTTTAAATGACAGTGCTTTACTACTTGGCTAATGTACACAAGAACCTCAATAATCCACCTGGTCATCCCATTGTAGCAGGTAGACACTCTCTCACTTGCAGCTTGTGTTAATACAATGCCAAAGAAAAATGTGTGCACTAGCGAGCATGTTGAGGTCCTTGCTTACAGGGTTCTGTGTCAAGCAGTTTCTGTTGCATTTATCTATTACAACTTCCAAAGTACCGTAAATGCTTAAATGTGCAAATAGGAGTAAATTCAAAGGTTTTTTTACATTTTTTTCAATAGGTATAAATATGTATTTTTAAATGTTTTGTTCAGTTATTGCAGTGTTAACAGTTTACGCCCAGGAATTGTCTATTTAGACCTTTTATTCCTATTAGAATGGTCTGCAAAAACTGTAGCTGTAATCTGAAAACAAAGGTGAAAATTAGTGGGTATCAGGGTTTGTGTAGGCATAGGGTATACTAGGGGCAGTGTCATCATCTCCTGACCTGGCTGCCATCTGGCTCCTCACCGCGGATTTACCTCTCCTTATCTCCAGCCCTACAGACCGGTAAGATCAAACCAATATTGTTTGGTTTATTGTACGCCATCACTGGCATCTGTGACATGGTCTAATGGGTTTTGCCTCTTCATTGACATTGAGGAATGGTCTGGCATGTATTTTCAATGTAGTATTAAAAGTTAAGTCTTATAACCTGTTTTACTTTTTTGATTTGTTGTTTGAGTGGTTGGTGAAATAGGTTCTGGACAGGTTACAGACTGTTTGTGCCATAGCTCTAGTTCTACAGTCTCCACACCCTGTCGGTCAATTGTGCTAACAAACTTACATTTCACCTGATGTATAAAGTGCTAAGACATATTACAACTTGTAAAGAAAGGGCCATGTAAAGCATACATTTGCTAAAAGTGGGTGTTCTTTGAGATGTACCACTGTGTAATTATTTAGGTGCATTTTCCTGGCATAATCTAGTAGGATGCAAAATGTTGATGCAGACAGTCTGATATATTGACAGATTCATCTTTCAACATCAGACACTGATAAATCTTTAAAATAGTCTAGATTAAGTTTGTACTAACTGCTAGATAGTATATGGTAAGTAAATCGATACAATTTGGTGTTTTCCTACCATTTTATTCAATTTCTCTAAAGAAATCTATAAAATGTCAGGAAGAACCCATATACTTAATGTATAGAAATATAATGCAAGACCAAAAATGTTAAAAAGGAATTGACAGAGCCCTAAACAGGCTAAACTTACCATGGCTTTTGCTGGTTTGTGATAAGAATTTCCTTTAAAATCCCAGTGACACGTGTCAGCTTTTGTTTCTGTCAAAAGTCCATAGGTATCAGTTATGTTTTTCTGCTTTTATGTAAATTATTATAGCAATATTCCCGTTTACAGTCATGTGTCGGGTCTTTGCTGCGCAGATTTCAGCTTGACCTCTCTTCCCCGCCCGTGCGTTATACGGCTCAATCATTTCAGCTGGGTTGACAATACATGTTTTCTGTCAGATTAATACTTTGCAAAACTTTCATTAAACTGTCATTTCTAAATCTGTTTCAATTTCACCTTCCTTTCTGCTTATTAGTTTTACTGCCTTACTATATCTGATGACATGAAAGGCTGCTTTTCTTCTTGATGCACCTGTCTTCTCAAGGTTTATCTTCTCTGACAATTCCGCAAAAGATAAAGATGCATGAATTCACATATTAGTAAGAAAGCATGACAGAGGCATTAGTGACTTCCTAAGAAAGCAGACGTGCCATACGTGCCTCTGACCACCCATTCGTTGGTAACCTTTCAGAAATTCAGAATCCGGAACATTATGGAGGGAATGTTCTGGAAATTAAAATACAAAGGTGGAATAATATTACTTCCCTAAATTATATTGTACATTTCCATTTAAATGAGGTAATATTATATCATTAGCATTTTCTGATCTCTGAAAACAGTAATTATACCTTCCACCATCCTTGCAGATGATAAAACAGCAAACACCAGCAATGCTGCACTCACTGAGATCTTAAAAACGATGTCCTTTATTAAACATTTATAAGATCATAAAATGCAGAAGAGAAAGAAAATACAGACTGGGTGTCAGCCTAAATAAGTACAGTATTTCATGCTGGGTCGTCCCCTGAAACTTCCAAAACAGCATGAAATGCAAAAGGCCTTATGTGTACATTCCTTATCAGGTGCTCACAGACAAACAGATGCTTCACTGCCAAAAATCTGCCTGTACAATCTATGTAGGTCCTGGCTGGTACTTATCTGAGTTTGGTGGAAACATTGATTGTGATGCTGAGTAGGTACCGTATTTTTTCGGACTATAAGGCGCACAAAAAATCCTTTGATTTTCTCAGAAATCAAAGGTGCGCCTTATAGTCCAGTGTGCCTTATATATGAACCGTACTTACAGATAACAGCTGCCTTGAACTGTGCACAGGTCTGCCACCTGCTGGTCATTCATCCTTATAATCAGGTGCGCCTTATAATCCAGTGCGCCTTAAATATGAACCTAGACGGTTTAGCAGGCATTTATAGATGGTGCGCCTTATACTCCGGTGCGCCTTATAGTCTGAAAAATAGTGTAATATCCAGCCTATAAAAGAACTCGCCATTGTATTTAGTCTTAAAGAGGATATGTCGCGTTTATATGTGTCCATCTGATCTATACTGCTATTCCTTTTATCCTGCATTAATCACCATATTACAACATTAGCTATCTTACCCTGCATGTGTGGGCACTGCAAAGTACTACTGCTTCTGTCCTGCTTGTATGGGCACAGTACAGAAATACTACTATTTTCCTGTGGATTTAAATACAGCACAAGAACTACTCTTATCGTGCATATGTGGGCACTGCAAAGTACTACTGCTCCTTTCCTGCATGTGTGGTTACAATGCAGTACTGAATACAGGCAGTCCCCAGCTTACATACAAGATAGGGTCTGTAGGTTTGTTCCTAAGTTGAATTTGTATGTAAGTCGGAACTGTATATTTTATCTTTGTAATCCCAGACAGAACTTTTTTGGTCTCTGTGACAATTGTATTTTAAAAATGTTGGGTTGTCATAAGAATCAAGATTAACACTAAAGCTTCATTACAGACACCTGTGATAACTGTTATAGCTGATCATTGTAGCCTAGGACTAAAGCACAATAAATTACCAATATCCAGAGGTCTGTTTGTAACTAGGAGTCGTATGTAAGTCGAGTGTTCTTAAGTAGGGGACCGCCTGTATTGTAAAAAAGATCCAGCACTTGATTCATATGCAACCAGAAAAAAGGTTATTTTCTTATTTAGTTAAAAACACCGAATTTATTTCCATCTGATTAAAAACATAGCTTCCATTAGTCGTAACACAAATAGAAAAAAAACTGATTTGTTTCAAATCTTCTAATTCTGATACTTAAGAATCAGAAGATTTGAAACGCGTCAGTTTTTATTCTATTTGTGCCATGACTAATTTGAAACCCGTCAGTTTTTTTCTATTTGTGTCATGACTTTGCCAGCAGTATTTAAAGAGTTAATGCCCATGATTGGTGCCAACACTGATCGTGGTCATTAACAGTAAGAGGGGTGTAAGCAAAACCCAGACCGGGTCCTAATCTTCTAATAACATTCACGGCTGGATCCAAGTGACCTGAACCCACAAATTTCAGTACAAACCCAAACCGCCAATTTATATTTTATTTGTTCCTTCTTCTAATTTCTTTTGTGTTTTACCCAATATTGTTGGTGACTTTCCTCAACTCTATCTGCTGTCCTTATGATTCCCCTGTACTTTCCTTGATTTAATGGCTTTCACTACTGGAGTTTAATCATATTCCTAACTTTCACTGCATGCTTTGTTACATCTCTGTTCAGACCTTCACATTTTTTCTGCTTTATTTCTGCTTCATGTAGATAATCACTTAAATCATCTTAAAGATAAAATGTTTGATCCACCTGGATGGCTATTACCTTTGGTGAGGAGCATTTGCCCTGGTCCAAGGTGGGAAACCTTCTTTTTCCCTCCATATCCTATAAAAAGGTGCTTGTTCTAAAATGGTCATGGTGAGACATGTTTTTTGTATGTGTCCTTTGGTCATTTCTCCTTACAATTTTTTGGTACAATTATGGCTACTATTAAAAGAGCGTTATTTACATTACTTATGGGAAAGAATGATGAAGCCAACCTCTGACCCCAGGAGTTACTAGCAGGTGTCAGCTGTGTAATACATCTGACACCCACCGCTTATGGAGAGGGCTCAGCCTGTGAGCCCTCTCCATACTCCCCTTACTGCTGTATGACGTATATAGTAGTACAGCAGTAAGGAATTGGTTAAGGACTTTGATCATCTTATGTGACCTCAGGACATGCTAGCCAGTTTTTTATCTGGCCTTATCTGTTACCTGCTTCATTTCTTACTTCACCGATCTGAGAGGATTTGAAGCATTACAAAATAGAAAAGCCACAAGCTAAAAAAAATGGACATGTTGTATTTGTTCTTTGACTAAATGTGTAGGTATGATTTATCTAGCAAGACAATAAACAAAAGTCATGGTGACATGGACGTTTTGGAAGACTGCAACTTTCATGGTTATGAGAGTGTAACAATATGGTTTGGGGATGAGGTTTCATTTAGCCAGCAAAATATTAAAGTGTATTTTGCACCTTCTCATAAAAATCATGAAAAGAAATCATTCTGGTGTAAGGGAGCTGATATTTAAAGGTTACTTTGACCGAGCACAACTTAGGTTATACCAGTATTTCCTGCTCATGAATTATGCCATTGAAAATGGATAATGTTAATGGAGTATTCCCACAAAGACAAGTTTCTTTTATGTACTCAGGATAACAAAATAACACATTATCTAATTCTCTGTTATTAACAAAAATACAGCATTTCACACATATAAGTCCAACCTGTCTCTATCAGTCCTGGTGTACATAAATTCAGTTGCCCTAGACACAACCCAGTAACTTCTGACTTAGGGTCTCTCTACTATGTGCCAGCACAATGTGAGCAGAGAGAAGCTACAAACTACAAGGAGATAAGTGATCCAGGGGAAAGGGGAGAGGGGAGGCAGGCAGATATTGGTAAAATGTAGCAGGGTTCACAGTGTAACAGTGTAAAAGTCTATCAGCCTCTGTCTGACAGCCTATGTGTAATCTCATGCATCTCTGATCTGCCTCGTCTCTTTCTGTGTCAGTGTGTTAACACAATGCCAGAAGCCAGATGAAAGTGCATATACACCTGTACCCCATAATGTAACAACATTGTCACCCCATAGAACTAGATGGACAGTAATGTGTCTGCTTAGAGAGGCCCCGCCCACACCCTGGGATTTTGCACTGAGCAGCAGAGGGAGTTATAGGAGCTAAAACAGCGATAACACTGAGTAACATTGTAAGGGGTTATAAGGGGAATTTTCTTTTTACATAATGCATTTACCTCAGTAATAATTTAGCTTAATAAATGCAATAAATAATCTTCTAATACATGAATAAGAAGAGTTTAGATGAGCAAGAGGGAGATTTTTTAAGAACCGTGCATGGGGCACCAGTTGCTGCCAGATTTGTACAGTAGAAAGAAAGAGGTATATTGACTGAAGATGTGCCAAAAAATTTACTTAAAAAATCAAAAGTATTTATTCTTAATTGTTTTACAAAATTCTTGCTCCTGCCCAGCAAAAGGGCAGGGCTAAGCCAATAAGGAGTGTGGATTAAAATCTAACACCATTCTCCAAGAATTTAGGACTACACAGTAAAAATTGCCTAAAATTAAGGCTTCATGCAAATGAATGTGTGCTTTGGCTGTGGGCTAGCCGCACAGCACCTGCTAACTCACAGGCCCTTTGTTTTCTATAGGGCACTTCCCCGGTGCGGTCCTTGCACCATAATGTACGGTGCATCACCACACTGTGAACGCAAGGGTAAGACAGGTCCTATATCTGTACCAGGCTTGTGGCCCAGGTAGTCATTTCCTATGGACATCAGCGGGGTGAGCGACACTCATGTCAGACAGGCTGCAAGTGGGGGATGATGTTCCTGCAAAATGCACAGCTCACATGAATGAAGCCTTGTCATCAGGTTACCCACTGTAATAAATCCTGCTCAGTGTAAATCATAGAACATGATTACCGTACATGTACAAAATATGTAAATCTTTACTCACCTTATATATCTGTCTACATAAAACATAATTAAAATAAAACATAAATGTCGCCAACTCCTGTACATTCCTAATATCCAGATACCAGAAAAGAACAGGCCAAGAAGACACTTTTAGAATTTCCATCTAATTGATATGTTCTTGGACTATTGGCAATAAGAGAACTATGTATTAATCACTTACATGGGAAGTATTACATGCAGGTATACATTTATAAATGTATAGTCATTTACTGTTGTTTTCACACATTATTATTACTCTTACATTTTTATTTCAATCCTAAAAGGAAATTTTCAGATAGGATTTAAAATTTTATATAGGAAATATTGGCAGATAGCCTTGGGCTCCTCCAATGGCTCCCAGACTGTTTGTCAGTTATGGCAAGTGCTGGATCGCATCACAGGGATTCTCATTTAATCCAATACTACTGTATGACACGATCACCTCTGTGTATGACATACAAGTTACAAAGAGATGTGAGATTTATTTCATCTTCACCGTTAAAGCAGTGTCACAGCCAAGTGCCCCAGTCCTGATCTCATGGACATAGTCAGTGTCTGTGTACACCACATGATGAATATAACATGAAACAACTGCCATATCCTATTCACAAAGAGTGTAGTCATCATGGATGTGTCTACAAACAGTTAAAACCTTTGAAAACCAAAGGGAAAAAAAATAAACTTATAGGACACCTATAATTTTTCTTAATATGTCTATTTTTGTCAATTTGTAAATATTTTACTAATCTGAAATATAAATTTCCTCTGTTATTCTATAAAGACTGTCAGTCCCCGGGTTACGTACAAAGTAGGTTGTTAAGGATAAGTTGAGTTTCTATGTAAGTTGGAACTGGTATATTTTATAATTGTAACTCCAGAAAAAAAAATTCCCTCTGTGACATTTTGAATTTCACAATTTTATGCTGTCATGGGAACAAGGATTATCCATAAAGTTTCATTACAGCTACAGCTGATCATTGTAGCCTGGGACTAAAGTAAATCATCCAGAGAGCTGCACCAGAGGTCACGCAGGTCACAATGTCTGTAACTCGGAGGCATCTGTAAGTCGGATGTTCTTAAAGGAAATCTACCATTTGGTTTTGCTCAAAAAAACAGTGATAAAATTCAGGACTTTGTAAATGCTGGCTGCTGTGTTTCACTGAGCTTCCTGAACTGTCCAGACAGGTCTAATCAAGCTAATAAAAAAATCTGCAATACTGGCACACTTCAAATAATATAAATTGTAATATTAGCAATAGCAACAATGTATATAATAATAAAATTAATAATGATACTTGTGATTATTATTATTATTATTATTATTATTATTATTATTTAGGCATTTATTTCCCGATTTCAGTGAAAACATATTATTTTTATTTTTCCAGGCTTACAAGATGGACACCTCGTTTTATCACCTCACATTTAAAGCAACACATTTGCTATTAAATGTTGGCATGCCTTCAGCACGTTCACTGTACTGTATTCTATCAGCATAGGGCCAGATGTGTCAATTGAGTTATAAATTGACTAACTTATGTCGGTAACTTTTTTTGGGTTTGGTTGGTTAACAATTCAATCATCTTCTTTTTGTAGAATTTCCGAAACCATTTCTTTCTCAATTTCATACTAGTGCAAGCAGATAATTGGGCTATTAATAATTTAGGGGGGGAAATAGATAGCTATGTTATCTGTGACAAGTAACTGATTGAAATCACTTAACATCTCATCAAATACTGTATAACAATTTGTTCCATGGCCATTGCTTGTTGTAGATTACTGTAGTTAACTTCTATTTGGGTTTGGCTGGAAAATTAACATTCAATGGCCAATTTTCATTACAACTACAGAAAATCTAATTTTCAAAATGTCACATCGGTGCTGAGTAATATAAGCAGATAATTGCGCTATTAATAATTTAGAAAATATAAAGCACCATATTTTGTGTCAACAAGTATTTGAGTAATGTCACATGACCTCATTCAATCCTTTTAGCTATCTTATCATTATCGTGAGGCTTCGCCTCAGAATATATGGTCACAAATATTGTCAGGTAAAGTTAAAACACCAAATTGGATAACATGAAGGGCAAGCATTCCAAGAATAAGCAAATATATACCTACATTTTCATGGTTGAGCATATTTTTCTTTCTTTTTAAAAAAAAAATATGCATTTTACTAGTCCAGCTATGTGCTTAGTCTTCAGCGGCAGCAATGTTTCTATAATAAGCCAGGGCTGGATGATTCCTAGGTAATATAAATTCACGGACAAATGCAGACACTAAGAGATGAAAATTCTGAAATGGGAAACTTTCTTTGTTTCTTCAGTCTAAAAATATTGGAATACAGTAAAAATTAATTAGTATAATTTATATAAATACAGGCTGATGTCATGAATAATACTAATAGCAATGAATTAATAAATATTATAAATGTAACATGTCACACTTTATACAGTGCACCTAATGAAAATAATGCTGTCACATTACAACAAAAAAATTGAAACATGTAAAACATGTACATTACCGACCAGAATCATTACTGCGTTCACTCGTATTTAAAAGGTTTGTCCACTTTCAGAAAATAGTTGATATGGTTGGTGTAATGAAAAGTTATACAATTTTCTAATACATTTTCTGTATTAATTCCTCATGTTTTTCTAGATCTCTGCTTGCTGTTCTGCTATAGAAAGCTTCTATGTTTACTTCCAGTGGAAAGAATCCCTGTCTATTGCAATAGTAGAACCGACTCTCCGCTAGGAATATAGGATGCCCCTGTCTATGGCAATGATATAACCAGCCTCTCCTCTAGCTATAGAGAATGCCCCTGTCTATGGTGAGGATATAACCAGCCTCTCCTCTAGGTATAGAGGATTCCCCGTGTCCATGGCAATGGTAGAACCACCTCTCCTCTAGGTCTATGGTGATGATATAACCACCCTCTCCTCTAGGTAAAGAGGATGCCCCTATCTATGGCGATCATATAACCACCCTCTCCTCTAGGTAAAGAGGATGCCCCTATCTATGGCGATCATATAACCAGCCTCTCCTCTAGGTATAGAGGATGCCCCTGTCTATGGCAATAGTAGAACCGCCTCTACTCTAGGTCTATGGCGATGATATAACCAGCCTCTCCTCTAGGTATAGAGGATGCCCCTGTCTATGGCGATGATATAACCAGCCTCTCCTCTAGGTATAGAGGATGCCCCTGTCTATGGCGATCATATAACCAGCCTCTCCTCTAGGTATAGAGGATGCCCGTGTCTATGGCGATCATATAACCAGCCTCTCCTCTAGGTATAGAGGCTGCCATTGTCTATGGCAATGGTAGAACCGCCTCTCCTCTAGGTATAGAGGATGCCCCTGTCTATGGCGATGATATAACCAGCCTCTCCTCTAGGTATAGAGGATGCCCCTGTCTATGGTCAAGCACGGGTCCTATATAATTGGGGAGGAAAGGAAAAATAAATATATGTGTCCCAAGGAGAACAGCAGAATTAGGTTTACACGTCATGTCCTCCTAGAAATTAAGAAATCTATACCTAGGAGGAATATGAAGTGTACAGATATACCAAAAGAAATCAGGAGACCGTTTCGGGGAACAAGGGCAGGCTTTAAGTGTAAACAGAGGAAGAGGGGGATGAGACCGTTTGTCCCTTCGGTGTTAATTGGAAATGTAAGATCTCTAAGTAACAAAATGGACGAGTTACATTCTATGGTCGTGAATAACAATGAAATGTCGAAGTGCTGTATTATGTGTTTTACTGAGTCATGGTTGCATGATATGATCCCGGATAGCCTGATTAGTGTACCAGGCTTCTCCCAGGTTAGGGGAGATAGGGATTGTAGAAGTAGTGGGAAGAAAAAAGGAGGAGGTATTATCATTTATGTAAATCATGGATGGTGCCTAGCCGAACACATTACAGTGAGAATTAAACATTGCTGCGGCGATGTGGAAATCTTAGCACTGGTGATGAGGCCCTTCTATCTTCCGAGGGAGTTCTCGGCCGTAATTCTGGTTGGCATTTATATTCCACCATCGGCCAATTATGATGCGGCACTTACAGTAATTCAGGATGTGGTGGGTGAACTGCAAGGTAGATATAGTGATGCCTTACTAATTATAACTGGGGACTTCAACCACGTTAGGAAAGCGGGTATATGGTCAAATTTAACGCAGTATGTGACTAGGCCGACTAGAGGAGAACATATACTTGATTTATTCTATGCTAACACTGCCGATGCTTATAAATCTGTGACACTGCCGCCCTTGGGAAATTCTGACCATAATTTGATTTGTCTCAAACCGCGATATCGCCCGGTCCTAAAAAGACTTCCTCCCAAGGAGTTAGTGGTGCGTAAATGGTCAGGGGCGGTGGAGGAGGAATTGCAATGCTGCTTTACAACCACGGACTGGGAGTTGTTATGTGGTGAAGCTCAGGGTGATGTAAACCTGGGTGTTAATTTGGTCACTGACTATATCAGGTTCTGTGTAGACAGTATAGTGCCAGAAAAAAGGGTCAAAATTTTTGCGAATAATAAACCGTGGATGACCGGAGAACTTAAGAAATTGTTGGGGTTGAAGAGGCGAGCTTTCCGGGCTGGGGATGAGGACTCCTATAGAAGCCTATTGAAGGATGTTAAACATAAAATCCGGGAGTGCAAAGCTGCATATAAAAAGAGACTAGAAAATAAGCTGTCTGAGCAAAAAACAAAGGAGGTCTGGAAGGGTTTAAAACTAATTACTGGTATACCAACGCGAACTGAAGGGGCAGAAGGGGATATAGAGAAGGCTAATGAATTAAATAACTTCTTTAATCGGTTTGATGACATGAGTAATTCCATAGTGGCGGGAATTAATGTAAGGGATGGTGTAAATCTAGATGTGGTAGAGGAAGGAGGAAAACGGGAGATGATGTCACCAATTAAAGTTGAGGATGTGGTACTAGAATTAGGACGGATAAAATCTAGTAAAGCTGGAGGCCCAGATATGTTAGATAATAGGGTCTTGAAAATGTGCTGTAGGGAGCTGGGGGAGGTTTTTACATATTTATTTAACATGAGCCTACAATGTGGAGTAGTGCCAACTTTATGGAGAACTTCGGTTATAGTTCCTGTAAATAAAATCCCTCGACCGAAAACATTGAACGATTACAGACCAATAGCGCTGACCCCGGTGATCATGAAAATTCTAGAAAGACTTGTTATGCGATATTTATCCAGTGTAGTGAAGGATTTCGTAGACCCACTACAATTTGCATATAGGCGTGGGCTGGGAGTAGATGATGCATTAATTAATCTGTTACATAGAGTATGTGCCCATCTTGAATCCCCCAAAACAGAAGTACGCTTGACTTTTTTCGACTTTAGCAGCGCATTTAATACGATCATTCCAGCATTGCTAGAATCTAAGCTGCAGGTTATGCAGATAGAACCAACCATGATCAAATGGTTGATGGCTTATCTGCGCTGTAGACCACAGAGGGTCAGGTTGGGTGACACATGGTCTGATGAGGTGGTGTGCAGTACGGGGGCCCCCCAGGGTACTGTGCTAGCTCCTTTTTTGTTTATTTTATATACCTCGGATTTTAGGAAAAATGATTCGTCCTGTTTCCTTCAGAAGTACTCGGACGACTCGGTAATGGTGGGCTGTATCACAGAGGGGGACGACAGTGAATATCGAGAATCAGTGAAAACATTTACTGAATGGTGCAGCTCAAACGGTCTCGTACCAAACGTAAATAAAACAAAAGAATTGGTTATTGACTTCTCAAGGAAAAAGGGCGTTATGCCCAAACTTCTTAGTATAGCTGGGACAGAAGTAGAGCAGGTTGGTAGCTATAAATATTTGGGCGTAATAATTGACAATAAATTAAGCTGGCATGAGCACATAGAAAAGGTATCCAGACGTGCAAATAGTAATCTATTTTTTTTACGCAGACTAAGGGCATTTGACATCCCAAGGACTATGATGGTCAGTTTTTATAATACGGTTATGGTCAGTGCATTTGCATTTGCCCTAGTGGCTTGGGGCAATTGTATCTCTAGTAGGGATTGTCAAAAGATGGATAAAATAATTAAGAAAGCCTCCTCGATAGTAGGCCTGCAATTTGATAGATGGGAGGAACTTGTACAGTGTGGGATGATAAAGAAACTGGAAAAAATTAGAAATAATAGTGACCACCCAATGCATGGTCTAGTGCAAGCGCAGATTAGTGGTTTTAGCTCTCGTTTTATTCTTTTGCGTTGCAGGTCGGAGAGATTTAAAAAGACATTTATACCGGCCGCTCTCGAGCTATCGAATATTCTACTTAGGGGAGAAATAGGGATGTTTTAAAAAGTGAAATCATTGGAAAATGGGTACCATTTTATTATTTTATCATCTATTCGAGTAACTATTTATCGAATATGGGTGAAATTTTATTCATATTTATTGTATTGGTGTTTTTTTTTCTGTTATATGGTATACGTGTTCCTATGTGATTATGTTGTTATGTGAGTATATATGTGATGTCTTGTCAATTTGATGTATTGCGGAGGTGACACTTTAAGTTCCCGTTTGGGGATAATAAAGTATAATAATAATAATAATATATTGGAATAGGTAAGTATTAATGGGTCTCTCGTTTTACAGAAAATGTCAGTTTTCCTATACTGTGGCTGTTGTTTTCCAATTGCATAGTTATAAACATTAGGTAGCACTCTATAATCTGTGTCCCATTGATTCGTTGTCAGCTAAGTGCTTATCTAGGTGAATTCTGATTGGGAATGACACTGATGTTATTTATCAATTTTGTTGAAAGATCCAAATAAACCCTAAACAATGATATGACATTTTATTTCTTAGCATTATTGTCTATTGCAAGGTACTTCTTTGGCCAGTTAACAAAACGAAAGAACTCTTCATCAAGAACATTGTTACAGGTATTTTTCCAAATTAAAATGTGATCTTCCAATCACGTGGGTCAATCCATCTTTGTGAATAAAGAGACTGGATCAGCAGATCCACTCCCAATGGAATTGGTGGGGATTGCCTAGTACAACATTCTGCATTTCCAGCAGCTCTATAGAGAGAAAAAAGTCAGGGTGTATGCTCTACCTGTCTTTTATGTCATGGAGCATTAAAAAATATGAAGAGGCCGCTTTTAAAAGATCTTTGTTTTGATGGTCACCTCCCGTGACGTCATTGATGAGCAATGATTTGTCGCCATGACAACCTTGGTTCTTTATAAGACCCTAGGTGATTTGCACAGTGTTAAAGATAATGTGGAAAATCCACATATACTGCCCTACTGTAGTACAGCAGTATATGTAGGTTCAATCAGACAACTTATGGTTAAAGTAGGGTAAAAGTAAACTTAGGGTCTGGAAAAAAATGTAGATTTTTTTTTTTTAATTAATAAAACCTAAAAGTTCATATCATCCCCCTTTACCTAGAACTGGTAAAATAATATAAAAATAATTGGTGTGGTCCAACACTCAGAATTCTACAATTCCTGTAAGAAGGTAACAAGACGCAAGCATTTAGTGGGTGTGGTTTCTTCACTTCACCATCATAACATTGTATAGTTTCTGTGCATGATCTTTCAGCACAGCTCCAATAACTTTAATGGGGCTAAGCTACAAACAGTCCCCATAATGAATGGATACAATGCACTTGGAATGGAAGATCTCGTCAGTAACGGCGCTGCGACATCCAAAAGCCACTAGCAAAATTGTACAGTGGGAGTAGTAGTCCGGGGGGCGGCTACCAGGTCTGGAGATAATTGTGGCTGTGGAGTGTTATGGCTCAGTTCACATTGTGCAGTTTCCACCTTGGTCAGGTTCTGTGCGGCTCTTCCTCTGTGATAGTAATGGGGGTCGCAGCGCCGTTACTGATGAGATCTTCCATTCCACGTGAATTGTATTGGCTTGTTGGTCCATCTTCCTGGGAGAACGGACCAAAACAGTATCTCGTGGCTGCCAGCGCCTCCTGATGCCCATAACTGCTCGCTGACATGCTCAGATTCTTCTACCCCCAGTTGAGAGTCATCATTTATCTCTATATCCGATATATCAAAGAACCACTTGAGTCTCTTTTGCGCTTTGTTTCTTCTCTGCTTCGTGGTCCACCCCGCCATACCCGAGCGGACACACTCGGACCCAGCATCTACCCATAATGAATGGATGACAATGCTGACCCATGAAATAGAGGCAGTGCCCACTGCCATTGTGACCTCTTCAAAACATTTTCTCAGTGAGAATGTCAGGTTTTTAATCACCACCAATCTCATTTTATCAATAAGCACTTGTGGCCCTTATGATTGGTGGTTGAAACCAAGAGTTGTCCCTTTTCAGTAAGGAATTGATGTTGTTTGTGTAATGAAAAGTTATACAATTTTCTCAAATACTTTCTGTGTCAGTTCCTCACAGTTTTCTAGATCTGTGCATTGAACAGACATCTTCATTGTTTGTTTCCTGTGGATAGTACCTTATTTAGTCGGGTATAAGCCGAGTTTTTCAGCACAATTTTTGCTGAAAAAGCCCCACTCGGCTTATACTCAAGTATATAAAAATCCTTAGTACTCACCCTGCGGGGCTGACCCCCGGCATCCTCTTCTCCGAGCAGCACCTCTTCGGGTTCCAGGCCACGTCGCCAGATGCACGTCTATGAGAACTATGACATCAGTAGGTGGCGACACTGCCGCGTCATAGCTTCTGAATATTCTGGCATATTGAATAGGTGTGCTCCTGCTGGCGCGGCTGGCAACCTGAAGAGTTGCTGCAGGGAGAAGAGTAATTGTAAGAGAAAAAGTAAGGAGAGTTAGTGAACGCCATACATAGCACCCAGCATGTGGAACAGCTCAGCAGTCAGTGATAGATAAACTGCCCAAAGGCCTGTTAGTGTTCTATGCATCCAAATTGAACAGTGTAAATGGACATGGGGAGAGGCAGTGACAGGTCCAAGAAACCACAACTGTCTTCTATGTAACCTAGGAATCATACCCTTGTGTGTGCACACTAAGTATTCACAGTTATGGACTGTTAATTGTAAATTTATTACAAGTAGTATTGTAGTGGCTTCACTGAAACACAGAGGCATTGAGAGTATTATCCAAATAAATAACTGGTGCAGCACCACAATGCCACATGGTAAGCTTTGGAATGTAAGTACCTAAGATTTGCCCATGAAAAAAAATAACTCAGTGATGGTCTGTGTAAGATTCCAGAGTGTTGGTGGGGACTCTCTAAGCAGATACATTATGATTCCTCTGTGCTATGAGATGCTGTGTTCTGACAATGTGCTTAGATTATCAGTACTCGTTTATCTACATTTTCATTTACCTTCTGAACATTCACTTGTATCTGAAAAAATGAGACAGATCAGAGATGGGAGGAGATCAATGAGATGCAAATAACACATGACATTCTCAACTCTGCTATCACAGCCATAAAACTGTCAACTCTGCTGTGCCTCCCTCCCCTGAATAAAGACCTTATATGTCTGTAAGTTGTAGCTTTACTTTTCTCAAGCTGCCAGCTGGAAGTCTGTGTGTGTGTGGGTATGAGGCAGGATAGGAGAACAAAATGTCCTACCTGACCCTAGACTTCTGATTTAGGGTCGAATCCTGGGGAAACTGAAATTGTGTACACCAGGACTAAAAGAGAAAGGTTGAAATCATCTGTAAAATGTAATTTTGTTAATAACGGTGAATTAGAGAATGTGTTATTTTGTTATCCTGAGTATATTTAAAAATCTTGTATTCGTTGGAATACCCCTTTAAATTATTTAACCATTATCAAGGGAAGTACCTCTCACAGGCAGCTGTCTGGAAGTGAGTTTTCTTATATAGAAACAAAGAATTTATTGTATTGAAATCCAACACCCCTTACTATCGGAGTAGTATTAGGAACCCCCAACACATAAGGAAATCAGCCAATCCCACAAGAATGATCAGATTTTGCCAACCCATTTCCACTGTGTTTGGTCATCTCAACACATCCTCTGCATGAGATGTCACCAGAACCTACTCTTAGATAAAATCTGGTGGTAAATCTCTCTGGAAAGTTGTGAAAATTACAGTAATTGAAATGATGAGGAGAAACAGGAAGATTACTTTGTCAATAGCTATCATTTTATCACTGGTATAAACCGCTATTACTGCCAGATTGAACAGGATAATGTGCTCTTATATCCCAGATAGGTGTAAAGTATGACCTTCCCTTTGCTTTATAATATACTGTAATTATGATGAAGAATATGTGATGAAAGAATGGATTCTTGAGAAGGAAACCTTTTCTTTTAGTCTGTATAAATGCATAAGGTTTATGGTACTATACAATATACTGTAAATAATATTCAGCATATGACATCTATACAGAACATACAGGACTAATGCCTAATATTATGTTTATATGGTCAAAGACTTTGAAACTTAGCTATCTCTCTCTCTCGAGTGTCAGACCTGGGTGTACTGTTACAACAAAATAAAATTATTCTAAATACCAACCCTCAATCAGCCCATTGGAAATAAAACCTAGAAGGAGGGCCAGATTATAAGGGGGCACCAGAGACGCGTGCCCAAAACCCCCACCACTTTACTTATAAGGGGCACCCACCAGCAATGTCTGACAGCTGTGAACTCTCTGTGGGCTCTGTCAGTGGCAGCTTGCCCAACCAGCCCTCACATAGGCAGTGTGCTTTTCCAGAGCTGTTCTACATGCAGAGTGACACCTAACACCCCCTCCCCCAGAACCTAACACTGGTTAGCTAAACTGGTTGCCAGCCAAGTCCTAGTCAATCAGTGGTAGGTTTACTTCCTCACAGATCACTGGGCCTGAACTGTGAGTGGAGGATGGAGAAATCTCAGGGAATCAGTGATGCAAGGGACTGGGACATGTAGTCAGTACTACTCCTACTGCACCATCAAGGCTAGCACCATGTTAGCTAGGCTAACATGTAAGTAGAAAAAGTTTAGAATATTTTTTTTTTTTTTTTAAACTTTTTTATTGGGAAACTAGGTCATGCACATGATAACAGATTACATTAAGCAAAAAGAAAGGTACATTTTACATGAATGACAATTTAGTTACATTGTTTTTGCATTTTCTGTCAGCAATCCGTGCATTCATATACCCATTTCCCTTCCCCTCCATTTTTCAATTTTTTTTCCTCCAACTTTTGCGATCTCAAGGTGCATTACACACCATTAAGTCTCTTGTCCCGCTTGTTGTGGGAAACACGAAGAAACAAAAATACAAACACTACATACTCAACCTTATAAATAACTTAGGCCAAAGGGAAGTAGCTTCCGAATAATATAGCTGTGTGATGTCAGTCAGTATGTCCTGTACACCTTTACGTTAAATGTCGCTTTTGTCCTTAATTAAACTTTAAGTCTACCTAGAGTACCCCGCAAGTCTTCTGTCAAATACCATTCTGAGTTTTTAAGTTTTTTCATGAGGTCTTGTATTTCGTCAGAAGATAAATGATTTACTACAAATTTACGCCATTTACGGAAGAATTTTTTTATCTGTTTTTCTCCCTTCTTTTCTGCCTCCATCCTATCTATATTTAAGTATAATTTCGCTTGAATTACTATTTCCTCCATCGATGGAAGTTCCGATTCCAACCAATGGTTCAATAAGCATCTTTTTGCAATCAACATGAGTATATGAAGAATCGGGGATATCATGACCTCTATCTCCTCCTCTTCCTCCTCTCCCTGGGGTATTGCAGAGTGGAAGACGAGGGCCAACGGTTGTAGGGGAATCGTGATATTGTAATGGGACGTGATAAATGTTTGGAAGGACTTCCAGAAAGATTGCACTATGGGGCATGTCCATATTGAGTGATACAGGTCTACCATTGGCAATTTGCATTTAGGACATTCAGTTATTCTGTCCGGACGGGACTCTGATGCTGGTATATTAAAAGCATAGGTGGCTGAGTGCATAAGTTTAAAAAAAGTTTCCCTCCACTTTTCACTAACCACATGTTTTCGCACTGTCATCCATCCCTTTAGAATTCTTGACGATACTTCATTGGCCCTCAACTTCCTCTCCCAATATGGAAAATTCAAGTGTTCCTCTGAGTCGCCTCCTCTTTGTTCCAATAAAATATATAAAAGGGAAATGGAGCGTCTTGTGTTTGGACCCCCCACTACTGTGTCAAATTTATTTGTCATGATCTCACTAGCTAAGTTTCGTAGTTTGGAAGTGCAAAATGCATGCAACTGTGCATACTGGAACTCCTGCCTTGGGGGTATATCAAACTCCGCTGTTATCTCACCTAGAGACTTTAACCGAGGTTCAGTAGGGTGTAGCACTTGTTGGATTCGAATTATCCCTTTATTTCGCCATGGCACAAACAATCTGCTGACCATCCCTGCTGTGAATTCTGGATTGTTCCATAATGTGAGGTGCTTTGAGAACTGATAAGAGAGTTTATATCTCTTGCGTAATATCTTCCACGTTGCAATCGTGTCTCTCAACAGCAGGGATTGTCTAGCCATCGGTGGTAACTTGCCATAGGGCATGTGAAGGGTTGCCACCAGACCACAACTTCCCAACATCGCCTGTTCTAGTCCGGTGTTGGAATAATAGTTGGTTGAATTTATCCAATCAATCAAATGTCTAGTCAGACACGCCAAATTATATCGCCTGACGTCTGGAAAGTTCAGCCCTCCACTCTGCTTTCTAGCTATTAGTCTCTGCAGTGCTATACGGGGTCTTTTCCCTTGCCATAGGAAGGAAGCGAATGTCTTATTTAGCTCTCGCACATCTGAAGTTTTTAGCAACAACGGTAAGGTCTGCATGGGGTAAAGGAGTCTGGCAAAACTGATCATTTTTATCAGCTGCACTCTACCTGATATGTTTAGTGGCAATGCCTGCCATCTTGTCAGTTCATTTTTTATTTTTTGAAATATCGGGGGATAATTTAATTTATAAAGAGATGAGGATGTGGTGCCTATTTTTATCCCTAAATATTTTATGTGGTCTTTGGCAATATTAAGGCCAAATGTTTTTATTTCCGCTAATTCTTTAAAAGTAAATGGGTCCAAGGGTAAAATTTCACTTTTTGATGTATTTATCGTGAATCCTGATAGCAGACCAAAATGTTTAATATGCTCCATAATCTTTGGGATGTGTGTTATAGGGTTTGACACAAACAGCAGTATGTCGTCTGCAAATAGAGCGTTCGACACTCTCTTTTGGCCCACCGCAATGCCTGGATTTATTGTTTGGGTTCTAAGCATTCTTGCCAGGGGTTCTACCGCTAAGTCGAATAATAAGGGGGAAAGTGGGCATCCCTGTCGTGTTCCTCTGTTTTGTGTAAATCTATTTGTCAAGCGTCCTGGAAAATATATAGCTGCCGTCGGGTCTTTGTAGAGTGTTTTCAGCAACATTCGAAACGGTCCTGTAATGTCAAACTTGTCCAGTACTTGGTCCAGCCACCCCCAGCGGACCTTGTCAAATGCTTTTTCAGCCTCCAAAGTGATCAAGACTCTTTTGCCCTCTGAAGGTGGCTGGACCTTGACTGTATCCAAGACCGTGAGAACCCTCCTTATATTGGCCACTGCTGCCCTTCCTTTAATAAAACCCACTTGGGGGCTGCTAACTAATTTAGGCATTAGGGTCGACAAACGGTTAGCTAAAATTTTTGATATTAGCTTTAAATCTTGGTTGATGAGGGATATCGGTCTGTATGAGCTAGGTATTTCGGGGTCCCTACCTGGTTTTGGGAGGACTTTTATATATGCTAAATTAGCAAACGGTGGCAACAAAGCTCCCTGCAATAATGCATTGTAGTGTCTTGTCAGGGTCGGTGCTATTTGATCTCTTAGACCCTTATATGCCTCTGCTGGGAAGCCATCTGGTCCTGGTACTTTCCCTGAGTCAAGATTTTTTATCGCCGCTGTCACCTCCTCAACAGTAATATCTGCATTAAGCATTTCTTTTTGTTCTTGAGTAAGTTTAGGTAGTGACAGCTGGGACAAATATGCTTCACCATTTGCTTTGTCATACTGGTCAGGGTCCGTGTATAGTTCTGAATAAAATTGGCGGAAAATATTTAATACCTTCTTTGGGTCATTTTGTAATTGGCCCTGTTCGTTTCTTAATTTAGGAATATGTGTCACCGGTCTTTGACCTTTTGCCAGGTTCGCTAACACTCGGCCTGATTTATTTCCAAATCTAAAAAGATGCGCTTTCATGTTAGTTCGTTTGTAATGGTCTTGTCGTTCAAGCAGTGCTTCGTAATTAGTCTTAGCTGTTTTCCAGTGTTCTAAGTTTGCGGGCGAGGGTGATGTCTGGTATGTTGTGTATGCCGCTTGGAGTTTCCTAGTGCTGTCATTAAACAGTTTTTTGGATCTTTTTTTGATCCGTCCCATGTAATGCATTATCTGGTCTCTAATGACTACTTTCGCAGCCTCCCAGTAAATAGCTGGGTTGTCTCTGGTTTCTGAATGATAAAACTCGTATTCTATCCACCATCCCCTCAAGCGTTGTAAAAATTCCTCATCTTGCGCCATATAGGATGGGAAGCGCCAAATATAGTCTGTTCCTGGCTCATTGGTTAGTCTTAAGGATAGAGTTATTGGTGTATGGTCTGAGATGGTCATAGCTGCTATATCTGTCTGTATGATCTTATCTCTCAGAGTAGTGCTTACAAGATGGTAGTCTAAGTTTAGAATATTAATGATAATTTAGAATAGTAATGTGTACCACAGTTTGGGCTACATTCTATGGAGGCCCCCACCAGATTTTGCTTTCAGGGGCCTCCACCTACTTTAATCCGGCGCTTCCTAGAAGCCTCCAAATTAGGTTATCTTCTTCTAAATAATAGCTCTGGGGCTATTATTTTGTTAAAGCCTTGGCCCAATACAAGATGTACATTACTCTTGAAGCCTGCTTGGGACTTACCATAAAAGGATATCATTCTTCTTCAGAGCCCTATCAAAGTTCTCTCATCCGACAAAGCAGAGCCCAGCACTGATAAACAGCAATTACCCAATCCCTATAGACAATCTCCTGGTTTGGCATACATACACCATTTACAAGACCTGCTTTGGAGGTCCATTATTGACAAAGTGGACTGTAGCTGTCCAACAGTTGCCACTTAGATGGTGCTTTGCTTTGTTTTTTGTTAAGGAACTTATTTGAATATATACCCATTTGTGTTACATAGAGAATAATGGTTCTTAAAGTTATGATGGTAAGGCATAAAGAAGCAAAAATAGGGGGTTAACATATTTCAGTATGCATCATTCACACATTCCGTGAATCTATGTACTGTATTTTAATTTGAGAAGACAAAGCTAAACAATATAAAGCCTTTGGTTTAATTTCCCATCATAGACATATACTGTAAACTCTAGTACTTTGTTTCAATGAAAGAAAAATGTCTGTATAAGGATACTTCAATGAAATGTAGGACTGTCGGAGAGAAGTGGTAATTTCGGAGAGGTCCTTAAATGCCTCTTTCCCAAATCTTGTTACACAATGCATTTGTTATCAGGTTCTATTCACTCAAGCCAAAATTAGAATATATTCTCATGCTTTCTTATGGTGAGAAAATAGAAAATTATGGAGATGAGAAAGCATGAAAAGGTATAGCCAAGCAGAGAGCAGAGAAATGAGCGTACAAGGGAAAGGGAAGATTACTTCTCATGTGTCAATCTGCAGCAAAATAATACATATATAATATAGCATTGTTACAGCGAGAGGCGATTTGTGCTCTGAATGATGTGTGAATGGGCTACGGGATGAAGGTGTCCGGGGGCAATGTTTTACCTATGGGAATATGCTATATAATGATAAAAATAAAACATTCAAACACAGTTGTTACTACTTACAATGTCCTATATCATGCATCTCATTACTGCTACATGGCTATTTTTAAGAAGGTTTTCAATCTTTATAGAAGGTTTTTATCCAATGTAACATTAATCATACACTGTCACTTAGGAAAAACACAGCAAACACAATACAAGCTGCTCTCAAGCTGCTGTAGAGTTAATTCCAAGCCTTGTAAACATGATGGCCTCTAGAACTGGAATAGGTAAACTTCCAATCCACTGGTGACCAATGTATATACTTTCAAGACATTACAAATCTGGATTATCTTTACATTTGAGGACAGCACAACTGCAGGATAGATTTCTTTATACTAGAATTCTTACAGACAAACCAAATAATGTGTCAAAATAATTTGAGTAAAATCAATGCAATATCTACACTTTTTGCATTATAACAGCATCGTCATTTTGCATGTACAAGTATTCAAAAAAATTAAGTACATTAAAGTTTGACATTCCCAGATAATCCTGTGTGCCAATGCGCAAAGGCTTGCCATGTGTAATGATCTCTTATAGCCAGCAGATGTCATGCCATTAAAAACCATCAGTAATATTGCTATATACTGCAAAACAGTAGTATTGCAGCATATAGTATTAGCAATAGGACCCTGCAGGGATAAAGTACCGTGGAGGGTCTGAAATAATGCTGATTTATTTTTTTTTAATTAAATTAAATCACTCTACTTTTCCTATATCACATATAAAAGTAAATAAACAGTAAGAATCATAAACATGTTCGGTATCACCATGTCCCAAAATGTAATTATTCTAAATACCAGCCCTCAATCAGCCTATCAAAATATAATAGCAATTATTCCCTGTGTTTAACCCGTGACGGAAAATAGTGCCTAAAGTCAAAAGTGCCACTTTTTTGCCATTTTGAAAAATATAAAAAAATTCCATAAAAAGTGATCAAAAGGCCATACAGTCCTCAAATGGTAGCATTAAAAATGTAATCAAAGTCGCAAAAAAATGACACCAACCACAGCTCTGTACACTGAAGAAATATTTTTTGTACAGGTTGTAATTTTTGTAAATGTATAAATACATTATAAAACCTATACAAAAACCTATACAAGCTTGTGGCCGTACATATGTTGCCCCAATGGTCGTGTAAATGTGCCCTAAACCTGTAGGCGCATTACGACTTTGCGGTACGTTGTCATGTGCTAGGGAATGTATACAGAGAGCTGAAGAGCTGAGACCTCTCCATAAAGGGTAGGTATCAGCTGTATCACTTTGTTTGTATAATCTTAGAAAAACTTTTTACTTAAACAAAAAAAAATTAACTAATTTAAACTTATATTAAATCTACCACGAAGTATACCGTATATACTCGAGTATAAGCCGACCCGAGTATAAGCCGAGGCCCCTAATTTTACCACAAAATACTGGAAAAACCTGTTGACTCGAGTATAAGCCGAGGGTGGGAAATGCATTGGTCCCAGCCCCCTCCAGTATATAGCCAGCCAGCCCCTGCCCCAGTGTATATAGCCAGCCAGCCCCTGCCCCAGTGTATATAGCCAGCCAGCCCCTTCCCCAGTGTATATAGCCTGCCAGCCCCTGCCCCAGTGTATATAGCCTGCCGCCGCTGCCGGAAAGATAGCACAGAAGATATACAGGGGTCGCCGGAAAGGTGAGTTTAGATATATTTATTTTTTTGACTCGAGTATAAGCCGAGTTTGGATTTTTCAGCACATTTTTTGTGCTGAAAAACTAGGCTTATACTCGAGTATATAAGGGTAATTAAAATGAAACTGAACATACTCACCTATAGTCCTCTATAGTTTTGTTCTCAATGCCAGGATCACCTGAAATAAAGACTTATAAAAAGCAGCCTGGAGCACACGGCTACTGCTAATTATTCACGAATAATTAGCAGCTTGGAGGACCGAACATCATGCCCCTGCACATATTATAAGTCTTTTTTTAGGTGATCAAATATTAACCACAAAATGCATTAGTACCAAGATACTAAGCCTCAACTTTAAGTACCAACGAGGAATAGGAGGAGGGAGAGGCATACACCGACGGCTACACACGGAGATCCAAAGGCGGCTTTAAAAGATCTACATATGACTACAGAGAGTGGCATTATATGAACATAATTTTCTGTGGGATCTATCATATAAGCACTTTTACCAGCTTATTAGGATTGACTCTTACTGAAAAAACATATTAGGATTGTTTCTTATTGAAAACACATATCGGGACCAATTTTTGCTGCTAATACTTATGTGCATATGCAGGTGACTTTTATTTTCATTATTGAGAATATACACAAAGCTTCCTTTTTTAATATGAAGGCAACTTTGATCATAACGCAAACGGTTTAATACCTCTGTGTTTATTGACTATGTATTATATATACTGTTTTCATATATTTTATGTTACTCTACATGTTTATACTTGTGCGTGGGCCCCACCATAAAACTATATACAGGCAGTCCCCTGGTTACATACAAGATGGGGTCCATAGGTTTGTTCTTATGTTTGTATGTAAGTCGAAACTGTATATTTTATAATTGTAGATCCAGACAATTTTTTTTTTGCCCCAGTGACAATCAGAGTTTCAAAATTTTTTGCCATAGTGGGACCAAGGATTATCAATAAAGCTTCATTACAGACACCTTACAGCTGATCATTGCAGTCTGGGACTATATTAAAGCATCCAGAGAGCTTCACCAGAGGTCACAGGGGCAGAGGGGTCTGTCTTTAATTAGGGGCTGTCTGTAAGTCCGGTGTCCTTAAGTAGGGGACTGCCTGTAGAACTACAGGGAATATTATATATGTATTTCCAGTGATTTTTACTCTATTACGTAGTTTTGTATTTTAAAATAAAACTTATAAGTATTGCAATAAAGAGGATTTTCAGTGTGGCATGATATTACTAAAATGCATTAGTAATTGTAAACTACATAACTGAAGAAAAATAGAAAGATTGAATAAAATATATATCTAGGAGAAAGGAATTTCAATTGCCACCCATTAGTTCCTCAAGGTTATTACAAAAAACTTTAAAGTTTTTTTACTTGTTTTCTTTCGTTTTTCTGTTTTGTTTTTACTACAATCTTTTCCTTTGGAAAAACTAAATTTTAAATGAAAATTGGAATGAACCTGCCATAATTCCCAGGTGTATAATTCTGCCACTACTAATAATTATTGATATTCCATATATTGCATTAGTGATTGCCCATAGTGAACTGACATTTTGGAAATATAATTGTTTTTGACCTCATAAAATTGATCTTAAGCACTCACTTTGCAAATTATGGAGAATTTATCTTATTTTCCTTTTTCTTCATATTTTTTGTTTCCCAGGCAGCAATGATCACACTGGAAATGTCAGCAGATCTCCTAAAGGCAGGAAGAGCGACTCATTTCAATTTCAAACTACATTAATTCTGAATGAAATCAAACCCATTCTCACATTTATTAAGGCAAGCGAGGCCTTGTGAAAAATTGCAGATTTTTAATAGAGGCATTTCAGTGCCTCTATTCTACACAAACTTATAAATCAATTTCTGTCTTTTTCTGTCTGTCACCTATTGCAAATTTATCAGTTCATGTGAGTAAATGTGGCAGCTAAGTACTATGCAAATCAATAGAGCAATAACTCTTTTAATGCGATAGACATCATTTTGTCCCTTAAGATGAGCTGTTTGTTGCTAAAACTGATTTAGGATTTAAGAAGATGGTGGACGTGGTATTTCAATGGAGAATTATTACTTATCTCATACGTAGTTTTGGAGTGTTGAGAAGTAATACTAGAGTGGAAATCATTATATGACTGTACACTGCACTGCATTATTATTGAGTTGATGCATCCCTTTCCCTTGATAGGGATATCTGTCCCGAATTGGCTAAAGTTATAACTTTATGATAGCTCGCACTGGGCATATTTGACTGAAATTGATTTTTTTTAGACAAGATAGGTCTTGAGAGCCTATCATTGTGGCTGCTTGAACAGTAACGTATTGGTTAGCTGTCAGTTTAGTTTATAGATCTCAGTTACTGAGCAGGTTTAGCCAGTCTAAGCAAAAAAGATACAATTTTGCAATAAGGAGCCAATGAGAAGGTGCCTGATTATTTGAGAGCATGACATACAAGTATCTAGGGTAAGTCACTTAATACCCGAATTTTCTATTATGCTTTAGAGAGCCTCCCTCAAACTGAACCAGGAGGAATAGGATGTGTCCTAGTGGTACAATAGATGCTTCTATCAAGACAAGTAAAACAATGGTAGTGCAGAATGAAAAACAATTATTAAAAAACATATTTTTTGGCTGTGAATGTGGGGTCCCTGACTATAATGTATGGTATATAGCACTAGACTTCTCATATGGGAAAGTGACACCTTATGGCCCCCCTAAACCTCTTGGGCCCGGTTGTGGCCGCTACCTCTTCACCCCCTCAAGTTATGCCCCTGGTGATATATCTTTAGAATCCAGAGGTTGGCATTTCATGCAGCAAAAAGTTGCCGTCATAGGAAAAATTTTAGAAGGGGTTGCTCAATAATTCAACTTTTCAACTTGCAAAAGCCCCACCGATTTAAATGCCAGATTTATCCCCCCTAAAAGATAAATCAAATCATTAGTCGCACTCAAAAATAGTTTGTTTATATTAAATATGTATGGAATATCTATAAGTTAGTAAAATAGAATCAAGGTAATATATAATTGTAAAAGGCAGAATATACAAAAACATGCAAAGATGAACATTCATATCTACAGCTCATAATTGCAATTACTGACTCCCCCCTTTTCCTCTTGACCCAGACAAACGTGAAATCTTTTGTAGATTTGTCACCTAAGTATGTTTGGCTTATTACTATTCCACAACCCTCCTATGCCCCTATAAAAATTGTCTTCTATGACACATGGTTCAATATGTCAATTGCAATAACTGATTAAATGAAAACATCAAGAAAAATGGAAAATGGATTCCTGCTTTACTATAGGGTTTTCACACCAGAATTAGGTTTTGGATGATATCTACATAACATAGGGAGAACCTAAAGTCCTTCAAGTACTGTACTGCTTTTTCCAAATGTCTTATTCCAGTGTGTGGAACAAGTATTTAGAAACAAGTGTAAAACTACAACATTTAACATCTTAACCGTCATAACCAATGAATAATGGAACTAAGCACATATTAAAATCTGCACAAATTGTTTGGAAAGATTGCTAATCTGCACCTATATTCCTACTGATGTCTGTTCGGAACTGCATTAGTGGCTATTATCTTCTGTAAAATAATCAGCACAAATCACAATGCTACAAACTGCATTAAACATGATCTGATAGAGTAACAACAGTCACTATGGGCTAATTAAACATTGCCCATTATATAGAAAGAAACATTGAGAACCTAGATTAGGAAATATTAAATGCATTATTTATACCTAAATCTTTGGAAAAGGTTGCGGCAAAACTAATGAGACACCAATCAGGCTAATAAGGTGAATATACCAGGTCCATCATTTTCTGATTGGATTAGAGGAAGCTCTCTGGAATATTTAATGTGCAACATGCAGAGATGCTCTTACATATACACTTGTTTTAACATCCCCAAATTTATGACAAGGATCTGGATCTAAATTGCTTTTTCAGGCAGCTGAATAGATACTTAGTCAATAGCAATGATTTGTGTCTATTATTTCTCACAAGCACTCGTGTAGCTAAGTAATTGAAATAGTGAGTAACAGTTTTCACCTAATGATGCCCTTTATCATTCCTCTTTTAATGCAGCTCTTGAACTTTAAAAAGGTTGTTCACTGCCAAATGTCACTTCATTGCAAACTGCAGCAAAGGAAATGTATTTTCTTAATTATTATCACCCAATCACAGAGAAAGTTTATGCTCTTTCAAACCTCAAAAATAATGTACAAAATCCATAATTTACTCTCCCCGATAATTATCGAACATAAAGTGATTGGAGTTGTTGAGAGCACTCCACTGAATAAAATGTACTGAGCTTCCCTACTCCATATTGTGCACTGCATTTTCCAGTACATAACTAACTCCCAGTCCCTTTATCCATCATGCATTTCTGTAATTTCATAATGGCACAAATAATAATAAAAAATTATGCGGAATGCAAGGATAAATATTCAGAGGATATCCAAGCACACCAATTGAGCTGATAGCCATGAAATGTTTTTTTGTGGCCTAAAACATGTTATGCCTCGACTTACTCTAGGTCTTTGTCAAACACAGAACACCACTGTGCTAAGAGCAGAGAATAGAGCGTGGCTTTCGTGTTTGACTTAGAGCAAGCCAAAATGCCACGTGTCTTGGGCCCCATAAAAGCATCACTTGGCAAACAACTCAATTGATGTGCTTGGATTTGCTTTAATCAAATTAAGTTGATTTAATTAATTAGGATGGAGTTTTGTCCTCCGTTCTAATATGGTTCTCAATCTGACCAAAATATTTCTATGGACCATTTATGCAATGAAATACAGTCATGCTGGAATTGGAAGTATTTGGAAGTATTGAGAAGTATTGTGCAGCATTGTTATTGCCTTTCAGAATAAATATGGGAGTTAGCCCAAAGGCTGACATCCTCCATATTACTCCATCAACTTTCAAATGCGAAACATTGTGGAAGATAGACAGCCCCAAACTAAGTCCTATGGCCTAATGTTGAATGATACATGTGTCTATGTTTAAATTGTTTAAATTTATGACTGTTCAGTCTACACACAAAAAAAAATTTACTGCAAGAAAATCTTCCCCTTCAGAGCCACAACGCCCACCACAGACATTTGTCTGAGAAACTTGCTAGTTTCTGCAAATTTGTTTCTATTGCTCTGAATCTGTCCTGCCTATCCTGGTACCATATTTGAATATCTAAATTAAATACAGTAATTATGCATGCTCCAACCTTGGATTCCCCACTCACCACATCTCATCTTGTATCATTGGTCCCTTATGTCAATGTCGCTCAATATCCACCAGGGTCAGCTGTCACTATATATGGAGTCTGTTCAAAGAGGTGGTAATGGATTGTTTTCCTAAATCAAAGTCCAGATCTCTGTATAGAGACTTAAGGGTGAAGACCAGAGGACCACTTACACAATTGCCACTAACCCAAAGTTAAAGCTGTTCGGTGAAACAGTAGGTCCACACCCATGCATTACACATTTGGAAATGCTACTACTTGCTGCCCAAATCTTATTTACTACTTACAAACATACATGCAAGAGCACAAATATACTTACATCTTGGGGTGAGAAATGCTGTATTTTATAGATTGTCTAAAATGCTCCTTGCAATTACAAGTTGTGTATGAGAAACTGAGAAGCAATTGGTTGAGGCAATGACATGACTACAAATAGTAAGGCTGGTTACTTTCTTGTAGGCTAAGATATACAAATTTAAGAAAACAACCTATACCGGATTGTTTTTCCTTTTGTGTGAAAATTGCTATTTAGTGAATCCTTAAAGTTAATTAGAACCCATTTGACCCCCTGCTTATATATGCTACGTATAACTACTATTGTGAAACTGATTATTTCAGAAATGTGAGTTCTTTGTTAATTTTATCACATATTGTAGCACTTACATCACGTAACCCTGACCTATTTGTATGGATCCAAACTGTAACATTTTGGGAAATAGTTTTTGTTCTAATTAGAATATATGAAAACACAGATCTTCTTCTATAATTACTTATAGAATACATATGTTTCAATGCATTGCATATATTCCATGCCAAATTTTAGTATACTTTAAGTATAGTTATGTCTGAACCCCTTACTTATATGCCATGTAAAGCTTTCCAACTCAAATTCCATGCTTAGTTTGGTTGCCCACAAACCCTGAAAAGTTGTACTTACTATTATGCTACAGTTCAATTTTTTATGGGCCATCCGTAACAAATTGCAGTCGATGTTTATGATATGGCTTGCAGAATAAGGGTCATTTTCAGTGGTTCTGGGGTAATTTTTTGCTAAGAGTTTGTACAGAATGTTTGTAATGTAATCATCTATTTTGGCATACTAGTAGTATTTGTTTAATGAATTCTATTAATAAAATAAAATGAACCTCTAGTTATCAGAAAATAAATGCTGATGTCCTATCCTCAAAATATTGGTGATAATCTGAAGTTTAAAAACTATCAACAAAATGGCTTACATTTAGTGTGTTTGCATTTTAGTGAAGCACACTGTATTACTTTTGATAAATCTGGACCAGTATGTTGGATATTTGTTATTTCTCAGAGGGCTGGTGTATACTAGAAGCTATATACAGTATATTACACATGTTCTCTCCTATGTGATATTCAATAGAGCTCCCAATGTTTCTTCTTGGGAATTTGCACGAGACAACAAGTGAAAAAAAATGTCTACAACAAGTGTACAACAAAATATGGGTTGTACAAAAAAAATAATACTCTAACCTAAAAACTTACTTTGCATTGTGTGATAATATCTTAGAATCTCTGGCTAAATGACTTCATGTAAGCTAGTACATTATCAAATAAAATTAATAATAATTTATATTAATGTCATTACAATTTAGTATATTTTAATGGCATTAATATTTCATTATTTTAACATTTCCATCTATTTTCCAGAGTATTTAATTTACATTGAATATATAATAAAAATAACATAATTAATAAAAACAACGAGCATATCCTTAACAACTTCCGCACATTTTTGTGAAGCCTGTACAACTGTCTATGAGACTCAGTCTCAGAGATATTCGCCTAGAGATAAATTGTACAAGTTTTATTCAGTCCAATTTGTATGAAAGAAAACCTCTGAATTTCTCAGTGTATAAATGTGCTGTGTTACAAGAGAACCCCGTTACAGATCTATATAAACCTATAATACAATTAAACGCACTTAAGCACCTAGGTTTTCTTTCTGGGTTATGGGAAGGGTGGTGTACCTTGTGTATCTTTATTTTCCAGATGTTCCATGCTACTTTACACTTATGTATCACTTTTTTTGCTTATTTTTGTGACTTTTTAGGTGCAAATGTGCACCTGGTCCAGGGCAGGTGCAGAGGAAAAATTTGTTTTCAGGGGGCCTTTTTAACATGTAAATTGAAATTGTTTTACATGCTTTAAATGTTTTAAATTTTGCACATAAACCTGTTGGACATTGAAAGTTTGGGCAGTTATTTCAAATGTATAGATTTTACATTCACATTCTATTGAAATTTACTGCTTACATCTAAAGGTGTGGTCACATGTGGTGTTAACGCATGTGTTTTCAAACACATCACAACAGTTGAAAAAGGAGATTGGCCAAATTACATTGGTGTTATCATTGCATTTATAAAAAGCATGAGTTAACACAATCTTAATATAAGTTAACATTGTGTTAACACACATTTATTAATGTTATGTTAACATGTATTAACAGCCTCACTTCTTTTCATCTCCCCGGGGTCCAACTACAATGCTTAAAAATGCAGGCCACAGTCTTGATTCCAAAATTTACAGTAATGTCCACTCCTGTATGTAACCCCCTCACATGTGTCCATGTGGATTTGAGACATTTGCAACAAAAATCTTAAAAGAAAGCCAAAAGTTGCACCTGCCAGGACAGGAAAATCTTAACATGAAAGAAAAAAGACATGTTCATACATAAGGCGCAAAAAAGACCTTTCAAAAGTTTAAATTATATACCAAAGAAAAGCTAAAATACATGTCCCCCAATATGTACTACATAAAACATGCAGAAGCTTAGATGAAGTTTACATTTGTTAGTCTGTTGTCAAGCCAGAAGGGAACATAATGGGGGTATTTATTAATGCCTTTCCAATGGAAAACAGGCAGAATTTTTTTGTGCCTTATTTATGAAGTGTCTGTGGCACACTTTTTGCGGTTTTCCTACACTCATTACTGTTTTTGGGCGCAAAATTATGGCACTGCTTGTGAGTCCTTCACTGTTTTGTTTTGTGGCACAGTTTTTGTCACACAAGTACAGCAGCTTAAATCTTGTCTAGGGAGTTCTATTTCACCTTCATGAATGGGAAGACAGTTCTTAACTTTTTGGTTTACTTGCCAAATCATTAATCCTTTGCACCACAAACTTACAGCACAATTAAAATATAGCACATTTCCAATGCCACCCTTAGGCCAGATGTTAAATTTTTTGTAACTTTTGTGTCTTTTCATATGCCTTTTTGCAGTGTTTTTGTGTCAGTTTTACCTAAACACCAAACTGGCAACTCAGCAAAAATAACCATGTTTTCCTCATTTATTCTATCAATCCAGATGTTTTGCTGTGCCTACTAATGATTCATTATTAGCGACTTCATTTTTGCGTAATTTAAGCGTAAAAACACTTATGCAAAGCAGTGTATCCCCTTTATAGTACAGAAGCCAGTGTTTACACTACATGCAGCCTCTGTGTACAGTTCATGACCTTCTATTTACAACCAATCTGCAAAACAGGAGTTCAGAGCAGGATAAAGGAGAAGTGTGTAGGATTTTACAGATAGTACAGAGAAGTGTCCGGTAGCAGGATGGCCACACTAGAGGAATACTGGCCTGAATTACAGGGGGCAGCAGAAGATCAGTACTGAAGGATCCTCTCCAGGAGAAGCCCCTGCTCGGCGGGGGGTCTCTCGGTGCAGCTTGCCACACACTAGGGGTCTGAGTGTTATTTTCATGCAGGGGTGTGGGAGAGAAGCAGAGTAAAGCTTGTAGGAGGCTTACATGTGAATGCCTGAATCAAACATTACGAGTAAGTTGCAACTAAAGTGTACCTAAAGTAAAGTGCAGTCACACAATCCGTCAAGTGATTAATCAGAGGCAGGAACTCAACTAATCACAGATGAAACAAAAATGGAACAAGTGCGCACAAACTGTAATACAGCTGGCCCCATATCTCTAGTTTAAAGGTGTTGCTCACAAGTAATTTTTTATATAGCTGTGGGGGACTGAAAAAATAATAAAGCTTTCATACTCACCTCCCTCCATGCTCCCGTTCACTTATTGCACAGTATGTCACTTTTTGGTCTCTGTATATGAAGGCAGACAGTGCCATCCTGACCATAGCACACACCTGCTTCAGTGTGAAAGTCATGCTGTAGCAGACACTCAGATGTGGTTGTATACAAACAGGGATTGGCAGTGACGGACAGTACACAGGCTGAATGGGAGAATCAGAGGCGGTGAGGCATCAGTTCCTCAAACTAGAGACTCTAATGTACTTGTCCTGTTGCTTAGTTGAGCATCGGGGCTCCCACTTTGCTTTATACTCTGGTTAAAGCCTGTTTGTGCTTCCCTTTTCTTCATTTCTAAGAACAAGAATAGACTGTCGAGTTTCACATGAAAGTTCTTTTTTTCTGGCCAATGTGATAGTTTCATAGAACAAACAAATGTGATTCTCCAGATTCTCAACCTGCTTGAAGAAAGGTCAGTTTTATAGCTTCTCTTTTCAATGGTTTTCTTAACATCCATTAGCCTTCTTACACAGTTAGCAAACACAATGTACCATTAAACCACTGGAAATGGTTTGCTGGAAATGGGCATATATACACCTATCTAGATATTGCATTAAAAACCAGACGTTTGTAGCTAAATAGCCATTTACCACATTAACAATGTATATAGTGTATTTATGATTAATTTAATGTTAGCTTCATTAACAGAAAAGATGCCTTTCTTTTAAAAATAAGGACATTTCTGGGGAAATGACCCCAAACTTTTGAGCGGTAGTGTGTACATTTTTTACATTTCTGGATAACCCCTTTAAAGTCATCTCTGTGCTGGGGGAGTCCTAGATGTTGTTATTGCAAACTTTATCATATTCATTTGCACTTTTCACTGTTGCAAAGCCTGTTGAAAAGTTAGTGACCACTTCTACCATCTATTCTAGGGGGTTTTATTTATTTTATTATTTTAAAAAATAATGGAAAATACACATATATATTTGTCCTATGTTTTTAGCTTACTAGGTGATCAAAGTTTTTCCAATTTTTTTGTTTGTCTGAAAACTTTTAGCTGTATCTTTGTCCCATTATTGATTTGATATTGTTTGTTTATGACAGTGATGTGAAAAACTTGAACCCTTGAGTACTCGTTTCTGGTACAGAGCACACTAGTCTGAACTAACCTTATGAGCAATTGCAACATGTGTCAAAATTGTGATCTCATTAATCAATATCTGTCTCTCTATAGGGTTTAATTAATTCCTTTGGCTATAGTTACTTGATCGAAACAGTTCAAAGCACAACTTTCTATAAAAATGTCAGAGTGTTTTGGGAATAGAGATTCACTACATGGCTTACAATTAAATAAAAAGTTACAAACAGCTGTCTAATACCAAGAAATGGCCCACAACCAAAACCTCAAGGAAACACATGGCCCTTGAATAGTTTATTTAAGATCCACAGCTTTTATGTCCCTTGAAAGTTTTTGACACATTGAAAATTATTGTATTTGAATTATTATTTTATTTTATTTAAAGGGATTTAATAGCCAAATAAAATACAAAAATTCAATATGTAGTAAACTTAGTAATCTCCTGTTACTCAAATGTCAAGCCTCCTGGAATTTTTATCTGTAAGTCTAGTTATAACACATCAATACTGATAAGTGGCTGCTGCAGCCAATCATTGATGTGATGTCTCAACACCAATGTGGTCAAAAGAGAACATTTTTATCAGTATCTGTATGAAAATGGAATTGAATGGAAATCACATAGATTTTATAGTAGCTAAATATTTAGAGTTCTTTAGACTTAAATGGGTATTTTCATCTGGGTATTCACATTTAATTGAATTCATCTGCAATATTCATACATTTCTTCAATTGGATGTTATAAAAAAATGTACATGTGTGAAGATATTTTAACATAAATATAGCCACTGTTTTCCTCGCATTCCACCACTGATGCAGGAATGAGTGTACAACGAAACAATTTTTTTTTCATATGAAATGGCCGTGAGCTACTGTATGTCCCACAGCAATCCTGTGCTAGTGAACACTGAATCTGGATAGTCAGGGAGGCCGGCCTCAGTAGCGCATATCTGGCCACCACTGCCAGGATATGTTGGTAGTCATATGAAAGGACAGCTATCTCGTTTCTAGGGGACAACATGAAAAGATTTATAGGAAATTATCTTCACACAGGAACATTTTGATTAATAACATGCAATTGAAATGTTTCTATATGGCAATTGAATTAAATTATAACTGAATGCTGAGATGGGAATACCCCTTTAACCGGTTCGCGACCACCCGCCGTGTATTCACGGCGACTGTCGCGTTCCGATGCATGGAGAGGGCTCGAGGGCCGAGCCCTCTCCATAGCCGGTAAGTCTCTGCTGCATATTGCAGCAAAGGCTTACCGGTAACACCCGCGATCGGTGCCGGCACCGATCGCAGGTGTTTTCTTGCTGATTGTTTTCTTGCAGCCTTGCCGGCGGCTTCAAACTGATGGCGGCGCATGGGCGCCGCCATCTTTCCGAGGATCGACGCTCCCCGTGACGTCATCGGGGAGCGGCGATCCGTCGCCATGGTAGCTTCGGGTCTCACGAAGACCCGAAGCTACTTCGGGTTAACCCATTCATTACAATGTGCTGTCAGCACATTGTAATGTATGAAGAGTAAAATCCCTATATACTGCCATACTGTAGTATGGCAGTATATGGTAGGATCAATCAGACAACCTAGGGTTAAAGTACCCTAGGGAGTCTGAAAAATAGTAAAAATAAAAATTAAAAAAAAGTTAAAAAAAAATTATAATAAAAAAACCTAAAAATTCAAATCACCCCCCTTTCCCTAGAACTGATATAAATATAAATAAACAGTAAAAATCATAAACACATTAGGTATCGCCGCGTCCGAAAATGCCTGATCTATCAAAATATGATAACGGTTTTTCACTGCGTTTAACCCCGTAACGGAAAATCACGTCCAAAGTCAAAACTGGCAATTTTTTGCCATTTAAAAAAAAATTTAAAATTCTATAAAAAGTGATCAAAAGGTCGTACAGTCCTAAAAATAATATCATTGAAAACATCATCAAAAGTTGCAAAAGATGACACCACCCTCAACTCCATACAACGAAGTATGAAAAAGTTATAAGCACAAGAAGACGGCAAAATAAAAAAAAAAATTTTGTACATGAGGTTTTAATTTTTGTAAATGTATGAAAACATTATAAAACCTATACAAATTTGGTATCCCTGTAATCGTATTGACCCAAAGAATAAATTAGATGCGTCATTTGTGGCGTGAAGTGAAAGCCGTAATATCCAAGCCCACAAGAATACGACACAAATGCGTTTTTTCACCATTTTCACTGCATTTGGAATTTTTTTCCCGCTTCCCAGTACATGGCATGGAATATTCAATGCAATCACTATGAAGTGCAATTTGTTACGCAAAAAACAAGCCATCACATAGCTTTTTACGTGTAAAAATAAAAAAGTTATAGATTTTTGAAGGTGGGGAGTGAAAAATGGAAATGAAAAAACGGGAAAGGGCCCGGTCCTTAACCGGTTAATAATGAGCAATCATTATATATGTGAAGTATAGTGTGAATACTGTTTTGCAGATGACTATAACTGTATCTATATGTGATCACTTACAGTCTTCTACTGCCGACTATTCTATCATTTCTGGTTTAATATACTCTGCTTCTGTTCTCAAACCAATTTCCAACCCTATAGATTCTCCCACAGAAAACAGCCTGAGCAAAGGCTCTTGGCTTGTGTTCTATTTCTGTTTTGTGATGCTCAGTTTTGAGGCTGGATCTTCTGCCTTGCCCGCTCTGACAAGTTGCCTGGACTTTGACTATGATCAATGTCTCAATCTCTACTTTCCATGATTGTTCCTTAACATGTCTTTTCCAGAACCTTGAAGCCATGGCTTGGTGACGTCATTCCCACCTGTTCCTGCTTCCATCAGTACCACCAATACTCGTGAGTGATCATTCAGTGTCCTGGTGTGTGTACAAGTGTTACAGTTTGAAAACCCACAGGATCACTTGGATAACCTCTATAGAATCTCAATTAGCTCAAAGTCAAACAGATCTAGTGACATAGTGGATCCATTGCCCCCAGTCCATTACAGAGTTCTGGATGTCCAGCTTCCACAGATTAATCTAGATAAATTGGCCAAACGGGCAGCAAAAAGGCACAACAGATAAAATCTTAGCACATGCAAGCTTAAACATGTCATACATCTTATATCAATCTATTACAATGACATCAATCTATTACTTTGCAAATACATGTATTCCAATGGCCCAGTGAAAAAATAAAGACAAGATATACATCTCGTTGGCTACATATAGATATACTGTATATATCATTAGAAATTACCATTAAAGATAGAAAGGCAATAATACATAGTTATTAATATCGTATCTAAATGTTAATGGGATAATTGGAGACATTTCCCAGAATGTAAGGAATAATTTTAGAAAATGTCATATCTCCAGTAATTAATACTTGGAAATATGCCATTTACCATATGATGAGCTGGCGAAATTATTATAGTGTCCAGCAATAAAAAGTTACTTGTCATTCCCATATTTCCTTGTGAGAGCACATGAAATAGTAATCATTTAAAATCATATTTTGAGCTGTAACATCGAAAATCATGATATGATTAGTAGTAATTTATATTCCTATGTATTACCCCAAGTTTTTCTTACATGCCTGTTTCATTAAATATTTACAACCCCCCAATTTGCCATAGCTCTTGCCATAGCATGCTGCTTTAGTGTATTGCTGGATCACACCATCAGTGATCCTGCCATGTTGTACACAGGCTTGAGAAATTATTTTGGGCAGAATCGTGACCCCTGATGAAGCACTTCCTAGAAGCACTAAAAACACAGGGTCAGAGTCAGCAAACAAGTCACCATTGTGAATGAGCTAATAGAAGGACTAAAATAGTGTTAGGTTCAGAATAGTAATAACTACTTACACCTGTAAACTTAGCTACTATATACAAGCTATTTATATTTTAGACAGAGATTTACATATTTCCAGTTTAGCTATGATGTCACTCCTTCCTCATCACTAACAAAGATACAAACACAACATAAGACAATAGTAGTGTTTTTGCCCAGGCAAACAATATATAATGGTGACTGTCATCTATATCCTGGCATCATAGTCACTAGAGATGGGCAAGTCGATTCGAACAAAGTGGAATTCGTTTCGAATTTCAGGAAAACTTTGGTTCGGCATGAATCCGAAGTTTACAGTGATTCGTGGGAACTAATTTTTTTCCCCTTTATTAGCAAAATGGCCATGAGCACAAAGTGTTACATGAGGAAGAGAACTCTGGGAAGAAGAAAGGAACACCCCCATTCACATGTGCAGACATGTAAGCCAATCAGCGACCGGAAGGCTTATGCGATGTCACAGCCCTATAAAAACAGACGGCCATTTGCAAACCTGTCATTTCACACTGTATGTGCTGTCTCTAGCGTCCAGCTGCTTGTACTCAGTAGCTGATGGAGTGATTTTTGCTCAAAGTCCAGGGTGTCAGGTTTTGGGGTTCTGTATTCCCCAAATTTCAATAATTTTTTGTTGCTAAAGATGATATCAAGAAATCTGTGTCAAATCAGCATAGTAGATGGAGTGATATTTTTGCAAAGTCCAGGGTATCAGTTTTTGGGGTTCTGTATTCCATAATTTCAATACTTTTTAGTTGCTAAAGCAAAAACATTTGTGTCAAATCAACATAGTTGATTAACCAATATGTCAGGCAGAGATGTGGAAGGTGGAGCAGGCACAGGTCACAGCACAGTAAGAGGACATCGCAGCAGGGGTGACTGTGAAGCCAGAATTGCCGGTGTCATCTAGCGGCAGTGTGTTGATCAACAACCGAAAGGTCCTTGATTGATTGACTAGGTCATCAACTTCCTCCTCAATGACATCTAACAACCACAGCCATCAGATACAACCCTTAGATGGCATGGCCCAGGAGCCGGTCAGCAGCCCTTACTTGTCCTCAACCAGCCTCTGCCTTTTCATTTTCCTCAGCCAGAGATCTACTAGGTGGTCTGAGCTCAGTGCCACTATACAGCGAGGATGGACAGTCAGCAGCTGCTTGGCAGTGAAGAGGTGGGGCAGACATCCGCTGCTTCGCGCAGTAGGCGGGAAACTAGAGATGTGGAGAGTGGAACGGAGGGTTATGTTGCACTTGCAAGTAGTAAGGCTGTACATAGTGAGACCGTTGAGGAGAATAGCAGTCACAGGGAAACACAAATCGATGGTGATCATCGGGAGAAGAGGGTGTCAGCTTGTGCGTCAGGCAGCAAAGCAGGCAACAAGTCACTACTGTGATTGCGAGTCAGCAGGGTGGCAGCAGTTCTAGGATGGAAGCCAAACAGCCGCGGGGTACAAAACCCGCTTCGCAGGTCCAAGTAAGCAGCGACACAGGGACTTAGCGAGGTATCAGTGTTAATAGTCACTCAGTGCAAAGTGTTAGCGGTAAAATCACCAACATGGCGCTGTGGCAGTTTTTTGTTAAGACACCGTGGAGCTGAGCATGTGTATATGCAGAATCTGCAGGAAAAAAGTGAAGCAGGGCCAGGGAGCTAACATTGGCACTGCATCAAAACATGCAGTATCACCATCCAATGGCCTGGGAGAGACCACATTACAAAGAGACAACTGTATGCGTCCAGCCACAATAATAGACGCTGCTTTCTCCTCCACGTTGTCAAACTGCTGCTCCTGCACCAACGTCCGCATCCTTCTCCACCACCACCTCAGCCTCCACAAGTCGAAATGATGCCTCATCATACCACATGTGCAGGGAACACATGGGAGGAACAGCTCTGCGTCATGCAAGAAAAAATCAATGTGTGGCTTTCTCCGCAACAAATAAAATCGGAAGCATGGTGACAGAGAATGGGAGAAACATGGTGTCCGCGCTGCACCAAGGAGGGATGGTCCATGTGCCCTGCATGGCACATGTGTTCAATCTGGTTGTCAAAAGGTTCCGGAAGTCTTCCACCCATCTGCAAGAGATTCTAAAAATTGGCAGAAAACTGTGCATGCACTTCATCCATTCTTACCAAGCCAAGCACACCCTCCTCGAGTTGCAGCGGCATAACGGGCTCCCCATAACATAGGCTGAATTCCAACCTTTGATGATGCAAGCGGACAGGAGTACTCCCCTGTGTAGCTTTGATGTCAGCCACTGGAAGCTCATGCGTGACACCTACCGTTTGCTCGGGCCCTTTGAAGAGGCCACTTTATTTGTTGCCAGGACTATGGGATGAATAACATCATTCCACTGTTTCATTTCCTGGAACAGATGCTGCTAAATATGTCTGGTTAGGGCACTGGAGAAGTGGCGACTACATCTCATGGCCACGTGGTCCAGTGGGGGCTTAACTGGAGGAGGACATTGGAACACAAGCAAAATCTGGTAAAATTTGTGTTTTTTCTACTCAGATGACAGGAAAGGAGGAGCAGGAGCATCCAGAGGAGGAAGAAGATGAGGCATCAGAGTGGGTGGCCAGTGCGGCAGGGGCCATCGTTACCCCAAGGAGAGCCCGCTTGTCCACCCTTTAATGTGGAAAGACTGATCATTGTCAAGATGAATCAGGCGTAGATCAGCAAGAATTTCAACACACCAATGCCTTGTGCAACAGATTAGATCAGCCGTGACGCCTCTCCCAAACGTTGTGCCATACTGTGGCCTACCATGTTGCTGCCACCACCAGAATTCGCCATTGTGCCACTCTCTGACCTCCTGCTGCTGCTGCCACCTCCGCACTTTGTCATTGCGCCACTCTGTGGCCTACCATGTTGCTTCCACCTCCAGAATTTGTCATTGTGCCACTCTCTGACCTCCTGCTGCTGCTGCTACCTCCACACTCTGTCATTGTGCCAGACTTTGGCCTACCATGTTGCTGCCACCACCAGAATTTGTCAATTTGCCACTCTCTGGTCTCAGGCTTCTGCTAGTGCTGCCGCCCACCTACACACACTGTGAGTGTGCCAATCTCTCTGACCTCATGCTGCTGCTGCTGCCGGCATCTCTACATTTTGTCATTGTACCACTCTGTGGCCTACCATGTTGCTGCCACCTCCAGAATTTGTCATTGTTGCACTCTCTGACCACATGCTGCTGCCGCCTCCACACTCTGTCATTGTGCTAGACATTGGCCTACCATGTTGCTGCCGCCACCAGAATTTGTCATTGTGCCACTCTCTGACCTCATGATGCTGCTGCCACCACCTCCACACTCTGTTATTCTGTCACTTTGTGGCCTATGATGTTGCTGCCACCTCCAAAATTTGTCATTGTGCCACTCTGCGACCTATTCAGGCTGCTGCCAACTGACCGCTGTCTCCCTGGAACACCGCTTTTTACCCTCCACCACTCTATGAAGTTGCTACTTTGTTTGGTTTTCCCCTTTATTTCACCTGTCAGAAGGAATGAAAAGCTTCAGGATTGATAGCCAAAAGCAGGAGTGGACACAGAACACAGAGGACATGCAAGTATCCAATTTACTGGTATCTCTGTTTTGGATCAACTCCTGTTTGCTTTTGGCTTTAGCAACACTGATGGATTATTGACCGATTGAAAGCGGACACTGAAGGATGAAAAGAAGGGCAAAATGATCAGTGATGTCAATACTAAATTACTACTAAAACTCTCTGCACTATTTTGGGTGATTTCTACATGTATCAGCGTTTAACAGAACAGGTTCTGTCGTAATCTATAGAATCATCTGATGTCGATGTAAAAAGAGTGCACTCTGATACCTGTTTTTCAACATGATTCGACATGATTCGATTTGGGTCGAATCGAAGTTTGCCGGAAAATTCTGCGAACTCGGTGAATTGAATTTTTAAAAAATTTGCCGATCTTCAATAGTCACCATTATATATATTGTGTGCCTGGGCAAAAACACTATTATTGACTTATGTTATATTTGTACTTTTATACTTTTATAGTGCCTGGCATAGGTTTGATTTGTTAAAGGGGTTGTCCACTTTTAGCAAATAATTGATATTGTTTGTGTAAGGAAAAGTTATCCAATTTGCCAATATACTTTCTTTATCAATTCCTCAAGATTTTCTGGATCTCAGCTTTCTGTCCTTCCATAGAAAGCTTCTACATTTACTCCAGTGGATAGAAATCTGCCCATAGTCATAGACACACAGGTGCAGAAGCCGTTATTATCATACTGAGTCATCAGAGCTGTGTGATAATAACGGCTCTTGCACCTGCCTGTCCATCACATGACAATGGACAGATTTCTATCCACTGGAGTAAACATAGAAGCTTTCTATAGAAGGACAGCCAGCAGAGAGTTTCATTACAAAAAAAAATAATAATAAATATTTGCTGAAAGTGGATGACCCTTTTAAGACCAAAATGTTGCATATACTATTTGGTTTGTCATACTTTTGTATAAATAAAGAAAATTTACCTCTAAGGCGTGCCAAGTTATTAATGTCACAGCTTCCAGAAAACCATTCAGAAACAAAAACAGGTTCAAAAATGTAATCAGAATGTTACCTATTTTATTCAAACATATTTTTTAGGAATTGTTAATGTCTTTGTAAACTGAATAACAGATTGACAAGTTAATTCTGTAGTGGATTTCAATGCAGCAGTCACCTCATTTCCATTACGAAGAAGGCAGGTAGCGTTTTAGGTAACACCATCATTGCTTCTATCACTGACTATTGGTAATGTCACAGCAAATGTACACCTTCTATATGCACAAAACATACCCAAAACAATCTTCACAGAGCTCAGTGAGTCAGCTCTAGACCTTTGCTACCTATGGCCATGAGGCTGCTGTAAACTACAACACTAAACTCACCAGTTACTAGACAGCAGCCCCTACATTTCGAAAAATAGATCAAAATAAAATTGAGACAGTTTGTTATCTGGTTTAAATGAGTCCATAGGGAAATTGGTGATATATTCTCTTTAAGGAGAATTCTATTTGACCCATTGGTTACAACTCCCTCTAGTCCTCCAAATATTGTCCTAGAGCCTAAATGAAGAACCTGCTTTTGATACAGAACTCTACAGGCACATATGCAGTTCAACCCAGTGAGTGAAGAAAAACTTCAGGTTATATACTAATATTATGAGCACAGCATGAGTGAATGTACTCTAGAGATTACCCATGATTTGTAGGTCTTGGAGTTTCATTATCCTTGTCTCTAGGGTAATGTGTATAGTTTTATGAATTCTGTCAATGACTAAGTGTTCAAAAGATGTGGCAATAATTTCTTTGAGTACTACACAGCGTATGAAAGCTTTAGCTGGCCCAGATTGATTTGTTTCCTTTTTCCTATGACCTTTATAATATCTGGATATTTTTCTGCTTGATTCCTTCAATATCTCCGTGTGGTTTTACAAACAAGACATTCTATTTTTGCCTGAAGCGTACAATGGTACATCAAAATAACATCCTTTGCTGTAGAGTAATTTGCGTCCATCATACCGATGTACTTTTTTTTTCTTAAAATGAGGCTTTGTGGCCCTAGATCTTTTCTCTTTTTTTATAGAAATGCTCTTTTTATAATGTATTTTACAGCAAATATTTTTGATCCAAATATACTAAAGGGTTGTTTCCAACCTTGAGTATTTCAGACACTACATGATTCGTCATGAATATACGATAGGTGTAGTCTATTTTGGGTGCTCCCATTGTGTGGCAAACTCTCTGTTCACACCATTTGTGGCACGGGTGTCAGTGCGACACATCTTCCAGATATGTGGATATGTAATAAATAATAAAACCCCTTTAAAAGTGCTGCCCTTTTCTTTGGATTTATTAAAAAAAATTTAACCACCCTATGAAGGCTTGCACCACATCATCAGTGGTACATAGACTACAAAATTTAGAGAATTTCTAATTGTTTTCCTTCTGTCTCTTTTCAGGTATCATTCAGACTACCGGTGATGTGACTGGCACAGACTAGAGGCACCCGTGTATCATTTGGACTGAAAGCCAGGTCTGGCTACTGCAATAAGAATAAATTGTAGAGGAGAGAGTTTAGTAAATGGAAGACCAATACTAAGGGAGTTACAGTAGTCAAGACGATAGTGAATCAGAGTGACAATTAGTGTTTTGGAGGTTTCAACTGTAAGAAATGGGTGGATTTAGAAATGTTTCTGAGATGCATGAGGCAAGCGGGAAAGTGATTGCATATACAGTGCAAACGAGAGGTTAGGGTCCAGCCCAACCTCAAAACAGTGTGTGCCTCTTACCGGGGGATTATGGTGATAACACAGATGGAGATGAAGAGGTCCGGGTTGGAATAGTTAGTAGATGGGGCAAAGACAAAAAGTACAGTTTTGGAAAGATTAAGAGGGGCATTTATTATTTTTGGCGCATGGTGGCGCTAAGACTGTTCCATGACGAACTGGAGCATTATCGTAACTCATTCCTCCGTGCTGCGATCAGGCTGTTCAACAAACAAGGCCCAAACAGAAGTAAACTTAGCCCCCCCACCTAACCAGTCCCTGCAAGTCCCATCCACAGACTGAATACCAAAACTGTTGATCATTGCTTGTCTTCTTTTTTTGTCTTTTTATCCTTTTTTTTTCTTTTATTCATTTATCCCTAATATTATTGTTCTGTCAGTGTTTGTACTGCACTCTCCGTACTCTCTCTGCTGCTGTAACACTGTAAATTTCCCCACTGTGGGACTAATAAAGGATTATCTTATCTTATATATTTTCGCTGGGATATAAGTTTGTGACACAAGGGATTAATGAATTGGTGTAGGACTGAAAGGTGTAGAACTTCCTATACCAGCTTTTAGCTGGGCTATTTTTGCACCACCAAAAGCGGCAAAAATATGTCAGAAAAATAAAAGTGTAAGAAATCTGGTGGATTCTTTTTGCAGTTAAAAATAGAAGAAGTCAGAATAATATTATGGCACGGACACTTCATAAATTCAGGTGCAAAAAACGCAGAGAGTGAAAAAAAACACCACCAGTTTTCCATTTGAAAGGCCATAATTAATTCCCCCCTTAAGTTTCTAAAATAGAGAGGGTAGCAGATTGTATTCATCATTGTAAAATCACACAAAAAATGAATATTCAATTCTGCTCTCCAATGTCTTGAACTGTCTTTCACTCAATATATATTTCATTTTCCTACAGTAGCTTTTTACAATCGAATGACAGGATGATAAAGAAATTTGAATATGCCCAGACAAATCAAATTGTATTTAAAAATCATTACTATTTTATTACATCAGGATTACTTGGATGAGCATGCTGCATTTCTTTAATTTTGCAATAAGCAAGAAACCAATAACGCAAATTGTATTTGTGTAAGATAAATGTTCATGAAAAGGTAACAAGAAAGATACATAGGAATTAAATGTTAATCATATAGTTGATGTCATTTGTTATATTCAAATAAAATAAATACATTAGGTTTCTTAAAAGTACTACCTATTTATACAAATCTAATAGAAACATGTTACGCAGGGTTGTTATAAAGTAAGTTATAAAGTAAGTGGAAAAAGATATATTTTTCAACAAAATATTCATAAACTGTAGCCAGTTATTCAACTTTTAATGGGACACAAAATAATAAAAATGTGTTAATTTGGATTTTTTTTTTCAGTTGCATTGGGTTAAACCACTTGGGAAATCATTTTTATATTATCCCCATGCCCTAGGGTACCAATATCAATTATACATTATAATAGTTGTGCAACAGAGACTGAATAGCCTACTTATAGTAAAAAAAAAACTAAGTAGTTATATGTAGAAGTTCACAATATGTAAATATTAGCCTATCTGAGGAATTAAGACAACCAAACACCAGAGAAACAGAGAAACATCATTGAGTAATTACAATGTAATTTTTATTTAATTTATTTTATTTGCATTGTAATTTTTATGTCAGCACCTGTCCAGCAAACCACGCAGCCACAACCAGGCTTGGCGCTAGCTGTCAGACTAGGTAAGTGGTGGCGAACTCACCCTGTGATGTCCCTGCGGGCTAAGGCCCTGCCTAAAGCAGATAAACTAGGTAAGTGGTGGCGAACCTAACTGACGGTCCCTGAGCGACCCCTACAACATGACAGGGGAAACTTACTCTGTCTGGCAGCTGCTGGATGGTGGAGCGGACAGGTAACCGGAATACAGGTATAGACCAGTGTTCACACTGGTGCACAGAATGCAAACACAGGACTGAGACAGGGAAAGCGGGAGAACACTAGGAGGTAAACAATAGAGATGAGCGAACATACTCGTCCGAGCTTGATGCTCGTTCGAGCATTAGCGTACTCGAAACTGCTCGTTGCTCGGACGAATACTTCGCCCGCTCGAGAAAATGGCAGCTCCCGTCGTTTTGCTTTTTGGCGGCCAGAAACAGAGCCAATCACAAGCCAGGAGACTCTGCACTCCACCCAGCATGACGTGGTACCCTTACACGTCGATAGCAGTGGTTGGCTGGCCAGATCAGGTGACCCTGGGATAGACTAGCCGCTGGCCGCGCTGCTCGGATCATTCTGTCTCTGGATGCCGCTAGGGAGAGAGCTGCTGCTGGTCAGGGAAAGCGTTAGGGTGTTCTATTAGCTTACTGTTAGGCAGGAGTGATTCTCAAAGAACCCAACAGCCCTTCTTAGGGCTACAATAACGTTCTACTTTTTTTATTTTAATTTGCATCTTTTACCATTTTGTGAGGAATTAGCAGGGGGACTTGCTACCGTTGTGTTTAGCTCTTAGTGGCACACATATCCATAGCAAAGACCGAAGTGGGAAAATTCAGTAGGGGTTGGATTTCTATTAGGCAATAACTCAGTGTCATAACTTTCATTTTCAAAATGTTTAACCCGAGGGCTAGGGGTAGAGGAAGAGGGCGGGGACGTGGGCGTCCAACTACTGCCGGGCAGGGCCACTATATATCACTGACGGCACATTGGGTTAACTTGGTGGAGGCTGGGACCGAGTCTGACCCTGCGGCTTGTCATATACTGCCGACGCCGAGGATTGCGGGGCCTACCTCGGTCCAGGTCTTTCAGGCCTACTATGCCTACTATGGGATGGGCAGAAGAAGAGGAGTTGGAGGAGTTGGAGGAGGAGGAAATGGACAGTCAGGCCAGTGAGGGGAGTGAATTCTTGCGCGTTGGTACTCTGGCGCATATGGCAGATTTCATGCTAGGCTGCCTATCCCGTGACCCTCGCGTTCAAAGAATTTATTCCAGCACCGATTACTGGGTATTCACTCTCCTGGACCCACGGTACAAGCAAAATCTTTCCACTCTCATCCCTGGAGAGGAAAGGAGTGTGAGAATGCATGAATACCAGCAGGCCCTGGTGCACAAGCTGAAACAGTATTTCCCTTCTGACAGCGCTAGCGGCAGAGTGCGTAGTTCTGCGGGACAAGTAGCGAGGGAGAGTAGGCGAGCAGGCAGCTCGTCCAGCACTGGCAAGGGTACGCTTTACAAGGCTTTTGCCAGCTTTATGTCACCCCAGCAAGACACTGTCACCTGTCCCCAGTCTCGGCAGAGTAGGGCTGATCTTTACAGAAAGATGGTGAGGGAGTACGTAGCTGACCATACCATCGTCCTAAATGATCACACAGCTCCCTACAACTACTGGGTTTCAAAGCTGGACATGTGGCACGAACTGGCGCTGTACGCCTTGGAGGTTCTTGCCTGCCCTGCCGCTAGCGTCTTGTCCGAGCGGGTTTTCAGTGCAGCTGGTGGCATCATCACCGATAAGCGTACACGCCTGTCGACTGACAGCGCTGACAGGCTGACGCTTATGAAGATAATAAGCCTGGATTCTCATAATTTCAATCTCCACCAGGTGAAGGAACTCAACCTGAATAATTGATCCACTCCTCCTCCTCCTCATTTTCCTCCTTCTCCTCCTCTATAGTAAAGCAGGAAAACTGGCTATTTTCGACAGGGCCCACTGGCTCTAGCTATAGTACTTTATGCATTAATTTTCTGGAGGGCCACCGACCCGGTCCTCGTTTTAAACAATTTTGGACTGCCACATACAGGCATCAATCTATTCAATTTTTCTGGAGGGCCACCTCCTGTCTCTGGTTTGAAAACTTTTTTGGACTGCCACATACGGCACTCAATCTATTCCATTTTTTGGAGGGCCACCTACCTGCCTCTGGTTGAAAACTTTTTGGACTGCCACATACAGGCATCAATCTATTCCATTTTCTGGAGGGCCCCACCTACCTGCTCCTCTGGTTTGAAAACTTTTTTGGACTGCACATACAGGCACTCAATCTATTCCATTTTTCTGGAGGGCCACCTACCTGCTCCTCTGGTTGAAAACTTTTTTGGACTGCCACATACAGGCAATCAATCTATTCCATTTTTCTGGGGGCACCTACCTGCTCCTTGGTTTGAAAACTTTTTTGGACGCCACATACAGGCACATCCAATAAATTGTCTCCATAGCAGCCTCCACACGTTGTCTCCATTGCTACCTCCAAAAGTCGTCCATATAGCTGCCTCATCAATCGTCCCTTATCAAACGAGGTGTGTCAGGCAGAAATTGGGTTGTTTTCATGGATTCCACATCAAAGTTGTTAACTTGTCGCCACCCAGCTGTGTATCCACAAAATATACTGGCAAACTTTTATCATTACCGATATTATTTCGCTTCTTGCGCACTGTTTACATTCCCCTCACCCGCCATATCCTAAACTTATAAGAAGCTACTACACTGATCTTATACAAAAGGTTCTTAGAAGTGCTGTTTGGGGAGTAGCCTAGAGACAGGGGTGGATTGGCGAAAGCTCGCCTGGCAGCGGAGCGCCAGCTCCATGCCAAGATCCAACTAACATAGTTTTAACTGCAGCACCTTTAATCTACTACTAGTTCACTGCCTCCATACATCGTCCCCTTAGCAAACGAGCTGTGTCAGGCAGAATTTTGGGTTGTTTTGATGGCTTCCATGTTACTTGTCGCCACCCTGCTGGTAATCCACAATATATACTGGCAAACTTTATCATGTACGATATTATTTGAGCGCTTCTTGCTCACCTCCTTTGGTTCCTCTCTGCCACCCCATTGGTTTGAAGCCTGAGTCCATTTAGGGTATGTCGCCATGCCACTCTCTAGCCTGCCGCTGCTGCCGCTGGCTGCATGCCGTCCCCTATAGTGTCAGGGTCATTATTGGATGTTTTAGATGCTATCTGCTTCATTCTGTCACTCTGTCATGGCCATGCTGTTGCCCATAGTTTTGGCTAATGGTGGATAAGCAGCCTCAGAGGCATCCATGCATGCTGCCCCTGCTGTTTCCTGTCCATTTCCGTGGTGTTTCCATCCTTTTCTGAGGTTCCCAGGTGTTTGCCAGAGCTTCCCTGTGCAGAGCCTTGGTCCCCTTGAAAAATGCTGAGTCCCCATTGACTTCAATGGGCTTGTTATTCGAGACGAGCACTCGAGCATCGGGAAAAGTTTCGTCGAATAAACGAGTACCCGAGCATTTTAGTGCTCGCTCATCTCTAGTAAACAATACTGAGGGACAAACAACAGATACAGGAAGACAGGTGCAATATACATAGGTAGGTCAAGATCAAGCGGTTATATTCAGGTAAGGTCAAGATCAAACGGGTGATATAAAGGTCAGGTCAAGATATAGGCAGACAAGCGGAGACAAACAACCGGGTCAAAACCAAGATGACTGCAAAGGTACAGAATCGGATACAAACACAGAATATCAAACAAGATAGCAAGAGCACTAGATACACAGGTAAGACTTGAAATAACCAGTCCGGTATGATGGGAATAGGCAGGTATATAAGGCCTTTCCCGAACACACCTCCAGAAGCAGACTGGGAAAACTGCCATCAGGCTGTAACCCTTGCTGGGCAGGGCTGAAATGCAAGGAGCAGGGTGTGGCTCAGTTAATCCCAAAACAACACGCTTAAGCACAGTTCACACACAATAAAATGCCATCTATTCTGCAAACTGCGGATAGAGCGACGTTTAGGCACGGACATTACATTTTTTATTTATATATAATCTTGCACCACATGGTCTAAGTTTTAATGAAGTTCCTCATTTCTGTCTGAAAATCTGGAGGGAAAGCAGTTCCAATCTTACGCCTTCTTCACTTCTATATTTTCCGTAATGTAAATTTTATGATTAAAAACATAGGAAAAAATGATAAATATTCAAGAAGAGCAAACAGAAAAGGGCAGGCCAGGACATAGATCAATACAACAGGGGCAAAAATAGCAAGTTAGAACAAACTCAGCTGCACAGTGATGTATATAAAGTGTCATAGAGCCATATATATAAAACAATACAAGCAGGGTAATACAAGTAGTGCATAATACCTACATTCAGCCTATGTCCAGAGCATGCTGCCCAGTGTCATATAAAAGAGACTCCGAGCTGTCATGAACACGATGGGCACCCTCTGGTTGTTTGGTCAGTTGTGAAGGGTTAAAAAAGTTGCATGTACCCCGAAATATCACGTAAAAAATGTAATTTCATCGCCACAAAAAAAAATATTACTCTTTTGATGAAAAATGTAAAAAGTTATAGCTCGCAAATATGACAATATAAAAATAAAGGTGTTTTTCTAAAAAAAGAAGGGTTTTTGTGCTCAAACATATTCGTACCTTTTAATCCTATTCACCCACGAAAATTGTTAGCAGGTTTATTATATATAGTACAGTGAATGGCACAAATATTTTCATTAAAAAACAAGCAGCTATTTTCATTAAAAAACAAGTAGCAGACTGGTGTTTCATTTACATCCAAAGAAATAAAAATATTGTTTATTGTGATAAACTTACCTTAAAACTGCATAAAACTCATTCTGAAAATTAAGCTTCCATTTTTCATATAAAAAAATGAACCCAGGGACACTTACTCATGATCCTGGCTCTGTGACTGCGGTATCTTCTTATATTTATTATATATGGCCTCCTTCCTTCTAAATTGACATTTAAAAGATTGCTAATGGCCAGAAAGGCTATGGCATATTATTAGATCCCCCACCCCATGTACGACCTTCACAGGCTGTTACACTGAGACAGAGCACTTCTCCTTCCTCCGTGTTTCCAGTCTTACCACCTCCCCAAAGTCTTAAAATTTACTGGTAACAAGCTGCAGGAATGCATATGATTTATAAATACAAAGGGCCAAGGCCACATCCAAGGTCGTGTCCTCAGCTCCCAGAGCATTATTATTCCTCCATCACATAAGCACAAGATGTTTTTCGTATAGGAGTTGTACACACACCTAGAGTTGCTTGTTCAGGTGCTCTGGATAGGGTCCCAATCCCATTCATGCATTACAGTATGGAACCAGTCACACTGATTATTAGTTGAGTTTTTAGTTTATTTCGCAAACAATTACATTTATGTGACGTTTTCGGTCAATCTCTAACCTTTTCAGACCCAGTTTGTAGTATATAGGGCATAAGGAGCTGCTGTGCAGGCTTGGCGCTTTAGGGGGAGAGCGGGAGGTTCCGCTTGCTGAGAAAGAAGCGCTTGTTGCGATTGATACCAGTTCGGGAAATGTTAATCCTTTGTACCATTTTCAATATTAAACAAAAGAAAAAAAAAAAGATTTGGGATTGGTTTCTGCTATGGTAATGCAAATGGCATAAGAAGTTGTTTTGTGGGGAGATGGAGTATGTCAGATTAATTCACACCAGTATAAAATTTGGCCAGGAGAAAGAATGAATTGTAATTGGTGGGTACCTGAAGTCTTTGCATGTAACACTGCCAGTGTATTAGTTAAAAATGTGTAAAACTAAAAATACTTATTGAAAAAACAGATCTCTCCTATAAGCAATGTTCCCTTATATAGGGGCAACAGAGAAGAGTGAATGAGGTCTGATCTCTGATTACCTGAAATGACACAAAAATATTGTGCAGTTTGGCTAATAGGAGCAATCAAAGAATACACAAACATACTTATGAGTCCAGTGGATTCTCAGCAGAGCACACAGCTGTGTGCTACGTTTCTGCCTGTGGAGTAGCCCACTAACATCCAGACGTGACTTAAGCTGCCCATTTTAGGTTTGCAGCTGGCATCTTAGTTCTCATTTTCCAAAGGTAAAGCTCTCTCAATTTGAAGGAGAACAAAATGTCATGTACGAAATTCAAGTGCTGTTGAATTCAGCTTACGAAATGTTCAAAAATGGAGTCTTCACTATTATTGTTATTATTCCCATTAGCAATTACTGAGATACATTACCATAGCTGTGATGTAGCCTGTGTCCAAAATAAGATGTAACACTAGGTACAGAAAAATAGTTATAGTTTTAAAAAAAAACTTTAGCTTGGATGCAGCTGAATAGAAATCACAAGGAAAAATGTTTATATTTTGTGCTAATTTGGCACCTTCCTTAAGTCTTAAGTCTTAGATACAAATCCATGTATTGCCTTAATGAAACCTACCATAAGGACTCTGTAATCTGTAATTTATAATCATGGAACCTAACTTGTTAAAAAAAATAAAATATTTTAGTAATATGTAAATTAACTGCAGAGGCTATTAGGGTGTGTACCAGTCTGGCTGCGCACTGGGAGCTAAGGCTACTCCATGTCCCAGTAGCCTCTGCAGTTCATTATTATTACTAAAATAAGTTTTTAAAAAGTCAGGTTCCAGGATTATAAATTACAGATTAGGGAGAGGAGGCAAGAGGAATCTACAATTAGATTATACTTCTGATAGTGGAGTCATTATGATAGGTTTCCTTTTACAAACCTGGCTATTTTACGCCAAAGTCTAAACACTTTTATGTGTTTTTTGTTCATCCAGCTTACTCCAAGTGTGGACATTTGAGGGAATGTCCTGTGAGTTAGTTCCTTATAATATGATGAGCAGACCTAAACCACACTATTGGGTCAGTGCCAACATTGTGGGTTCGCCAGATTCTGCATTAAGTTTGGACTCGGCCACACCTGCAAAGCGGTTGATGGGCAGCTGAGAGCAATGAACCAGGGTTTAGCCTCTAACAGCCACAGCCATGTCCACTGTCTGTTGGCTGTATTGGCCAGGTAGGACATGTGACCTGCTGTGTAAAAAGCAGAGTCACATGTTCCAGCACCATTACAGACAGGAGACAGGTGGGACAGTGATGAACAGAGTTAGGCCCCTTCTCCACTGGCGTTTTTCACGCGCGGGTTCTGCGCGTGCATTTGACGCTCAGAACTCGCATTGCACTCTGTCCCATTGTATTCAATGGTTTTTTCTCCATTTGCGTGGTTTTCAACGCGGTGCTTGCGTTCGTTTGCACGCGCGTCAAAATCGCACAGCTCTATTTTTGCGATTCACGCGCATTTTTCACGCACCATTCAAGTCTATGGGGAGTATCAAAAACGCATTGCACTCGCAAACATTGCAAGTGCAATGCGAGTGCAATGCGTTTTTAACGTAAGGGTTGCTAGGTGACCAGTATAACAGTTTTCCCTGCTCGCGAACGATCATTTAATTAAAAAAACACAATGAAGAACAGTGAGAAGAGAATAAAAACAGTGAACAACAGTAAACACAGTGACCACAGGATCATTTAGATAAAAACACAGTGCAGAACACAGTGCAGAATAGATTACAGATGTTCGGCAATCTGCTTACTGTCGGGAGATACGCGCGGAGCGCTGCGAACAAAATAGCATGTGAAGAACAATATATATGTGTGAAGAAGACATTGCAGATGTATGGAAACATCTGCAATGTGTCTTTACACAATATATATTGTTCTTCACATGCTATTTTGTTCGCAGCGCTCCGCGCGTATCTCCGACAGTAAGCAGATGTGCCGAACATCGTAATCATTCTGCACTGTGTTCTGCACTGTGTTTTTACTTAAATGACTGTGGTCACTGTTTCACTGTGTTCACTGTTTTATTTATTCTCACTGTTCTTCACATCTGCAAATTGTCGGGAGATAATATCGCGCGGAAAGTGAAGAATAGATCGCAGATGTTTGCAATTATCAGAAGACATTATTTTTCAATTAAATAAAACATTTTATTCCCGAACCGTGTCCCTTTGAAAAGTCCCATTGACTTAAAAAAACGCGCGTGAAAAACGCACCGAAAACGCAAAAAACGCGAACACAAATGCAACAAAAAACGCAGGCAAAAACGTCAGTTTTTCACGCATTGCACCCGCGCGTGAAACGCAACGCTAGTGTGCAAGAGGCCTTAAAGTGTAATAATTAAATAATGCCCTTTTTGAGGGCAGTAGGACGTTAGGGAGAGAAGGCTTGAGGGACAGAAAGACATGTGAAATAATTGCCCTCTTCAGGGCAGTGTAAGAACTGTGACACATGCCACATTCTGGGGTGTTGTACAACTTTTGGGATGGTAGCTGCACATGCAGGATTGAAAGTGGGTTGCCAGTAAAATGATGAACTTAGTGACACATTGAAGGGCACTGCATTATCAAGTAAAACATTTCCTTATTGATACATAAATTGTCACAAAGCACACAACCCCACTTGCTTGAAAAACAAGCCTTTCAAAATGTTTCTCTGAAACATCTGTGCAACATTGTGAGAAAATGGTGAGCCCTTCCTCCACAAATCAAATTATCCCAAGTGTTAGATGTAGTCTGAATTGAATATGGGCTACCTTTATTATGTTGCCACATTCTTCATGAGCATGCAACAATTCATTCATTTGTATGCCAAAGTACAAGCAAAAAAATCCGAGCACATGAGGACTATATATGTGCTATCACCAGTGTCAAGATAAACAGCCAGACTCTCCACAACTGATGTTTTATCAGATGAGTAGTTCTTTTCATGGATAGTCTATGAGTGTAATAAAAGTCTTTTGTGAACAGACGGTACTAAGGTTGCCTGTTTTACTAACGTCATTATTAGGGAGTTTGGATGGTCCAAAGCGCAGGAAAAAACTGGACTATTTACCGGAGTATAAGCTTTTCTTGATGCATTTAACATTGTGAATTGCCTTGACTCTAAAAGAAATGCAACTGTGAACCTTTTGCTACGCAATAATTGGCACAACTATGAACAGTTGTAACTATTGTTCTCACAGACAAACTACTCCATGGGGGTCATTATCTCATTAAGAATCATTTCGCGTGGTGTTTTGTCTTTTTTTTTCATTTTATTGGGTTGGGATTTGTTTCATTGTTTGAGCGTAAATATCAGACATGTGTGTCCGTCAGTTTTATTGCACCTTTTTTTAAAGCAAAGTCAAAAAATTCACAAATTTTCTGTAACCCCCTTTTGAAACGTTTGCCTACTGGAGTTTATCTGTGCCAAAATTACCCATTTTACCCTAATGTTGCGCCAACATTTAGATTTTTTTAAACATTCAGATATGGAATTAAAATATATCAGGCGTAAATATGAAATGTGCAAACATAACGAAGAAAAAGAAGAAAGCCCAAGATAAATTACCCCCACACTCTACCCCTGGGTGTCGCAGGATTTAGAAACCCAATTGTAGGACTAAAAGAACTGTAATATTAGGTCAGGTCTACAGTTTCGGTTCTGTCTCAAATTGCACACAGAATAAGGTTGTCAGAACAAACTACTGTATTTTTCGGACTATAACGTGTGCAAAAAATCCTTTGATTTTCTCAGAAATCAAGGTGCGCCTTATATATGAACTGTACTTACAGCAACCAGCTACTTTAAACGGTGTACAGGTCGGCCACCTTCCTAAAATCAGGTGCACCTTATAATCTGGTGCGCCTTATATATGGAATCTAGACATTTTAGCAGGCATTATTGATGGGGCCTATAATTGGTGCGCCTTATAGTCCAAAAATATGGTACATGTGTACAACCAGATTTTTTTAATGTGCTAGAATTTTTTCTGATTAGTCTCTCTTAAGTAAATCGCCAGAACTACAATTTATACCCATTTAACAGACACACAAATGTTACAGTATTTAAAGGTATAGATAAATGTAAAGAGCGTGTGAAAGAAGGGCTTGGGTCAGAGAAGCTCACAATCCATAATATCTGTGAATGAACAGATGTGTAATATTAATAATCTGTGATTCTGACTACTTGAATAACAAAGACTCTTGCTCAGTCTCGAGGAAGCTCAGAGCGTATGACTTTGTACTATATCATTCTCGCTTCTACAGCAGCTTTATGGCTGACTATCATATTTGAGGAACAGATAATTCATACCCCTCATTGTTTTGTTGCTTGGCTACTGTAAATATCTTGCCAGTTTCTAAGTCACTAAAATAATAGCCTGGGCTTGCTGAGCTTATTATGCATATTTTGTTTACTTGTATAACATTTTAAAGCCAACTGTTGTGTTTTCTCTTTTTTAATCAAATCCTTCTACTTGGTGTCTAATGTGTCATAAAATATGTAGTAGATTAGCAATAACCGATGCTCTCAGATAAACATTCTTTATTGAAACGCTTGTTTTTTTTTCCGTTTTTATTGCTCTCCGTACAATAGCTCTTCAAATTGGATCACTGCATTCAGTGCCATACATATTAAAAAGAAAATGTAGTTAGTAAAATTTCAGTTTGGAGTTCCAAGATCGTAACGTTTTCTCATGTGGTGATTATTTATGGCATCAGTATCAAAATAAATGTAAAAACTTTATTGAGTTCACATGAGTGTACACTGTGAGGGACCATCTGGTAATATGAATTAGCCTTAATACATTACTTGATTGTCTTTGAAAGTTTAGTAAAAATGAGATACAAAAGAAACTTATTATTATGTCCATGGGAAGCCTGGGTGAAAGGAGAGAAATATAGTTACTTAAATAGAAAAAAATCATAAAATTGATGATTTAGCCATTTTATATATTTATGCAAAAAACAATGTTATAAACCATTTGTTAAAGTCTGGGGTCACATCATTGTTGGAGGGGAAATACCCTTTCTGTGGCCTGTATTACACACGCATGAAATTAAACAAACTTGTTGCTGCCATTTTGGAACCAGTAGCGGTCATGGGGCACATTACTAAGAAAAGTGAAGTCTGTATTATGTGCAGTTTGCCTGTGTTAGGTGTAAACTGCGCCCGTTCCTAATGTCATGAACTGGCAGCCCCTGCACTGCCTCATACAGAGTGCACCACTTTTATGTGCAACTTTAACATGGGACGTGAACACCATTTGACAAATCGTAGCACGTTTCGACTAAGCCCCGAACCCCACCTCAGTGGCAGAAATTTGTGGTACATGAAGAATAGTACAGCCACGTCACAATTGTGGCGCAGGCACTCTTAAATAATTTTGCAAGCAGTTTGCACCTAAAAGTCGTGCACAGTACCACAAAAAATGGTGCATGTCTCTTAGTGGCCGTATTCCACAACCATAAATTTTATTCACATTTCCCTTCAAATATAAATGTATACCTATGGATCTGCCTGGTGAAATCCATACCTGATAGCCTGCCATGTCTTGATGCCAATGGGACCATATGCAGATTAATTTCTCAGTCTGTATTCTACCGGCATGAAAGTGTGGTCATGTTCCCCTTACATATCTTGATATACAGTTGCTAGACCCTGCTGGTGAACCCAATCTGTTGAAGTCCATAGGAATTGTGACTATTGACTACCGAGGACTGCAGATTATTGGCTCGGGGCTCTATGACTATTGGCTACGGGGGCTGCATGACTATTGGCTACTGGAGGCAGCAGACTTTTGGCTACAGGGGGATGCATGATTTGGATCTGCCGCCTGCATGACTTTGGCTGCGGGAAGGTGCATGACTATGGCTACTAGAGGCTCCATGAGTTATGACTGCTGGAGGATGCAGACTATTGGCTACTGGGGGCGTTGCCATGGCTATGCGGGCCGCACGAGGTGGAATTCAACATTAACCATGTTATGCAGAGTTTACCAGCAGCGCCGAGCGATTGTAGACTGCCAGATGTCAACTTCCACCAGAACTGGTGCTATAGGCTAGTAGAGACCGAGGCCTTTCGCAACCTCATGGCGGCGGCCGCCCCGCGTGTATCGGTCCCCAGCCGCCACTACTTTTCCCGATGTGCCGTCCCAGCCTGCACCAGCACGTGTCAGACAACATCATCCGTGCCCTGACCAACGCCGTTCTGACAAGGTCCACCTGACCACGGACAGGGACGAGGTGCTGCCGGGCAGGGCCACTATATATCGCTGACGGAAACATGGGTTAACTGGTGGAGGCTGGGACCGAGTCTGACCTGCGGCTGGTCATATACTGCCGACGCGAGGATTGCGGGCTACCTCGGTCCAGGTCTTTCAGGCCTACTAGCCTCCTCCTCCTCCCACCTCCTCCACCTCCTCCTCCGAACTAACATCCGTGGGCATGGCGCCATCAGTCGGTTAGCTCTAGGCACAGCAGCAGTGCCGTCGCTAAGCGACAGCAGGCGGTGCTCAAACTGCTGAGCCTAGGCGATAAAAGCACACCGCCCAAGAAACTATACAGGTCATCACGGCGCAGACTGATCTGTGGCTGGCACGCTGAAACTGAAGCCAGGCATGGTTGTGTGTGACAACGGCCATAACCTGGTGGCGGCTCGCAACGGCAGACTGACAACATGTGCCATGCCTGGCCCATGTGTTAAATCTGATAGTTCAGCGTTTCCTCAAGACATACCCCAATCTGTCTGATTTGCTACGAAGGTGCGCCGCATCTGTGCGCATTTCGGAAGTCCAGCACAGATGCTGCCACTCTAGGGCAGCGCAGCGCGCCTCCAAAGCCGCTCACCGACTGTTGTGCGACGTGCCCACGGGTGGAATTCAACACTGACCATGTTATCCAGAGTTACCAGCAGCGCCGAGCGATTGTAGACTGCAGATGTCAACTTCCACCAGAACTGGTGGTCAGGTCAGTCAGCTTCCTCAGTCTACAATGAGGAGTGGACGTGGATGTCTGATATCTGTCAGGTGCTGAGTAACTTTGAGGAGTCAACACAGATGGTCAGTGGCGATGCCGCCATCATCAGCCTCACCATCCGCTGCTGGCCTGTGAAAAACTCTCTGATCAGCATGAAGTCGGAAGCTTTGCGTGTCACAAGAGACGGGGAAGAAGATTCCCTTGTTGATAGCCAAAGCACCCTTAGGTCTGTTTCTCAGCGCATATCGGAGGAGGTGGAGGGGAGGATGAGGAGGAAGAGGAGGAGAATGTTGGCGAGACACAAGAGGGGACATTGTGGTCCTCACTGTTCAGCGTGTATGGGCAGAAGAGAGAGGAGTTGGAGGAGTTGGAGGAGGAGGAAATGGACAGTCAGGCCAGTGAGGGAGTGAATTCTACGCGTTGGTACTCTGGCGCATATGGCAGATTTCATGCTAGGTGCCTATCCCGGGACCCTCCGTTCAAGAATTTATTCCAGCACCGATTACTGGGTGTTCACTCTCCTGGACCCACGGTACAAGCAAATTTTCCACTCTCATCCCTGGAGAGGAAAGGAGTGTGAGAATGCATGAATACCAGCAGGCCCTGGTGCACAAGCTGAAACAGTATTTCCCTTCTGACAGCGCTAGCGGCGAGAGTGCGTAGTTCTGCGGGAAAAGTAGCGAGGGAGAGTAGGCGAGCAGGCAGCTTGTCCAGCACTGGCAAGGGTACGCTTTACAGGCTTTTGCCAGCTTTATGTCACCCCAGCAAGACACTGTCACCTTTCCCCAGTTCGCAGAGTAGGGCTGATCTTTACAGAAAGATGGTGAAGGAGTACGTAGCTGACCATACCATCGTCCTAAATGATCACACAGCTCCCTACAACTACTGGGTTTCAAAGCTGGACATGTGGCACGAACTGGCGTGTAAGCCTTGGAGGTTCTTGCCTGCCCTGCCGCTAGCGTCTTGTCCGAGCGGTTTTCAGTGCAGCTGTGGCATCATCACCGATAAGCGTACACGCCTGTCGTGACAGCGCTGACAGGCTGAGCTTATTAAGATGAATAAAGCCTGGATTCTCATAATTTCAATCTCCACCAGGTGAAGGAATCAACCGAATAATTTATCCACTCCTCCTCCCCTCATTTTCTCCTTCTCCTCCTCTATCAGTAAAGCAGGAAACTGGCTATTTTTCGACAGGGCCCACTGGCTCTAGCTATAGTACTTTATGCATTTAATTTTCTGGAGGGCCACCGACCCGGTCCTCTGTTTTAAACAATTTTGGACTGCCACATACAGGCATCAATCTATTCAATTTTTCTGGAGGGCCACCTACCTGTCTCTGGTTTGAAAACTTTTTTGGACTGCCACATACAGGCACTCAATCTATTCCATTTTTTGGAGGGCCACCTACCTGCTCTCTGGTTTGAAAACTTTTTGGACTGCCACATACAGGCATCAATCTATTCCATTTTCTGGAGGGCCACCTACCTGCTCCTCTGGTTTGAAAACTTTTTTGGACTGCCACATACAGGCACTCAATCTATTCCATTTTCTGGAGGGCCACCTACCTGCTCCTCTGGTTTGAAAACTTTTTTGGACTGCCACATACAGGCACTCAATCTATTCCATTTTTCTGGAGGGCCACCTACCTGCTCCTCTGGTTTGAAAACTTTTTTGGACTGCCACATACAGGCACATCCAAATAAATTGTCTCCATAGCAGCCTCCACACGTTGTCTCCATTGCTACCTCCAAAAGTCGTCCATATAGCTGCCTCATCAATCGTCCCTTATCAAACGAGGTGTGTCAGGCAGAAATTTGGGTTGTTTTCATGGATTCCACATCAAAGTTGTTAACTTTGTCGCCACCCAGCTGTGTTATCCACAAAATATACTGGCAAACTTTTATCATTACCGATATTATTTGCGCTTCTTGCGCATGTTTACATTCCCCTCACCCGCCATATCCTAAACTTATAAGAAGGCTACTACACTGATCTTATACAAAAGGTTCTTAGAAGTGCTGTTTGGGGAGTAGCCTAGAGACAGGGGTGGATTGGCGAAAGCTCGCCTGGCAGCGGAGCGCCAGCTCCATGCCAAGATCCAACTAACATAGTTTTAACTGCAGCACCTTTAATCTACTACTAGTTCACTGCCTCCATACATCGTCCCCTTAGCAAACGAGCTGTGTCAGGCAGAATTTTGGGTTGTTTTGATGGCTTCCATGTTAACTTTGTCGCCACCCTGCTGTGTAATCCACAATATATACTGGCAAACTTTATCATGTACGATATTATTTGAGCGCTTCTTGCTCACCTCCTTTGGTTCCTCTCTGCCACCCATTGGTTTGAAGCCTGAGTCCATTTAGGGTATGTCGCCATGCCACTCTCTAGCCTGCCGCTGCTGCCGCTGGCTGCATGCCGTCCCCTATAGTGTCAGGGTCATTATTGGATGTTTTAGATGCTATCTGCTTCATTCTGTCACTCTGTCATGGCCATGCTGTTGCCCATAGTTTTGGCTAATGGTGGATTAAGCAGCCTCAGAGGCATCCATGCATGCTGCCCCTGCTGTTTCCTGTCCATTTCCGTGGTGTTTCCATCCTTTTCTGAGGTTCCCAGGTGTTTGGCCAAGCTTCCCTGTGCAGAGCCTTGGTCCCCTTGAAAAATGCTGAGTCCCCATTGACTTCAATGGGGCTTGTTATTCGAGACGAGCACTCGAGCATCGGGAAAAGTTCGTCTCGAATAACGAGTACCCGAGCATTTTAGTGCTCGCTCATCTCTAGTAAATAATACTGAGGGACAAACAACAGATACAGGAAGACAGGTGCAATATACATAGGTCAGGTCAAGATCAAGCGGGTTATATTCAGGTAAGGTCAAGATCAAACGGGTGATATACAGGTCAGGTCAAGATATAGGCAGACAAGCGGAGACAAACAAACCGGGTCAAAACCAAGATGACTGCAAAGGTACAGAATCGGATACAAAACACAGAATATCAAACAAGATAGCAAGAGCACTAGATACACAGGTAAGACTTGAAATAACCAGTCCGGTATGATGGGAATAGGCAGGTATATAAGGCCTTTCCCGAACACACCTCCAGAAGCAGACTGGGAAACTGTCCATCAGGCTAGTAACCCTTGCTGGGCAGGGCTGAAATGCAAGGAGCAGGGTGTGGCTCAGTTAATCCAAACACAAACGCTTAAGCACAGTTCACACACAAATAAATGCCATCTATTCTGCAAACTGCGGATAGAGCGACGTTTAGGCACGGACATTACATTTTTTATTTATATATACATCTTGCACCACAATGGTCTAAAGTTTTTTAATGAATGTTCCTCATTTCTGTCTGAAAATCTGGAGGGAAAGCAGTTCCAATCTTACTGCCTTCTTCACTTCTATATTTTCCTGTAAATGTAAATTTTATTGATTAAAAACATAGGATAAAAATGATAAATATTTCAAGAAGAGCAAACAGAAAAGGGCAGGCCAGGACATAGATCAATACAACAGGGGGCAAATAATAGCAAGTTAGACAAACTCAGCTGCACAGTGATGTATAATAAAGTGCTAATAGAGCCATATATATAAAACAATACAGCAGGGTAATACAAGTAGTGCATAATACCTACATTCAGCCTATGTCCAGAGCATGCTGCCCAGTGTCATATAAAAGAGACTCCGAGCTGTCATGAACACGATGGGCACCCTCTGGTTGTTGGTCAGTTGTGAAGGGTTAAAAAAAGTTGCATGTACCCCGAAATATCACGTAAAAAATGTAATTTCATCGCACAAAAAAAAATATTACTCTTTTGATGAAAAATGTAAAAAGTTATAGCTCTGCAAATATGACAATATAAAAATAAATGAGTTTTTCTATAAAAAAAGAAGGGGTTTTTGTGCTCAAACATATTTCGTACCTTTTAATCCTATTCACCCACAGAAAATTGTTAGCAGGTTTATTATATATAGTACAGTGAATGGCACAAATATTTTCATTAAAAAACAAGCAGCTATTTTCATTAAAAAACAAGTAGCAGACTGGTGTTTCATTTACATCCAAAGAAATAAAAAATATTGTTTATTGTGATAAACTTACCTTAAAAACTGCATAAAACTCATTCTGAAAAATTAAGCTTCCATTTTTCCATATAAAAAAATGAACCAGGGACACTTACTCATAGATCCTGGCTCTGTGACTGCGGTAATCTTCTTATATTTATTATATATGGCCTCCTTCCTTCTAAAATTGACATTTAAAATGATGCTAATGAGCCAGAAAGGCTATTGGCATATTATTAGATCCCCCACCCCCTGTACTGACCTTCACAGGCTGTTACACTGAGACAGAGCACTTCCTCCTTCCTCCGTGTTTCCAGTCTTACCACCTCCCCAAGTCTTAAAATTTACTGGTAACAAGCTGCAGGGAAATGCATCATGATTTATAACATACAAGGTGCCAAGGCCACATACCAAGGCTGTGTCCTCAGCTCCCAGAGCATTATTATTCCTCCATCACATAAGCACAAGATGTTTTTCGTATAGGAGTTGTACCACACACCTAGAGTTGCTTGTTCAGGTGCTCTGGATAGGGTCCCAATCCCATTCATGCATTACAGTATGGAATCCAGTCACACTGATTATTAGTTGAGTTTTTAGTTTATTTCGCAAACAATTACATTTATGTGACGTTTCGGTCAATCTCTAACCTTCTTCAGACACAGTTTGTAAGTATATAGGGCATAAGGAGCTGCTGTGCAGGCTTGGCGCTTTAGGGGGAGAGCGGGAGTCCGCTTGCTGAGAAGAAGCGCTTGTTGCGATTGATACCAGTTCGGGAAATGTTTAATCCTTTGTACCATTTTTCAATATTTAAACAAAAGAAAAAAAAAAAGATTTGGGAATTTGGTTTCTGCTATAGGTTAATGCAAATGGCATAAGAAGTTGTTTTTGTGGGGAGATGGAGTATGTCAAGATTAATTCACACCAAGTATAAAATTTGGCCAGGAAGAATGAATTGTAATTGGTGGGTACCTGAAAGTCTTTGCATGTAACACTGCCATGTGTATTAGTAAAAATGTGTAAAACTAAAAATACTTATTGAAAAACAGATCTCTCCTATAAGCAATGTTCCCTTATATAGGGGCAACAGAGAAGAGTGGAATGAGGTCTGATCTCTGATTACCTGAAATGACACAAAAATATTGTGCAGTTTGGCTAATAGGAGCAATCAAAGAATACACAAAACATAACTTATGAGTCCAGTGGATTTCTCAGCAGAGCACACAGCTGTGTGCTACGTTTCTGCCTGTGGAGTAGCCCACTAACATCCAGACGTGACTTAACTGCTCCATTTTAGGTTTGCAGCTGGCATCTTAGTTCTCATTTTCCAAAGGTAAAGCTCTCTACAATTTGAATGGAGAACAAAATGTCATGTTACAGAAATTCAAGCTGCTTGAATTCAGCTTACGAAATGTTCAAAAATGGAGTCTTCACTTATTATTGTTATTATTCCCATTTTAGCAATTACATGAGATACATTTACCATAGCTGTGATGTAGCCTGTGTCCAAATATAAGATGTAACACTAGGTACAGAAAAATAGTTAATAGTTTTAAAAAAAAACTTTAGCTTGGATGCAGCTGAATAGAAATCACAAGGAAAAAATGTTTATATTTTTGTGCTAATTTGGCACCTTCCTTAAGTCTTAAGTCTTAGATACAAATCCATGTATTGCCTTAAATGAAACCTACCATAAGGACTCTGTAATCTGTAATTTTATAATCATGGAACCTAACTTGTTAAAAAAAATAAAATATTTTAGTAATATGTAAATTAACTGCAGAGGCTATTAGGGTGTGTACCAGTCTGGCTGCGCACTGGGAGCTAAGGCTACTCCCATGTCCCAGTAGCCTCTGCAGTTCATTTATTTATTACTAAAATAAAGTTTTTAAAAAGTCAGGTTCCAGGATTATTAAATTACAGATTAGGAGAGAGGCAGGCAAGAGGAATCTACAATTAGATCTACTTCTGATAGTGGAGTCATTATGATAGGTTTCCTTTTACCAAACCTGGCTATTTTAGGCCTAAAAGTCTAAACACTTTTATGTGTTTTTTGTTCATCCAGCTTACTCCAAGTGTGGACATTTGAGGGAATGTCCTGTGAGTTATATTCCTTATAACTATTGATGAGCAGACCTAAACCACACTATTTGGGTCAGTGCCAAACATTGTGGGTTCTGCCAGAATTCTGCATTAAGTTTGGACTCGGCCACACCTGCAAATGCTGGTTGATGGGCAGCTGAGCAGCCAATGAACCAGGGTTTAGCCTCTAACAGCCACAGCCATGTCCACTGTCTGTGTGGCTGTATTTGGCCAGGTAGGACATGTGACCTGCTGTGTAAAAAGCAGAGTCACATGTTCCAGCACCATTACAGACAGGAGACAGGTGGGACAGTGATGAACAGAGTTAGGCCCCTTCTCCACTGGCGTTTTTCACGCGCGAGTTCTGCGCGTGCATTTGACGCTCAGAACTCGCATTGCACTCTGTCCCATTGTATTCAATGGGTTTTTCTCCATTTGCGTGGTTTTCAACGCGCGTGCTTGCGTTCGTTTGCACGCGCGTCAAAATCGCAGCATGCTCTATTTTTGCGATTCACGCGCATTTTTCACGCACCATTCAAGTCTATGGGGACGTATCAAAAACGCATTGCACTCGCAAACATTGCAAGTGCAATGCGAGTGCAATGCGTTTTAAACGTAAGGGTTGCTAGGTGACCAGTATAACAGTATTTCCCCTGCTCGCGAACGATCATTTAATTAAAAAAACACAATGAAGAACAGTGAAGAATAGAATAAAAACAGTGAACACAGTAAACACAGTGACCACAGGATCATTTAAGATAAAAACACAGTGCAGAACACAGTGCAGAATAGATTACAGATGTTCGGCACATCTGCTTACTTGTCGGGAGATACGCGCGGAGCGCTGCGAACAAAATAGCATGTGAAGAACAATATATATGTGTGTAAAGAACACATTGCAGATGTTTCCATACATCTGCAATGTCTTCTTCACACATATATATTGTTCTTCACATGCTATTTTGTTCGCAGCGCTCCGCGCGTATCTCCCGACAAGTAAGCAGATGTGCCGAACATCTGTAATCTATTCTGCACTGTGTTCTGCACTGTGTTTTTATCTTAAATGATCCTGTGGTCACTGTTTTCACTGTGTTCACTGGTTTTATTCTATTCTTCACTGTTCTTCACATCTGCTAACTTGTCGGGAGATAATATACGCGCGCGGAACAGTGAAGAATAGATCGCAGATGTTTGCAACTTATCAGAAGACATTATTTTTCAATTAAATAAAACATTTTATTCCCGAACCTTGGTCCCTTTGAAAAAGTCCCATTGACTTAAAAAAACGCGCGTGAAAAACGCACCGAAAACGCAAAAAAACGCGAACAAAAATGCAACAAAAACGCAGCAAAAACGTCAGTTTTTCACGCATTGCACCCGCGCGTGAAACGCAACGCTAGTGTGCAAGAGGCCTTAAAGTGTAATAATTAAATAATGCCCTTTTTGAGGGCAGGTAGGACGTTAGGGAGAGAAGGCTGTGAGGGACAGAAAGACATGTGAAATAATTGCCCTCTTCAGGGCAGTGTAAAGAACTGTGACACATGCCACATTCTGGGGTTGTTGTACAACTTTTGGGATGGTAGCTGCACCATGCAGGATTGAAAGTGGGTTTGCCTAGTAAAATGATGAACTTATGTGTAACACATTGAAGGGCACTGCATTTATCAAGTACAACATTTCCTTTATTGATACATAAATTGTCACAAATGCACACAACCTCCACTCTGCCTTGAAAAACAAGCCTTTCAAAATGTTCTCCTGAAACATCTGTTGCAACATTGTGAGAAAATGGTGAGCCCTTCCTTCCACAAAATCAAATTATCCCAAGTGTTAGATGTAGTCTTGAATGTTGCATTATGGGCTACCTTTATTATGTGCCACATTCTTCATGAGGCATGCAACAATTCATTCATTTGTAATGCCAAAATGTAACAAGCAAAAAAATCCAGAGCACATGTAGTACTAAATATGTGCTATCACCAGTGGTCACAGATAACCAGCCAGACTCTCCACAACTGATGTTTTATCAGATAGAGTAAGTTCTTTTCATGGATAGTCTATGAGTGTAATAAAAGTCTTTTGTGAACAGACGGTACTAAGGTTGCCTTGTTTTATCTAACGTCATTATTTAGGGAGTTTGGATGGTCCAAAGCCAGGAAAAAACTGGACTATTTACCGGAGTATAGCTTTTCTTGGATGCATTTAACATTGTGAATTGCCTTGACTCTAAAAGAAATGCAACTTGTTAACCTTTTGCTACGCAATAATTGGCACAACTATGAACAGTTGTAAACTATTGTCTTTCTGACAAACTCACTCCATGGGGGTCATTTATCTTCATTAAGAACATTCGTGTGTGTCTTTTTTTTTCCATTTTTATGGGTTTGGGATTTGTTTCATTTGTTTTAGACGGTAATATATCAGACATGTGTGTCCGTCAGTTTATTGCACCTTTTTTTTAAAAGCAAAGTCACAAAAAATTCACAAATTCTTCTGTAACCCCCTTTTGAAACGTTTGCCTACTGGAGTTTATCTGTGCCAAAATTACCCATTTTACCCTAATTTGCGCCAACATTTAGATTTTTTTTAAACATTCAGATATGGAATTTAAAAATATATCAGGCGTAAATATGTAAATGTGCAAACATAACGAAGAAAAAGAAGAAAGCCCAAGATAAATTACCCCCACCTCTACCCCTGTGTGTCTGCAGGATTTAGAAACCCAATTGTAGGACTTAAAAGAACTGTAATATTAGGTCAGGTCTACAGTTCTCGGTTCTGTCTCAAATTGCACACAGAATAAGGTTGTCAGAACAAACTTACTGTATTTTTCGGACTATAACGTGTGCAAAAAATCCTTTGATTTTCTCAGAAATCAAAGGTGCGCCTTATATATGAACTGTACTTACAGACAACAGCTACCTTAAACTGTGTACAGGTCGGCCACCTTCCTTAAAATCAGGTGCACCTTATAATCTGGTGCGCCTTATATATGAATCTAGACATTTTAGCAGGCATTTATTGATGGTGCGCCTTATAATCTGGTGCGCCTTATAGTCCAAAAAATATGGTACATGTGTACAACCAGACTTTTTTTAATGTGCTAGAATTTTTTTTGACTTAGTCTCTCTTTAAGTAAATCTGCCAGACTACAATTTATACCCATTTAACAGAACACACAAATGTTACAGTATTTAAAGGTATAGATAAATGTAAAGAGCGGTGAAAGAAGGGCTTGGGTCAGAGAAGCTCACAATCCATAATATCTGTGAATGAACAGATGTGTTAATTATTAATAATCTTGTGATTCTGACTACTTGAATAACAAAGACTCTCTGCTCATGTCTCGAGGAAGCTCAGAGCGTCATGACTTTGTACTAATCATTCTTCGCTTCTACAGCAGCTTTATGGCTGACTCATATTTGAGGAACAGACTAATTCATACCCCATTGTTTTTGTTGCTTGGCTACTGTAAATATCTTGCCAGTTTCTAAGTCATCTAAAATAATAGCCTGGCTTTCGTGATGCTTTATATGCATATTTTGTTTACTTGTATAACATTTTTAAAGCCAACTGTTTGTGTTTTTCTCTTTTTTAATCAAATCCTTCTACTTTGTGTCTAATGTGCATATAAAATATTGTAGTAGATTTAGCAATAACCGATGCTCTCAGATAAACATTCTTTATTGAAACGCTTGTTTTTTTTCCGTTTTATTGCTCTCCTGTACAATAGCTTCTAAATTGGATCACATGCATTCAGTGCCATACATATTAAAAAGAAAAATGTAGCTTAGTAAAATTTCAGTTTGGATGTTCCAAGATCGTAACGTTTTCTCATGTGGTGATTATTTATGGCATCAGTATCAAAATAAATGTAAAAACTTTATTGAGTTCACATGAGTGTACACTGTGAGGTACCATCTGGTAATATGATATTAGCCTTAAATACTATTTACTTGATTGTCTTTGAAAGTTTAGTAAAATGAGATACAAAGAAAACTTTAATTATTATGTCCATGGGAAGCCTGGGTGAAAGGAGAGAAATATAGTTACTTAAATAGAAAAAAATCATAAAATTGATGATTTCAGCCATTTTTAATATTATTATGCAAAAACAATGTAATAAACCATCTTGTTAAAGTCTGGGGTCACATCACTTGTTGGAGGGGGAAATACCCTTTCTGTGGCCTGTATTACACAGCCATGAAATTAAACAAACTTGTCTGCTGCCATTTTGGAACCAGTAGCTGGTCATTGGGGCACATTTACTAAGAAAAGTGAAGTCTGTATTATGTGCAGTTTGCCTGTGTAGTGTGTAAACTGCGCCCGATTCCTAATTGTCATGAATCTGGCAGCCCCTGCACTGCCCTAACAGAGTGCACCACTTTTATTGTTGCACCTTTAACATGGGACGTGAACCAATTCTGACAAATCTGGAGCACGTTTCGACTAAGCACCAGAACCCCACCTCAGTGCAGAAATTTGTGTCACATGAAGAATAGTACAGCCACGTCACAATTGTGGCGCAGGCACTTCTTAAATACTTTTGCAAGCAGTTTGCACCTAAAAGATCGTGCATCAGTCCACCACAAAACTGGTGCATGTCTCTTAGTGGCCTGTATTCCACAACCATAAATTTTATGTCACATTTCCCTTCAAAATCTTAAAATGTATACCTATGGATCTGCCTGGTGAAATCCATACCTGATAGCCTGCACTTGTCTTGATGCCATATTGGGACCATATTTCAGATTAATTTCTCCAGTCTGTATTCTACCGGCATGAAAGTGTGGTCATGTTCCCCTTCCATATCTTGAATATACAGTGCTAGACCTGCCTGGTGAACCCAATCTGTTGAAGTCCATAGGAATTGTGACTATTGACTACCGAGGACTGCATGATTATTGGCTACTGGGGCTCTATGACTATTGGCTACGGGGGCTGCATGACTATTGGCTACTGGAGGCAGCATGACTTTTTGGCTACAGGGGGATGCATGATTTGGATTCTGCAGCCTGCATGACTTATGGCTGCGGGAAGGGTGCATGACTATTGGCTACTAGAGGCTCCATGAGTTATGGCTGCTGGAGGATGCATGACTATTGGCTACTGGGGGCTGTGTGACTATTGGCTACTGGGGCAGCATGACTGTTTGGCTACAGGGGGATGCATGATTTGGATGCTGCATCCTGTTTCACTACCAGAAAGAATTAAGATCTGCATGTTGCTGCAACATAAAGTGATGAAAACACACGTACACTCTCCCATTTTAAAATTGCATCTTAACACTCAATTCAATACACTCATCCTCGACCATGGGAATTACATTGGATAGTTCAGAATTTGTTTTATCGCAATGTATACTAACAAAATTATACAAACTATTGGATAACTATTCCCACCCAATACATGACCATATGAAGGATCAACATAGCATTTATTTCGGTAAATTATAGGTCACACAGATATTGGAAATCTTTTATTCCGTCTTCCCCACCATTGGCAAATAATGGGGATAACCCTTCTGACTGGGATCAGAAATATGAGATTTAGATGTATGGACCCTGTATGGTCGCTTTATCATATGAGGTAGCTAATTGCACATATTGATGTTTAGTTATTTTGATTGGATTGTATTGGCTTTATGTCATGTATTATGTATGGTCATGTTTTGTTTATTTGGTTGATATGTAAGTGATGTGATTTCTAATTTTCCAGTTACAGGATTAATAAATAGATTATCTATTTAAAAGAAAATGTTTACATTTTTTTAAAATTCAGTACAAATTAGGCAAACCCCTGAAAAATACAATTATGAAAGATGAATTTTTTGCATTACTTTACAGTTTATCATATTTCTATACTTGCCTGATTTATCTTTACTCCCAGACATGTCAGTAATATTGTACTTTAAATGTGCAAGTATTACCGTTTTCTAGATTTTTGTTGATATGTAATTTATTACTTCACACATCACTTTTGTATTCTTCCAATCTGTCCAGCAGATTTATGGAATCATATGTATTGAGCAGATGTTTGATTTGGTGGCATAAGAAGACTGTGTGCTCAAGTTAATTAATGTGTTTTATTCAGAGCAAAAGCACAAAAGAAAGCAAATGTGGCTTGACAAATAATATATCAAGATTCCCAATGTTTGTTTGCTGAACTTTTGAAATAAACTTTATTATATCAATTCATAAATAAACATATTGTGGGAGATTTATACGAAGTGTATGAGAACAGTACTGTTCTAACTTCCCAAGACAACCAATCAGAGCTTAGCTTTAATTTTTTTAACAGCTTTCAGAAAATAAAAAACGAGCTCCCGGTTTTGCTCTCAGACACTTCTGATAAATCTCCTGAATAATTGTATTCATCCAGTTTTCTATTTTACTGGATCGAGGTGAAGACCTAGCTATTGAAATTTAATTTCTGCTCAATCCTCCTCCTCTACCCTATACATAGGCCCACATTTACTAAATGTGCGTTTGCCTGTGCAATGTGGTGTGCAAGATTTAGAAATTGGGCTCCGAAAAGGGAATGAAACTTAAGGTCCCACTACAGCCCTCTATAAAACTCTATGGCACCTGGTCACAGTGGCTGTTCGGCTTTTTGTGGAGAGGGGAAGGTTGAGGAGCTCTCACTCCCTCTCCCAACTTTCCGCGCACATGTGCATGAAGCCCAATACAGTAAAACCTTGGGTGGTGAACGTATATGTATAAAGGGTATTCACATGCCAGATTTTGTCCTGTTCATTAAGTCATCCATATCCCTTACCTCCCCCCAAGCCTTGTCTTAATTAGTCCAATTGAGATAGCTACAGTGTTTACTATCACTCCAGGAGGGGTAACTTCAAAAGATTTCTGCAGCCACAGTAATCTCTTTATGGATCTCCCTTCATTTCTTAAACAGGAGACAATGAGTTGTCAATATGTTGGTTAGGGAAAGCTGTGGAGTTATGGTCCATCTCAGCGCAAGGGAAAATACATTTTTGGAACCTGTATCACCAGGGTATCATATTGATATAAATAATTAGTTTCTAGCATTCTTGGGTCCAGAGATATAAATATCTCGGGATGGAACCAAAGCAAATGGGACAGGTTTTGTATCAATACAATCCAGGGATTCACCCAGATCCAATGATACCAGACCCCTGACTCTATGACTTCCCTATGAGAAGCTATGACTTCTCCAAGGTTCTGTATTCAATACCAGGTAGGAGGGTCCTATGAGGCCTCCTGGGGGTGTGCATGAGTTTGTCTGCACCTAATATAATCAGAAAACCCCTGATGCCTCTTGGCTTTTGTCTGGGAAACCATTTACCATCAATTGCAGGAAAGATCTTAAGGTGTGGACTATCGGTTTCCACTAGGCCCACAAATAAGGAAACTAATATACAAATTGATGATACTTGTAGTTCTACCTGTGTTTTTGTACTCTGTTAACTGTATATATATCCATTGTGTGAACTGTCTAGTGTGCCCTTAGGGCGATTAGATATAGAATTTAACCTGCGTTATCTTGATCCACATGTCCGTATCTCGGTTAAATACATGCTACCAGATTGGTTCCTCAACCATTACGGACCAGGTTTATATTAAAGGAGTACTGGTGGCAGCTTATTGGATTGATAAGATTCTGTTTCACTGTGGCTAGTGAAAGGGGTCCTATAGTCCTTCAGGGTTGTGATTTATTGTTGAGCCACACAGTTGTGTGGGCAACTTCCTGCACCTTCCAGAACCCATGCATTCTGGGAGTCTGTAAAAAGACGATTAATTGACCTTGTGTACCCTTCACACCTTGGATTATGAGAAAGCCAGTCTACAAGTGTTTTGTAAGAGGAGCTTGTATTTTACAAAAAACAAATAACTATTTTATAACTATTTATAATTATATAATAACTAATAACTAGTTATTTATAACTAATTATAACAAAAATTGCAAAAGGAGCTTTGTATGCGCCCTCCACTCCGTCTACTGTACTATACACAGCTGAGGGGAGCTCTGACAAAAAATGTCCTCATCTTCCTGCCCCCATCTTCCCCAATGTGGTCTGCAGTTACTTAGCCTTCAGCTAAGAAGACTGCCTGACAGTGAGAATATAATGGGGCAGATTTACTTACCCGGTCCATTCACGATCCAGCGGCACGTTCTCTGCGGTGGATTCGGGTCCAGCCGGGATTCATTAAGGCAGTTCCTCCGACGTCCACCAGGTGGTGCTGCTGCGCTGAAGAGCATCGGAACTTACTCAAGTTCACCGGCCTATTCCTAGTGAAGGTAAGTGCAAGCTCCGCGACACTTTTCTTTTTTTAAATATGGTGGTTTTTCCGAATCCGTTTTTTTCGTTTGGCCACGCCCTGATTTCCATCGCGTGCATGCCAGCGCCGTATGTTTGCATATGCTGTATGTACACATATACAAATGGTCCCCAGGTTACATACAAGATAGGTTACATAGGTTTGTTCTTAAGTTGAATTTGTATGTAAGTCAAAAATGTATATTGTATGATTGTAGATCCTACAAAACATTTTTTTGGCCCCAGTGACAATTGCTTTTTCACAATTTTTTTGCTGTAATTGGACTAAGGATTATCAATGAAGCTTCTTTACAGACATCTTACAGCAGATTATTTCAGTCTGGGACTATAGTAAAGCATCCAGAGAGCTTCACCAGAGGTCACAATGGGCAGAGAGATACGTCTGTAACTAGGGGTCGTCTGTAAATAAGGTGTTCTTAAGTAGGGGACTGTCTGTATATATGTTGTATATACTGCTTATATATACATACTGTATGTACAGTGGATATGAAAAGTATTTACATTTTTTACTCCTTGCCAATTGGTAAAATCAAAATAGTTATTATTTTTTTAACTTCCCAATTAGCTGCAATAAAACAAAGAATGAGAAATTTAAAGGGGTCTGAATACTTTCTATACCCACTTGTGTGTGTCTATGCTGTATGTTTGAGTATATATTCTGTAACAATCATGTGTATGTGTGTATTTGCTGCATATGTGTGTATATGATATATGTTTGTGCTGTATATAATGTATGTATGTGTGTATATTCTGTATGTATATGCAGTATCTGTGAATAGAGTGTGCATATACAGGCAGTCCCCGGGTTACATACAAGATAGGGTCTGGAGGTTTGTTCTTAAGTTGAATTTGTATGTAAGTCGAAACTGTATATTTTATAATGGAAGTTCTAGACAATTTTTTTTCTTTTGCCCCAGTGACAATTGGAGTTTCAAAATTTTTGGTGTAATTGGATCAAGAATTATCAATAAAGCTTCATTACAGACACCTTACAGCTGATTATTGCAGTCTAGGACTATATTAAAGCATCCAGAGAGCTTCACCAGAGGTCACAGTGGGCAGAGGGGTCCGTCTGTAACTATGGGTTGTCTGTAAGTCGGGTGTCCTTAAGTAGGGGACCGCCTGTATGGTGTATTTGTACTTAATGTCTAAATATATGATTTATACATACTATATGTGTGTTTATATAATGTTTCTGTTATATACAGTATGTGTGTTTATTTGATGTATATATACTATAAGGAGGTTATGTATCATTGTGGGTTTTTTGTCCACCACATCTGTGGTGTTGTTTTGGCACAGTTGAGGTGCAAATGCTGTTTTGCGACTTTTCCTTTGCGCAAAATGAACATATGACAATGCAAAGTCACTTTGACATAGATCTTCATACACATAGTTTATTAAACCTACATGTGTGTATATATAAAAATGTGTATATGTGAGTGCAGAAATGTGTGTGTACAAATATGTATATATTTTTTAAATGGTAGGTGGGACCTGCATCTCCTTGTTAGCCCCCTGACAGACATATTTGAGGACTGGTGTACAGTCCTATGAAAGCAATGTAATGTGTACTGTATTTCCCACCTGCATATAGTCTGTTAAAAATATCTCAATCTAATCCTAAATTACTGCATTATTTAAAGCAGCATTTAGTAAAAAAAAATTCTGAAATTTTTTTTGAAAGAGTTAAATCACATGTGGAAATAGAGCAGTCTTCCAACATTAACTTGTAAATGGTGCGGAATATATTTAATTTGTGATTGAAAAAGAAAGAAAAACAAATGAAGAATTCCTCTTCTGTATGGCATTTCAATCATTTCACTGTAAAATGAACATTGCTTGAGATAAAGCCCATTGTTAGCCAGAAGCTTCATTTTGGACAGTTTCAAGACACATTTTTGATGCCTGTTGGGCCATTGTAGGAGGATCCATCTCCCTTAAATGCTGTTACTATGAATAGAAATTGGCTTTACTATGGCTTTTCAAAATGGGTTTTAATTTCCATTGTTTGAGCCACAGAAGAAATAAAAGAATTTCAAGCATAAGATTGTATGGCCATGCATTGTTTGCCTTCATTCTCATTCAGCATACAAAACCTGTCATACAGACAGAATGTGACTTTGACAGAGAGTGTAAGAGAAAACAAATGGAGTTGAAAAGTCATTTCCAACTCTGCAGAGTATTTTGTTTTCCCTGCCATGCAGCATAACATATCCTTTTTCAACAGTTCTAGATTAAAATTCAACCAGTGACCAAAGGTGAGACCCGTAAACATTCACCCAAACAAGCGGCTACGACTCTGTGTGGATGTGATGTTTGTGCAACAAATACAGAAAATGTATGATAATGCTTTTATTCACATTCTGGCTAAGACATGGAATGGCCCAGCCGATTCAATTACTGAAGTTCTGGATATGCAGGTAAGGAACAAAAGCAAATCTCCAAAATGTCACCAGACAAGCCACCCCCACCTCTAAGGAATACAAAGCAAGTCATTCAGGATGACCTTTAATTGCAGCTAATTGGGTCAGAGAGAACCTGTTGCTTAGAAACAGTGTAGCTATGATCCTCAATAACATCCTATGGTGGTTCAATTAATACACTCACCGGCCACTTTATTAGGTACACCATGCTAGAAACGGGTTGGACCCCTTTTTGCCTTCAGAACTGCCTCAATTCTTCGTGGCATAGATTCAACAAGGTGCTGGAAGCATTCCTCAGAGATTTTGGTCCATATTGACATGATGGCATCACACAGTTGCCGCAGATTTGTCGGCTGCACATCCATGATGCGAATCTCCCGTTCCACCACATCCCAAAGATGCTCTATTGGATTGAGATCTGGTGACTGTGGAGGATATTTGAGTACAGTGAACTCATTGTCATGTTCAAGAAACCAGTTTGAGATGATTCCAGCTTTATGACATGGCGCATTATCCTGCTGAAAGTAGTCATCAGATGTTGGGTACATTGTGGTCATAAAGGGATGTACATGGTCAGCAACAATACTCAGGTAGGCTGTGGCGTTGCAACGATGCTCAATTGGTACCAAGGGGCCCAAAGAGTGCCAAGAAAATATTCCCCATACCATGACACCACCACCACCAGCCTGAACCATTGATATAAGGCAGGATGGATCCATGCTTTCATGCTGTTGACGCCAAATTCTGACCCTACCATCCGAATGTCGCAGCAGAAATTGAGACTCATCAGACCAGGCAACGTTTTTCCAATCTTCTACTGTCCAATTTCGATGAGCTTGTGCAAATTGTAGCCTCAGTTTCCTGTTCTTAGCTGAAATGAGTGGCACCCGGTGTGGTCTTCTGCTGCTGTAGCCCATCTGCCTCAAAGTTCAACGTACTGTGCGTTCAGAGATGCTCTTCTGCCTACCTTGGTTGTAACGGGTGGCGATTTGAGTCACTGTTGCCTTTCTATAAGCTCGAACCAGTCTGCCCATGCTCCTCTGACCTCTGGCATCAACAAGGCATTTCCGCCCACAGAACTGCGGCTCACTGGATGTTTTTTCTTTTTCGGACCATTCTCTGTAAACCCTAGAGATGGTTGTGCGTGAAAATCCGAGTAGATCAGCAGTTTCTGAAATACTCAGACCAGCCCTTCTGGCACCAACAACCATGCCACGTTCAAAGGCCTCAAATCACCTTTCTTCCCCATACTGATGCTCGGTTTGAACTGCAGGAGATTGTCTTGACCATGTCTACATGCCTAAATGCACTGAGTTGCCGCCATGTGATTGGCTGATTAGAAATTAAGTGTTAACGAGCAGTTGGACAGGTGTACCTAATAAAGTGGCTGGTGAGTGTATGTTGTCATTATGAATAGAAAAAGTAAATCGCTGCAGTAATTTATATATGTAATATATAATGATTTATTCTTTGTAAAATAAAACAAAATGGCCTTTGTTGGCCATTTATTTCAGGGGGAATTTATCGTTCACATTTATAGGGAATCTAGCGAAATCAAGCACGATAAACCAGGGACACTTACTGTACTCATAGATCCAGGTATTGTGACTGTGGTAATCTTCTTCAATTTGTTTTCCATGGCCTCCTTCTTAAATCAACTATTATAATTATGTAAATGAGACAGAAGGGCTCTGGGCGGCGTTACAAGAGCCCCTCTTTGATGTAGCTTCAAAGACTGTTGCAGTGTACGATGAGCATTTCCTCCACCCCCACTGTGTGATGTTACAGCAGACAGAGGAAGGGAGGAAGTGCTAAGGGAGCAGTGAGGAGGGTGAGACAATGTAAGAACTTGTGAATCTACAGCACAGAGGAACTCTGGTAGCTCTTTTATCCTAAACAGTCATTTCTTATGAGTCCAGCTTATTTCATTTTGTTTTAAAGGCATTATTTTAGTTTTGCATTTATAAGAGGAGATATGGGGCTTAAGAGTAGGCCTCCAGAGAGTTCATGTTCAGAATAGCATACTGCAGCTTTCTATGTGTTATAATGCATGGAGGCTGCAAAAAGCAAATAGATAAAAATGTTTAATACCAAATCACAAAAAAAGCCTTTGAAGCTCAGCCCATGAGCCCTCTCCATACACCTGCACCCGGCATGTGACGTAGTATTACGTCACATGTCGGTAAAGGGTTAAAAGGGGTTTTGGCGCACGCAATAGGGTTTTGGCGCGGGATTTAACTTCAAAATTGTGTTGCAAGCCAAGCACTTACATGCACCGGGAAGAAGAAACTGAACTCCAGTGGACCTGATCGGGGAAGCGACACATGCAGGATATCGGGCGCACAATCTTCATGAATCGCAGCAGAGTTCATCCTCATTGGACAGTCTGGATCGGGAATCGTGCAGGGACCGGGTAAGTAAATGTGCCCCATTATGTCCCTGTTGCCTGCCTCGGCCTCTTCTTCTATTGCATTCTATGTGGACTTCTTTGGACCTTCTTGCTGTATTTAGTTTTAAAGCACTTAAGCCGTACTGTACGTGGCACTGTTACTAGTGAGTTTACTATAGTATATTCAATAAATTGGGTCTAAAAAATACTATGGATGTTCATAGAATTTAAAGGTGTTTTCCAGGTTGGATCTTTTCCGAAAGTCAAGGAATGTTTAAAAAATTTTAAATAAATATATAAATTGTTTTAACCATTAAATTCTCTGAATCTCCAGTGTTGGTGCTTGGTTTTTGAATGCTGCTATATGCTTTATGTGATTACTGCATCCAATGGTGATATGTGTGTTACTTCGTATTAAAATCATTTTTTTTATTAAAAATAAACTTGGCATAAATTGCCAGATCCTGATGACACATTCTTGTGCGTAAGAAATGATCTAGCAAAAAAGTAAGCATATCTTATCTGGGCCTAAGTGATGTGTCTGTATTTGAAGGACTTCTTTTAATACTAAGAAAAACCCAGACAATTTCAACCAAGACAATTAACCTGGATAGTCAGCAAAACATCTGATGTCCTAGAGACTATATTAAAAACCAACTTGATATGTTGTATGGAATATAAGTGTGGCGAGTATTATTTTCTGCCACATCTTTTATGAGAACTAAATAGCTCCCTATGGTAGTTCTAAAGCATCTATTCATTGAGTTAGAAACTGAAAGCAATACATAACTGTACATAATTACCGTACTGAAGGTCAGTGGACATTGAGTCTGAGCACTGCTGTTCAACTTGAATGCCAGGAAACTCACAGATGTATATGAGAAGTGTTTCCAAGAGGTTTTCTTTTGAAATCTAATGGGCGATGCATAATGAAAAATGTTAGGCTGGATTCACAACAACCTGTGCCCACACAGTTAGTGCAGTGCGGGCACACTGTAGAGGACCTCTTTTTTTGTGGCAACGGTTCAGTGAGCACGCGTTGTGCTCACCGTATCCAGCATGGGCGCCATAGACAACTATGGGGGACGTATATATGCGGGTGCAAATCTATTTATATTGCACCATCAAAATTTGCATCGCTTTACAGCGACCTGTCAGACTAAATGGGTATACTGGGGAGTCAGTTTAAGAAAAAAAAAGTTCCAGTCCTCCAGCAAAGTGACAAATAATTGTCCTAATTTAGTTTAAGACATGTACATACATATACATATATCTTGAAATAAAATCAAGCCACATTTACCATTACACATGTTTGGTGTGTGTAGGAACCCATTGGGGCAGATTTACTTACCCGGTCCATTCGCGATCCTGCGGCACTTTCTTTGTGGTGGATTTGGGTCTTCCGGCGAGTCACTAAGGCAGTTCCTCTTCCTCCGACGTCCACCAGGTGTCGCTGCTGCGCTGAAGTCCGCCGAGGTCCACCGGAGTTCACGATCCGTTGCTGGGTGCAGGGAAGTGCGTAAGCACCAACACTTTTTTTTTTTTTTTAAGACGGCGGTTTTTCCCAAACCGCGGGGTTTTTTCGTGCCCCCCCCCCCCCCCCCCCCCAGATTTCTGTCGCGTGCAAGCCGGTGCCGATGCACCACAATCCGATCGCGTACGCCAAAAACCCAGGACAATTCAAGGAAAATCGGCGCAAAACGGAAAAATTCGGGTAGCCCGCCTTAAAAACGTGATTGGGGACCTTAGTAAATGACTCCCATTGTATGCACAGGTGAACTGGAACCTTCTTCTCTTGTACTGGAATGTAATTGTACATGTACTTAAGCAGCAGCATCTCCGAAGCTTTGCTTTTCAAGTTCAGGTACATGGTGTTTCTATGCAGTGACTAAGGGATTGAGTTTGTAGGAATTGGGCATATCCTAGAACTGACAATAGGCTTTGTGTTTTATGTCTTCCTTAGATGCACATTTCAATATGTTACAGGCAAACTTAATTCTTATTTTTACAGTTTTAGAATATTTCCGCTAGATGTTTTACTAAGCACTGCTTTATCCATTCCTAAGAACGGATTATAGCAACAAGCTTGTTGTTTTCCTCCCATCCGCTGTACTTATACTTGTATGCAGGTCCAGTAGAAAATTGAAATGAGAAACTAAAGGCATCGCTCACATGAATTCAAAAATGAATCATGACTGACACTCACCACAAATAACAATTTCCTAACTACAAATTGAAGACTTTTTTTCCAGTGGAAAACTCACAACTGACAATGATAAATCAGCTGAAAGATTTAAAAGAGTGCAGCAGTCTCCTTTCAATGATAGGTTGTAAAATAAATCTTCACATAGTCACTGAAGGAAGGATGTTTAGAAATCTCAAGGTGCCTCCATGTTTTCTGAAACGCCTAGTGTACTCCACACAATCATATGCAAATACATAAGTAAAAGCGTAACCCTGGTGTTTTATGATGGCGAGAGACATCTGTTGAATATCTGACCATAAAAACTAGACATTAATCCATGTAGTAGCAAGTTATACCATCAAAATAATAAACAGACATAAAACAAAATGCAAGCGTGTCCAAATTGGAGTCGTGGACTTCAAACTCCAGATCTTCAAAGGAAATCTACCACCAGAAACAGGAAATATAAACTAGCGTCACTTACAAGTTGATCTGCTCATATATTTCTTTTTTATAGCCTTGCTTTCCCAAATGTGCATGTGCGAGAATTGTCAACAGCCGGGTGATGTCACTGGCTGAAAGGCGGAACTGCAGGAAGATAGGTGGGGTGCACTGGCTGCGGGGGGCATGCATATGAGGGAGACAACAGAGCCTGAAGGCTCTATTGACACCTTCCAGAGCCCCTAAAAGAAGGCTATGAGAAAGAAATGTAAGAACAGAGGCTGACCGAGGGTGAGCAGAGCAACTTGTAAGTAACACTAGTTCATATTTCCATTTTCTAGTGAGAGATTTCCTACAATGAATTTGTGTCTTTTAATCAAAAATGGTCATTACAGCTTTCCAAAGAATGGCAATTATATCATCCGCTTAAGGACCAAGCAAGTTTTGATTTTCAGGATGACAGCAATTGTTTTATTTTTTATTTACATGATTATATGAGTAATAAAATACTGCAAACGCCAGTGAAAAAAGCGTAGCCACAGATAAGCCATAGCTTATGTTAGACCCCAAGAACTTGTAAGTACTTAATAGTACCACTTGCTTCCCAGCAAACTCAACTGCTTCAATAGACCATCAACTTCTGCTTGAGTCCACTACCATTTCTTTGGTAGTTGAATTGACGATATTCATCTTTACCCTCCTCCTCACCAATATTATCCACCACAATTGTATTATACAAAAACTTTTGCAGATAACATGTTTAAAATATGTACCTCCCCTACCTACAAACAACATAGTCAAAGTAAATAAGATCTTAAAACCTTAAAATTAAAGATAAAAGTGTCTCGTATTGTAATTGCTCTCCATTATTTTTAGTCTAATAGTCTACAAAGAAGACTTGAAAGAGATGAGGCTTGGCGGACAGGAAAAGTTTTGAAAGTAGCTTCTGGGCTACCTTAGGCACTGAAGATTTTCGAAATCCATACACTTTATCAATTCAGGTTGCATGCTATTCGGTTATTTAATATATTTTAGATGTCAAATGTGAAATACATAAAATATGTATTTCTTATGTACCATATTAATTTTAATCTGTGATCTCTTATTTTCTTTGAAGAAGAAATTGATGTCGGCGCTTCAAGGATATGCAGTAAAAATTCAAATTGTTTATTTCCAAGTAAAGTAAAATCCACAAAAGGCAAGTTAACATACGTGTGGTGGCCCAGGTGTAGTGACCGACGCGTTTCGCCCTATCTCAGGGCTTAATCATGGTCAAGTAGCTCTAAAACTCTGCAAATACTGACAATTTAAAGATTCCGCTCCGGTAATGGCGGGTGACGTCACGGTCACGTGACAGTAGTCACATGATCGGGCTGAGACCCGCCCACCTCTATACAGCGGAATATTGTGTCATAAGAACTACAAAAGGTTTAAAAGCAAACACGTTAAAGGGTAAGGTAGGTATTGAAGAGACATTGATTATACAGCTCAATATAATACAAAGAGGATATTAAGATTACACGTATGTACGAGAACTCAAAATGCGGATAACATACATAGTGATTCTAATCGCAGTACCATAAGACAAACATGGATGTAATATAATAGTGAACGCTGAAAACCCAGGCACAATCAAGTGTATTGATGATAAAGACTAAATGACGATTCTCTTTACATACATTAGCCTGAACATAACTTGTAGAATATCTATTCAAATATAGGGGAAAAAATAAACCTAAAGAATTATATACATAAACTGGCGTAGCCAGAGTAGTATGCAGCGAGGTGAACAAGGAGGAGCCAGAGTAAAAAACAGTAAGGCAGAAAAGGCGGAGAGAAGAGGGGAGGGGGAAGGGGGAAGAAAAAAGGAAGAGACCCGCATAAAGAGGAGAGAATGTACATATGAAGATGATAAATGACCAAGGCATAAACCTAGTGGTAACATAATATCAAGTCCTGTCTGAGATTCATACCTTGAGGCTGGGTGGTTTTCAATACAAACATCCAGTATGTCTCCCTATTCATAAGTTTTTTCCTGTGGTCTCCTCCCCTTTTTGGTCTCTTAACCTTTTCTATACCCTGCCATCTAAAGCTAACACTGTTCCCATTATGAATATCACGAAAATGTTTTGACGCTGCTGACATGTTTGTTAGGCTGGTGTTTTTAATGTCAGACAGATGTTTCCTGATGCGTGTTTTCAAAGAATTTGTAGTATGACCCACATACTGCATGTTGCATGTAATGCAGGATATTAAATAAATGGCGAAGGAGGTGTTGCAATTTAAATAAGTATTAATTTTGTATTTAATATTGGTCACACATGAAGAAAAACTATCAGTAGTTAAAAGGTGTTCACAGGTTATACATTTAAGATGGCCACATTTATGGTTGCCTGGGTAATGCAACCAAGTGTACTTTTTGTCTCTATCCTCTTTGGTGGAGCTTGTAAAATCACTGGGTGATACCATAGAACCTATAGTAGGTGCTTTTTTGGAAATAAACCTTCTGATAGACATTCCTTGAGTTCTTTACTTTGTTCTAGAATGGGTAAATACTTAGTGATAGCTCTTTTAACTTGGTGGAATTGACTGCTATAGGTGGTTACAAAGGTAACGGGTTTGGGATAAGAATTTTGCTTATTGCCGGTATGTGAAGTATTGGAAAGCAGTGTGTTCCTGTTCACTTTCTCTATTCTCTTACGTGCCAAATTTAAAATTTCAGGCTTGTAATTCCTAGCTCTAAATCTTTTTTCCCAATCTGGTAACTGAGTGTCAAAAACCTGAATAGATGAACTGTTTCGGCGAAGCCGAACTAATTCACCGTAAGGAATGTTTTCCACTACGTGCCTAGGGTGGCAGGAGGTGGACATTAAAATGCTGTTTCCTGCTGTGGGTTTACGGTATGGGGACACGATTATACCTTCTCTATTCCCTTGCATCGTTACATCCAGGTAGTCGATACTGTTGCCTCCAAAATGATAAGTAAATTTGAGGTTCATGTCATTAGTATTGATGTAGTCAACGAAATTTTGAACTCTGCATCGGTGCCCTGCCATATCCAGAGCAGGTCGTCAATATAAAAATTTCGTTGACTACATCAATACTATCTGAACCTCAATTTCTTATCATTTTGAGGCAACAGTATCGCCTACCTGGATGTAACGATGCAAGGGAATAGAAGGGTATAATCGTGTCCCCATACCGTAAACCCACACAGACAGCATTTAATGTCCACCTCCTGCCACCCTAGGCACGTAGTGGAAACATTCCTTACGGGTGAATAGTTCGTGCTTCTGCCGAACAGTTCATCTATCAGGTTTTTGACACTCAGTTCCCAGATTGGGAAAAAAGATTTAGAGCTAGGAATTACAAGCCTGAAATTTAAATTGGCACGTGAAGAGATATAGAAAGTGAACAGGACACACTGCTTTCCAATTCACATACCGGCAAAAGCCAAATTCTTATCCGCAAACCCGTTACCTTTGTAACACCTATAGCCGTCAATTCCACCAAGGTTAAAAGAGCTATCACTAGAGTATTACCCATTCTAGAACAAAGTAAAGACTCAAGAATGTCTATCAGAAGGTGTTTATTTCCAAAAAAGCACCTACTATAGGTTCTATGGTACACCCAGTGTTTACAGCTCCACAAAGAGGATAGAGACAAAAAGTACACTTGGTTGCATTACCCGGCAACCATAAATGTGGCCATCTTAAATGTATACCTGTGAACACCTTTTAACTACTGATAGTTTTTCTTCATGTGTGACCAAGTTAAATACAAAATTAATACTTATTTAAATTGCAACACCTCCTTCGCCATTTATTTAATATCCTGCATTACATGCAACATCGCAGTATGTGGGGGCATACTACAAATCTTTGAAAACACGCATCAGGAAACATCTGTCTGACATTAAAAACACCAGCCTAACAAACATGTCAGCAGCGCAAAAATTTTCGTGATATCATAATGGGAACAGTGTGCTTTAGATGGCAGTGGTATAGAAAAGGTTAAGAGACCAAAAAGGGGAGAGACCACAGGAAAAAACTTATGAATAGGGAGACATACTGGATGGTTTTATTGAAAACCACCCAGCCTCAAGGTATGAATCTCAGACAGGACTTTGATATTATGTTACACTAGGTTTATGCCTTGGTCATTTATCATCTTCATATGTACTTCTCTCCTCTTTATGCGGGTCTCTTCCTTTTTTCTTCCCCCTTCCCCTCCCCTCTTCTTCTCCGCCTTTTCTGCTACTGTTTTTTTACCTCTTGCTCCTCTTGTTCACCTCGCTGCTACTACCTGGCTACGCCAGTTTATGTATATATTCTTTAGGTATTTTTTTCCGTAAGCCCTATATTGATAGATCTTCACAAGTTATGTTCAGCTAATGTATGTAAAGAGAATCGTCATTTAGTCTTTATCATCAATACACTGATGTGCCTGGGTTTTCAGCGTTCACTATTATATATACATCCATGTTTTGTCTTATGGTACTGCGATTAGAATCACTATGTATGTTTCCGCATTTTGAGTTCTCGTACTACTTGTAATCTTATATCCTCTTTGTATTATATTGAGCTGTATAATCAATGTCTCTTCAATACCTACCTTACCCTTTAACGTGTTTGCTTTTAAACCTTTTGTAGTTCTTATGACCATATTCCGCGGTATAGAGGTGGGCGGGTCTCAGCCCGATCAGTGGACTACTGTCACGTGACCGTGACGTCACCCGCCATTACCGGAGCAATCTTTAAATTGTCAGTATTGGCAGAGTTTTAGAGCTACTTGGACCAGGATTAGCCGTGAGATAGGGCGAAACGCGTCGGTCACTACACCTGGGCCACCACACATATGTTAACTTGCCTTTTGTGGATTTTACTTTACTTGGAAATAAACAATTTGAATTTTTACTGCATATCCTTGAAGCGCTGACATCAATTTCTTCTTCCTGGAACATGTGCCTTTGGTCCATGGGGCTTTTTTGGATGTACCTTGCGCTGGTCAGCAGTCAAGTTGGAAGGTGAGCAGGAACTGTTGTATCTATTTTATTTGCTCTTATTTTCTTTGTATATGTACCCCATAATCTTTAAAGTGCTGCAGAATATGATGCACTATACAAAGAGTTATTATTATTCATGTATACAGTATATATTTATATTGACTATACAAGTCTTTTCTACGTATCCTCAATCCTCAATATACAATATAAACAATCATAACATTTTTTTATTTAGTAGACAACAAGATACATTTGATTTAGGATCAAATACAAGGGATTGGTATGACCCAGATTCTGAATTACTCTGCCCTTTGTTGTGATCTTTCTTTAACTTGAACTGTATGGCAGACCATGACCTCACAATTATTGACTCTTTGCTAGAAATGCTTTGAGGTATAACTCTGAAGTATAGCATTGTACTTTGAGAATTCCAACAGCTGGTTATACAATCAGAAAAGAAAGAAACAAAATAAGGATTTTTTTTCTATATTGTAATATGACAGAAATATATGTACTGTATATGTAAATATACATAGTATATATAATAGGATATATGTATAGTTTATATATAGGATCCTATTATGAGCCTGTTATGACCATTACGATCATAATAACATAATAAGAAACAAAAGAGTCATATGTATCGAAGAATTTCGCTAAGCCAATGCCAATGCTACACTTACAGGGGATATGAAAAGTATTCAAATCCCTTTAAATTTTTCACAATTTTTTCCTTACAGCCAATTGGTAAGATCAAAAAAGCTTTTTTTTTTCTTATTAATGTATACACTGCACCCTATATTGACAGAAAAAACAGAAATAGATATTTTTGCTAATTTATTAAGCAAGAAAAACTGAAATATCAAATGGTCAGAAGTATTCAGAAATTTGCGGTGACACTCAGATTTAAGTCACATGCTGTCCATTTCCTTATGATCCTCCATGAGATGGTTCTACTCCTTCATTGGAGTCCAGCTACGTTTAATTAAACTGATTGGACTTAATTAGGAAAGGCACACTTCTGTCTATATAAGACTGCATAGCTCACAGGGCATGTTAGAGCACATGAGGATCAAGAGGTCTAAAGAACTGTCCAAGAATCCAAGGACCAATAGGCTGCAATGAAACAAAGAGTGAAAAATTTAAAGGGGTCTGAATTATTTCCATACCCACTGTAAATTTTAAGAAACAAGAATCAAAATATCTTCAATATGTCAATTCTACTTAAATGAACAAACACAAAGAATGACAGCAATATGTAGGGAGAGCACATAAATCTCCCCATGGCACCAGTTTCCTGGCTTCTCCAACCCAGGGCAGAAAGGGGATAGGCAAAGGTGTGAATGCATTGCCCGCCTGAAAATCAGTCGAGACTATAGTAAAAAAAACTCAGCCAGCTCAGGCTTGGTCTATAGGTTTGAACTGGCCGATCTACTAAGAAGCCAAGTAGATATGGGTGCTCCAACGGGAGGAAATTTTAAATTTTCTTCAGGCTTGTACTCTTTACTCAGTTCTAGAAATGAAAATCAAACATTATACAGTGGAATGTGTTAGTAATGATTGTAACTAGAGATAAACGAACACACAAATATTTCGCCAGCTCGAGAAAATGGCATCTCCCGCCGTTTTGATTTTTGGCGGCCAGAAACAGAGCCAATCACAAGCCAGGAGACTCTGCACTCCACCCAGCATGACGTGGTACACTTACACGTCGATAGCAGTGGTTGGCTGGCCTGATCAGGTGACCCTGGAATAGACTAGCCCCTGCCCGCGCTGCTTGCATCATTCTCTGTCTGGATGCCGTTAGGGAGAGTGCTGCTGCCGCAGGGATAGCGTTAGGGTGTTATATTAGCTTACTGTTAGGCAGGAGTGAGTCTACAAGAACCCAACAGCCCTTGTTAGGGCTAGAATATTTTTTTTTTCTTTGCTTGTGGCTGGGCTTGCTGGCACTAGTACAGTACTAGTACTAGTGACAGGCACACCACAAAATCCAGTTGTGTGCTGTCAGTGTAGGTTAGAAACTAGGCATACAAGAACCCAACCGGCTTTCTTAGGGCTACAATAGCGTTATATATATATATATATTTTGTTGATTTGCTTGTGGCTGGCCTTGCTGGCACTAGTAGTGCAGCTAGTACCATATTGTGACAAATTTGCAGGGAGACTTGCGAACGTTCAATTTAGCTCTTAGTGACACACATATCCATCTCAAACACCTAAGTGGGACAATTTATTAGGGGTTTGATTAATTTAGGCACAGTCTACCGATTTTTTTTTTTCAAAACTTAAAGTGACAGGCACACCACAAAATCCAGTTGTGTGCTGTCAGTGTAGGTTAGAAACTAGGCATACAAGAACCCAACCGGCTTTCTTAGGGATACAATAGCGTTATATACATATATTTTGTTGATTTGCTTGTGGCTGGCCTTGCTGGCACTAGTAGTGCAGCTAGTACCATATTGTGACGAATTTGCAGGGAGACTTGCGAACTTCTATTTAGATCTTAGTGACACACATATCCATCTCAAACACCTAAGTGGGACAATTTATTTGGGGTTTGATTGAATTAGGCACAGTCTGCCGATTTTTTTTTTTCAAAACTTAAAGTGACAGGCACACCACAAAATCCAGTTGTGTGCTGTCAGTGTAGGTTCAGGCCAGGTAATATCATGTCCTCCTCTTGGTCACACTAGCTTCCACTCATTTTGCACTATTTGTATGTGTTTATCCATGTTTATTATTTGGCATCTGTGACCTCTTATTATTACAGTATACCTGCTAGCTATATAAGGGCTCTACCTCATTTTTACTTTACACCCATTGTCGTTCATTACTGTTCATTACATGTTTGGGTCCCTTATATTGTACATTTTACATTTGTTCATGTATTTTAGGACATATTACCTGGCATGCTTTTTTGTATCTTTTCTGAGATGCTTCTCAGTCTATTTTATGCATTCCCATTGTTGTTTACTAAATAAAGATTTTCCCTTTTATGTTGTTGCATTGAAGCCTTGTCCTTTCCTCTTGTTTTTATTTATTTGGTATTTTGTAGGTTAGAAACTAGCAATCATCATCAACTTTTGTGATTTCTTCTGATTGTTTTGTTTAAAAAAAAAACACAAAAAAATGTACAGTTTACACTTTAATTTTGAAAATGTTGAACCCAATGGCTGGGGGTAGAGGACGAGGGCGTCCAACTACTGCAGGGGTCAGAGGCCGTGGTCCTGGGCGGGGTGAGACACCACCTGCTGATGAGGGAGCAGGGGAACGCCGCAGAGCTACACTCCCTAGGTTCATGTCTCAAGTTACTGGGACTCGAGGTAGAGCACTGTTGAGGCCAGAACAGTGCGAACAGGTGATGTCGTGGATTGCAGACAATGCTTCTAGCCATTTGTCCACAAGTCAGTCTTCCACGCAGTCCACCCATGTCACCGAAATCAGCACTCTTCCAGCTCCTCCACCTCAGCCTCCTTCCCCCCAGTCTGCCACCTCCCAGGAACATTTGGCATTTGAACCGGAATACTGTTTTCTGTACCCTTCCCAGAGTCACAAACCACTTGTCCGGTTGCTGCTGAGCTCTTTCCCGATGCCCAGGTTTTTCACCAGTCGCAGTCTGTGGGTGATGATGACATTGTGAAAGAAGCGTGTAAAGAGGTGTCGGACGATGAGGAGACACGGTTGTCGGACAGTGGTGAAGTTGTTGTCAGGGCAGGAAGTCCGAGGTGGGAGCAGACTGAGGGATCGGAGGAGGATGAGGTGACAGACCCAAGCTAGGTTGATAGGCCGGGTGAACACAGTGCTTTTGAGACGGAGGCGAGTCCTTGACGAGAACAGGTTGGAAGAGGCAGTGGTGGGGCAAGACGGAGAGGCAGGGCCAGAGCTGGTGCATCAGCGCCAAATGTTTCACGTAGTGAAACACTGGATGACCGACAGACTGTGGTGTGCAACCTGTGCCACACCAGGATCAGCAGGGGTTCCACCACTACCAGCTTAACCACCACCAGTATGCGCAGGCATATGAATGCTAAACACCCCACTCAATGGAACCAAGGCCGTTCACCTCCAGCCGGGCACACCACTGCTCCTTCCCCTGTGTCATCTGCTGCCTCTGCTAGTCAGTCCCCTGCCCAGGACCCCGGCCCAAACACCTCCCATGCGAAAACCACACCTTCGCCTCCACGATCCTCCACAGCATCCACCAATGTCTCCATGCGCAGCGTCCAGCTCTCTATACCCCAGACGCTGGAGCGCAAGAGGAAATACAGTGCAACTCACCCACACGCCCAAGCCCTCAACGTCCACATCTCCAAATTACTGAGCCTGGAGATGCTGCACTATAGGCTGGTAGAGACCGAGGCTTTTCGCAACCTCATGGCGGCAGCCGCCCCTCGGTATTCGGTCCCCAGCCGCCACGACTTTTCAAGATGTGCCGTCCCAGCCCTGCACCAGCACGTGTCAGACAACATCATCCGTGCCCTGACCAACGCCGTTTCTGACAAGGTCCCCCTGACCACGGACACGTGGATGAGTGCTGCCGGGCAGGGCCACTATATATCGCTGACGGCACATTGGGTTAACTTGGTGGAGCCTGGGACCGAGTCTGACCCTGGGGCTGGTCATATATTGCCGACGCTGAGGATTGCGGGGCCTACCTCGGTCTCTCAGGCCTACTATGCCTCCTCCTCCTCCCACCCCTACTCCACCTCCTCCGAATTACCATCCGTGGGCATGGCGCCATCAGTCGGTAGCTCTAGGCACAGCAGCAGTGCCATGGCTAAGCGACAGCAGGCGGTGCTCAAACTGCTGAGCCTAGGCGATAAAAGGCACACCGCCCAAGAGCTATTACAGGGCATCACGGCGCAGACTGATCTGTGGCTGGCACCGCTGAACCTGAAGCCAGGCATGGTTGTGTGTGACAACGTCCGTAACCTGGTGGCGGCTCTGCAACTCGGCAGTGTTAAATCTCATAGTTCAGCGGTTCCTCAAGACATACCCCAATCTGTCTGATTTGCTCACGAAGGTGCGCCGCATCTGTGCGCAATTCAGGAAGTCCAGCACAGATGCTGCCACTCTCAGGGCAGCGCAGCGCCGCCTCCAACTGCCCGCTCACCGACTGTTGTGTGACGTGCCCACGAGGTGGAATTCAACATTAACCATGTTATCCAGAGTTTACCAGCAGCGCAGAGCGATTGTAGACTGCCAGATGTCAACTTCTACCAGAACTGGTAGTCAGGTCAGTCAGCTTCCTCAAGTCTACAATGAGGAGTGGACGTGGATGTCTGATATCTGTCAGGTGCAGAGTAACTTTGAGGAGTCAACACAGATGGTCAGTGGCGATGCCGCCATCATCAGCCTCACCATCCCGCTGCTTGGCCTGTTGAAAAACTCTCTGGTCAGCATGAAGTGAGAAGCTTTGCGCTTGTCACAAGAGACGGGGGAAGAAGATTCCCTTGTTGATAGCCAAAGCACCCTCAGGTCTGTTTCTCAGCGCATTTCGGAGGAGGTGGAGGAGGATGAGGAGGAAGAGAAGGAGAATGTTGGCGAGACAGAAGAGGGGAGCATTGCTCAGTCTTTCACTGTTCAGCGTGTATGGGCAGAAGAAGAGGAGTTGGAGGAGGAGGAAATGGACAGTCAGGCCAGTGAGGGGAGTGAATTCTTGCGAGTTGGGACTCTGGCACATATGGCAGATTTCATGCTAGGCTGCCTATCCCGTGACCCTCGCGTTCAAAGAATTTATTCCAGCACTGATTACTGGGTATTCACTCTCCTGGACCCACAGTACAAGCAAAATCTTTCCACTCTCATCCCGGGAGAGGAAAGGAGTGTGAGAATGCATGAATACCAGCAGGCCCTAGTGCACAAGCTGAAACAGTATTTCCCTTCTGACAGCGCTAGCGGCAGAGGGCGTACTTCTGCGGGACAAGTAGCGAGGGAGAGTAGGCGAGCAGGCGGCTTGTCCAGCACTGGCAGGGGTACGTTTTACAAGGCCTTTGCCAGTTTTATGTCACCCCAGCAAGACACTGTCACCTGTCCCCAGTCTCGGCAGAGTAGGGCTGATCTTTACAGAAAGATGGTGAGGGTGTACGTAGCTGACCATACCATCGTCCTAAATGATCACACAGCTCCCTACAACTACTGGGTTTCAAAGCTGGACATATGGCACAAACTGGTGCTGTACGCCTTGGAGGTTCTTGCCTGCCCTGCCGCTAGCGTGTTGTCTGAGCGGGTTTTCAGTGCAGCTGGTGGCATCATCACCGATAAGCGTGACAGGCTGACGCTTATCAAGATGAATAAAGCCTGGATTTCTCAGGATTTCCATTCTCCACCAGGTGAAAGAAGCTCAGTCTGAATAATGTATGCACTCCTCCTCCTCATTGTCCTCCTTCTCCTCCTCTTTGTACACTAAAGCAGAGGAAACTGGCTATTTTTTGCCAGGGCCAACTGGCTCTAGCTATAGTACTCTATGTATTTAATTTTTCTGGAGGGCCACCTACCCGGTCCTCTGTTTTGAACAATTTTTTGGACTGCCACATACAGGCACTCAATCTATTTAATTTTTCTGGAGGACCACCTACCTGCTCCTCTGGTTTGAAAACTTTTTTGGACTACCACATACAGGCACTATCCAAATTTAATTGTTTCCATAGCAGCCTCCACACGTCGTCTTTATAGCTGCCTCCACACGTTGTCTCCATTGCTACCTCCACACATCATTTCCATAGCTGCCTCCCAAAGTCGTCCATATAGCTGCCTCCATACATCGTCCCCTTAGCAAACGAGCTGTGTCAGGCAGAATTTTTGGTTGTTTTCATGGCTTCCACATCAAACTTGTTAACTTTGTCACCACCCTGCTGTGTTATCCACAAAATATACTGGCAAACTTTTATCATTTACCGATAATATTTCAGCGCTTCTTGCGCAACTGTTTACATTCCCCTCACCCACCATAACCAAGCCAATTACTTATAAGAACAGTACTACACTTGATCTTATACAAAAGGTTCTTAGAAGTGCTGTTTGTAGCCCCTGCCTGCTTTGAAAATTATAATTTTTTCAAAGTAAACGCTTCTGGCCCCCAGGCCCATTTTGGGTGGGGAGGAGCCGAGAGACAGGGGCTTGGACAGGCGAAAGCTCGCCTGGCAGCGGACCGCCAGCTCCATCCCAAGATTAGGCAGCCTCAGAGGCATCCATGCATACTGCCCCTGCTGTTTCCTTTCCATTCCATTTCGCTTCCACGATCCTCCACAGCGTCCACCAATGTCTCCATGCGCAACTTTCAACTGTCTATACCCCAGATGCTGGAGCGCGAGAGGAAATACAGCACATCATCCCCTTATCAAACGAGCTGTGTCAGGCAGAATTTTCAGGTGTTTCACCAGATACATAATGGAACTCGGCCCATCTGTCGCTGCCATGCTGGAGACCTGAAGTTGCAATCATAGCACCGCAATATGGATGCCCTATACTGTCGCTCTTAATCATGGAACCATTTACGAAAAAACAATTAAAAATAGAACCGCTATGCTATTCCTTTATTCCTAGATGAAATATTCAAACGACCCCACCTGCTTTGAAAATTATAATTTTTTTGCCCCATACTGTCGCTCTTAATCATGAAAGTCAACTCCATGGCTGCCTCCACATGTCGTCCCCTTATCAAACGAGCTGCCAGGCTCATTTTTCGGGTGTTTCACCAGATATGGAACTTGGTCACTGCGTCGCCACCATGCTGTGTTATCGACTAAATATACCGTCAACTTTTTGTTCACATAGGAAATCATTTCAGCGCTTCTTGCTCACATCCTTTGGTTCCGCTCTGCTGCCTTAACCAGGCAAAATACTGATACATACAGTGCTACACGTTATCTTCGCCAAAAGGAATTTTTTAAATCTGTTTGAAGCCTGAGTCCATTTGGGGTATGTCGCCATGCCACTCTCTAGCCTGCCGCTGCTGCCGCTATCTCTGCATGCCGTCTTCTATAGTGTCAGGGTCAATTATTGGATGTTTTAGATGCTATCTAGCCTCATTCGGTCACTCTGTCATCACCATGCTGTTGCCCATAATTTTGGCATAATGGTACGATTGAGCAGCCTCAGAGGCATCCATGCATGCTGCCGCTGCTGTTTCCTGTCCATTTCCGTGGTGTTTCCATCATTTTCTGAGGTTTCCAGGTGTTTGGCCAAGCTTCCCTGTGCAGACCCTTGGTCTCCTTGAAAAATGCTCGAGTCTCCCATTGACTTCAATGGAGTTCGTTATTAGAGACAAGCACTCGAGCATCGGGAAAAGTTTGTCTCGAATAACGAGCACCCGAGCATTTTAGTGCTCGCTCATCTCTAATCATAACCTGTGGTGCAATATTAAGAAAATAATTCTGTCAATAGTAAATTGTTCTAAACTTTATTATACAACAAAGAGGGCAAGAGACAAGAATTTACTCAGAAATAACATGTAATATAATATTTTTATCATGAGGAGGCTTTTTTTGTTGCTAAAAATCCACCAGAAATATAGCGTAGGTGCAATAATGACTTTCCCCATTGGGTTCATCTTAATAAACGGTTTTGTGAGGGAAACCTACTTCATACGCTATGGAGCTGTGACTGCATACAATCAATATGGACAGCTGCATACAACATCATTAACAGACTAACAAAAAAAAAAGAGCTCTCCACATGATCAACATGGACTCTTTTCGAAAAAAGTACAGAATTGTGATCAGACACATCTTCATGGCAACAAAACTCGTTAGCATGAGCCACTGGAAATCAGTAGAATCTCTCCAAATCAATGAGGTAAACACATCCTGTGCATGGGAGAAAAGGTATAATACCATCAGATCTAGGATACCGAACAGACACTTGTCGGAAACTCCAAGTACTAGGTGGGCATTGATGAGAATTAAACTGATGTATGAATCTTGGGACAATGAATCTTGTAATGTTCAATGATGTTGTGTCGCAAAACAAGCTTATCTTTGTATTATTACTGTAGTTTTTAAAAATAATGAAAACAAATCGAAAAAAAGTAAACTTTTTGGCTATTTCACTTCAGAAACGTCATCACAGTAGCAATCCAAAGTTTTAAAAAATTCCCTAACATTAAACTCTAGTCCTGCAAAAGTCAATGTAAATTGTTTGTCAATTGCTAAAGAATGCACATTTGTATGAAAAATGGGTTTAGAAAAAAGTAATAAACATGAGAAACAAAACTTTAGAATAAGTCAAAGATATTTTTGATAAATACAGACTAAAGCTGTATAAAAAACACAAGGAACACTGTGTAACAGCCACTATTTCATGTTTTTGTATAAAGGAAATTCTTAGTGCTTACTATAAGGCTCTTGTAAACAGAGGCACGCTGAAAATAATGACCGCTGAAAGAGCAATTCTTTTTTAAGGCCTTTAATGTGGCCAAATCATGGCTTCTAAAAAGCCACTTACAGAACTATTTACAAAATGATAAGTAATAGGGTGTCAATCATGTTCACTGTTTTCTATGCTTTTTGGCACTACATGCCTCAGGGCAAACAGAAAGGTTGTAGGATTCTGTAGAAAAGCTGCATGTCACTCCAACCCTGAAATTGCCAAGGTTCTTTCAGAAATATTGCATGTAATGCTAGGTCTTTAAAAGTTCTTTGGAAGGGGCAAATTTTTTCGAAAAGTACTGTGAAAATTACCAGTGTATACAGAGTGGTTCGAAAATTTTATTTTAACTTATTGAAACAACTTTTATTTTATAAATCTTTGACTGTATTATAATAGGCAAACAAAACAGAATGTACATTTTTTGCTCTTGAGAGTTTCTAAATTTCTGCTGTGTTTTATCTGAACTCTCAGAAAATTCAGAATCTTGTAAAAGCAACTGTTGCAAACTGAGAAAAAAGATTACATGAAGTAAGAAAAAGTTATTAAAATAAAGATTGAAGTTAAATAAAATTGGTGTTTTTAACATCTTAAAGAGGAACTTTCAGGTCAATTTGGGAAACCAAACCAGCTGCAGATCCTTATGGACATTTGGTTTAAGGTCCCAAATTGAGCTGTCCATGGGTGCAATGTAAAAAAAACTAATGGTTTACAAACCTAGGTGTGAGTCCGATGAGGCACATGAATACCACAGCTTCAGTACGCCAACGCAGAGAAGCCGCGGTGTGGTACACTTGTTTCACTTACTGCAACGCGCAGGCACCGAGAGCTACGGACCAAGGTGAGTATAAATGTTTGGGGTTTTTAAGGCGCGCATCGAGAAAACTCATAAAAGGATCATTTGGGACACTAAACCACCAGTCCATAAGGACCTTTTTAAGGTCATGTAAGGTAACTGTATTGAAAATCTACAGGCAGATCTGCAGCAGGGTTGACAGTGTGTAATAGGCATCTCATGGATCTCATCTCTGATCTGTCTCATCTTTCTTTCTGTGTCAGATACTAAAACAATTTTCAGAAGCTAAATGAAAGTGTATATAAACCTTGTACACTGATAATCTAACCATATTTTCAGCTCACAGAACTGGATGAACTATAATGTATCTGCTAAGAGAGTCTGCCCACACCCTGGGATTTTGCACTGACCAGCCTAAAACAGCAATAAAACTGAGTAAAATTGGAAAGTAAGGGGTTAAAATTATCTTTATTGTGTAAACATCACTAGGGGATTGAGATTTGAGAATTTTCTTTCGCGGGAAACCCCCTTTAATAAAGAACAGCACATGAAACATTACAATATCATGAAAATGTGCTGCACAGAAATATAGCACAAACATTGTACATTTTTATAAATTGAGCAAAACGTGCAAAACTGAAATGTGTATCATCATAGTTTATCCATCATATCCTGTTACACCTGCTACAGCATAATAATGCCATCTTAGTTATCCCATACTGCATAAATTTAATGACCCCCCGCCCTCGTGTTACTTTAGTGACCACCATCTTTTAAGCTAAATGGTCACTTATTTGCTCCCTCTTTTGGTTAGTACCCTCCTTTTCCTGTTAGTTTTTGTGCTTTTTTTTCCCCACTCAAGTGTCCCTATTTTGTTATACTACGCCCCTCCTTCTCACTTTTATCTTACTTAAGTTTAATTCCCCATTTCTTAGTAATCACACATTTTATTTGCCCACATTTTAATAATTGCCTCTTTTTGCCCTAATACTTAAGTGCCCACTTTATTGCCCCATTCTTAATAAAGGGCACCTTTTCTACCTCCCATTCTTAGACCACTCTTGTGCCTCACTTTCTTAATACCATATGTTTTGCCTGCATTTTTAATTTATGACCTCTATCTTATTCCCATTCTTTATAAATGCATTCTCTTTTTCCCCCATTTTTAATTAATGCCCCCTCTTCTTATGCTCCCATTGATAATGTCCCATCTCCTTGTGACTTAATTTATAGTGACCCCTCTTCATATGCCCCTATTTATTGTAGCCCCCTCTTCTTATGTCAGCCATTTATCGAGACCCCCTCTCCTTATGCCAGCCATTTATATTTAAAGGACTGAACCATCTTCATACATAGTAGAAATCTTCAGTAAAAAGACAGACCATAAGAAAAAGGAGCAAATGCATGTATTTATAACAAATTGTACTTCAAAGGGGCAGTATTTAATATTCCATGCCGAGGGGAAAAAATTCTAAATGCAGTGAAATTAGTGAGAAACACATTTTTTGTGGGTTTGGTTTTTACAGCTTTCACTGTACGCCCCAAATAACACATCCATTTTATTTTTTGGGTTGGTACGATCATGGGGATATGAAATATATATAGGTTTTATTGTGTTTTAATCCATTTAAAAAACAATTAAAACCTTCTGTACAAAGAAATCTTCTGGCGCTAATAACTTTTTCATACTTCAGTGTACGGTGCTGTTTAAGATGTAATTTTTTACAGGACAAGCTGACTTTTTCCTTTTCTCAGTTTTTCTCAGTTTTGGGACTGTACCCCCTTTTGAACACTTTTTATTACAATTTTTATATGTGGCAAAACAGGGTTGGCTCCAGGTTTTAGTAGGCCCCCTGGGCGACACAGCCTCAGTGGGCCCCTTTGCAGTGAACTCACTTGGCAGCATTCAAAATTCAGAAACTAAAATAGTCGCCTGTCATAAAATTTTCCCTAGTTTATCATCCCAAACAGCACCTCATAGTTATTTTATATACAGCCTTATGTGGGACCCCAGCAGCTCTGTGCCCCAGCAATTACCCAGGTATGCTCAGTGCTGGCATCGGCCCTGTTGCACAATGGCAAAAAAGTGATGTTTCAGACATTTGGGCGTTATTTCTCATTGCGGGGCCAGGAACAATCTCTGGTTTACAATATTGTTTACATTTTTATACTTGAAGTATTATTTTTGCCAAACCCTTTTGTATGAAGATTTTGGAAATATGTACATTGGGGTTTATTAAGCTGCCTAAGAGTAAGAATGTGCTTAGGTGCCCATGTCCACAATTTCCAAGGCAACCTGCTTGTTGTTTATACAGTTGTATTGTTCAGGGAAAACTAAACACTTAACATCATTATAAAATATAATTTGTCTCTTTGAGCAATGATGTGCACCAGTACACAAAAGTATTTTTCAGGACTATCAAATCTTAATTTCTTTAAATTTTATATATGGTTTGAGGGCTTTGAAAATAATAAAGAGCTTAAAGGGGTTTTCTGGGAATATGGACGTCTGATACAAAAACCCATGATGCTATTAATAAATGAATGTAACAAAACTCAATGTCATTAGTCACAAAATGGAGCTTAAATGGTTTGCTTTTATGATTCACAAAATTTTATGGCCCTTTTTAAAGTAGGCAAAGTTATCTCTAAGATGGCCTCCATCTACAAATACAAGTTCCATGATCCTTTAGTTCTCAGTAACTCCTCCTCCCTCTTATACTCTGCTCCCAGTGATGATGTAACAGGTTTTCCTGCTCTGTTACCATAGTAATGATGTGTAACTGCCATCACCATAACACTGGCCATACTGGATGCACTGCAACCAACCGACTACAGCCAAACGTAGTGATGATCACATGACCTGCCCAGGCAGGTGCAGGACATGTGATGTGGACATGTGACCAACGGCCATCTTCTGTCCTGTGTCTTCTCCGCATGGAGGAAATTAACGGACTGATTAAAGGTCCAGTATCATTTTAATTTCTCTTTACAGAGTATGTCCATAACATTTATCTCCTAAGGGGAGCAAAATTTTAACTAACAACTAATTACGTATTAGCTTATATTTTAAGGACCCATTTATATATGAATTATACTGATTCCTGGAATACCCCTTTAAACTCAGCTCTCTACTTCTGTCCGTTAATTCACTGCATCGTCCCGCCCACTGCTGGGTCAGTGCTTGTATACAGAGGCTGAGGTATGCACGTGGTTATGATCGAACTACAGTCACTGTATACAAACTGTGAACCAGCAGTAATGGAAGAAGGGAGGGAGGTGAGTATAAGCTCTTTTTTAATAATTTGAAAGTCACCCCCAGCCATAGAAAAACATTTGTATACCTGGACAACCCCTTTAAGGGCTATAGGAAATAATGATGCAAAAGAACAAATAACTAATCAAGATTTGCTAAATATCATTGTTTAGGATTGTTCAAAATGTTACTTTAATAAAGTCCTACGTAGGATGTTTGTGCCATATCTATATATGATACATTTGGGTTTGTGCATCTCTAAAATGATGGTCTCTGAAGTGAGAGATCACATCTGGCTATAGAATGTGTAAAATATTAAAAAAAGACAAATGTCCTTTAAAAAAAAATCCATGAACCATTTTTGCAAAGAAAACTTTCTGACAAGTTTGTGGCATTTCATGGGTCTATGATTCTATTACTAAAAGAATGGATTTGCCTTTAAAAAGAGAATGGATTTTAAACAGAATCAATCTTCAATCCTGATGTAGAATTCACATCAAACACAGGACAGAATGAAACAAAATTGTTCAATATACACCACTGTAACTACTATTTTATAGATTTCTATTTTTTTAAGAAATAGGGAAGAAAGTGTGTCATTGTAGATAAATATTGTAGCAAATAATCTGCTAGAAAGAGATATCTGAATGACAAGCAGTAAGCAAACACAGCCATGGAAGCAATGATTTTCAAAGCACCCTCTCATCATTTCGGCACATTGCATTTGGTAAACTTTACTGTTTCTGAGACTGAAATTCACTTTAGTCACATAAAACCAAAGCAAAAATAAATATACTGTTAGGGCGCTTTTACATTTCCGGACCGGATCCCAGGTGGAGAAGGGAGGAGGAGTAAGTGATCCTCAAGCCTCCTCTGTATTTTGTAAATTGAGCGACCTGACTCTGTCTTGGTGCATTGACATTGGGGCTCATTTACTAAGGGCCCAGTGGACCACACTTTTGTCGGACATGCAGACGATTTCCACTTTGCGCCGCTGGGACAGGGTTTTAAAAGGGGTTTTTGGCGCACGCAATTGAATTTTGGAGCAATTGTGTCAGCTTTCATGCAACAAAAATTGTGGAATGAGCCGTCGGACGATCCGACGGATTTGGACAAACCGCGGGATTTAACTTAAAAATTGTGTCGCAAGCCATGCACCTACATACACCGGGAAGAAGAAGGTGAACTCCGGCCGACCTGATAAAAATGATTAGTAGCTAAATAATTCAACAGCATCACACAGACATTTTACCAAGGGTCTAATAGAAAACATACAAATAGAAAACATACAAAACAAGATATACATAAAAGAGAATGGTTTTGCAGGACCCAAAGAGGAGAGTTTTTGGCATGTAACTATGACACAATAAGAGTAAAAGATCATGCATGGAAATAATGTGCGGAATACATGTGCAAATCTACAGAAATCTCAATGAAGCAGATGGGTTTGAAGAGACTTATAAACAAACAACAAAATGGAGGAAGGAGGGGAAGGAAAAGGGGGAAGAAGGACGGGGGAATATCCCAAAAACTAAGAAATATGTAAATATGTTTTGCAGGGTGGGAAAAGGAAACCAACAAGCATGACTTACAAGAAGCCTAAAGACATGATGTGGGATTAAGCCAAACCAGTATATCTATTCCATATCCATTCTTAAGCACTTTTGTAGTTTTAACAAAAAAGTATTTGCATCTGATTTTTGTTGATCTTTTCTTGAAAGTCACGCTTAGTGTTAAAAAATCTAGTACTAATGGGGTTAGGCACAGTACTTCATAGACACTTCAGAGAAATAAGTTCTGAAACTCTGAAGCTCCTTCCTGGAAACCCAGGTAATAATCATCTTCCCCGGGTTTGCAGAGTTTTCCCATGTTGAGGAATCACTGTCCAGTTTCCTGCAAAGAAATGCAAAACAAGCTCTTCTTGATGAAGGAGACAGAGTCCGGCCACAGAGAGAAGGGCAACCTGTGGTAAGGCTTGCACAGTGTTACCAGTAATCAATTTCTAGGTGTTAAACACTGCGTTCCAATATGGCTGGAGTGCAGTCTAACTCCACCAAATGTACAAGATAGATCCCATCTCTACACTGCATCTCCACCAGACACTTCCCGGTATATTTTGTAAAGAATGAGGGGACACCTGTACTACATTAACTACAGTTTATAATTCTTCTCCTGGACTTTATAGGGCTAATTTCTCATTGGATAGATTAACTGATAGCTCTGAATCCCAGACTTCCACATATCTGTGCTCTACTGCTTGATGAATCTTTGGATAAGATGTTTTACAGTTGGGACAGGTCATGGGCAGGCGGGGATAAAGGTCATAAAAGGGCCCAAATTCTGTGGAAGCTGAGTCAGCATTCATTAAAGAGGCTTATTGCTAATACTCCAGCCAGGATAGAGTCATGCCTGGATTACAGGCCTCCAAGGAATCCCCAGATTGTATAGAGGTGCCATCAACTAAATGGCCAAATCTAATGTTGAAAACGCTTCCCAGCAAAGGAACCTATGTCTGCCCAAACTATATAAGAGAGATAGGTATGCTGAAATTTTGTTCCCTTATAGTGGATGTGTGACTTGTGCCGTTTAAAGTGTAACTGGGATGCTAGGTGAGAAAACTCAGGGAGTCAGGAGTGTAATGCTTAGATGTGAAGAGGTCGACCATGGAGCTAATAAAGTGACCAAATTTAGTGTTGAAAATTAATACCATCCATTTCTGTTTATGGTTCTGAATTCAAACTACATAAAGTTTTACAATTCCACATATACTTCTCCATTGTGGCTTTCTAGTTCTCAGACAAGAATCTGGAGTTAAAGGAAACCTGTCACCACATTTTAACAAATAGAGCTAGTGACAGGTTCCGATAGAGCCCTATTAACTAACTGACACATCCTTCTTTAAAAAAATTGTTTCCATTACATCCCCGTAAATCAACTTGATCTTATATTACCTGGCATCATAGGAGGGTGTTCTGCTCGACCACAGCTCCTATCTACTCCTTCCTATGTCCGGTGTGACCTATTGTGTCTCCAAAAAGGAGATCAAGCCAAATTATGCACGACTAGGTTTTTGGAAAAAACAATAATCTTTATTAAACTTAGTTAAAATCTATGATAAACATACTAAAACTGATTGCAGCGGTGGATGGGATGCACAGAAAGGAACTCTGCCCGTGAGGTCACAACATGATATTGCACAAATATACAGGTAACAAAGAATTGCCTTTGGCCTGAGAGCTATATTGTTACAATGTAAATACAATCATGTCCTTACCCATTAGTCTCAGTCAGCGGGGCAGGAGCTACCCGGGTCACGCTGACTGAGACTATCTAATGGGTAAGGACATGATTGTATTTACATTGTAACAATATAGCTCTCAGGCCAAAGGCAATTCTTTGTTTTAGTATGTTTATCATAGATTTTAACTAAGTTTAATAAAGATTATTGTTTTTTCCAAAAACTTAGTCGTGCATAATTTGGCTTGATCTCCTTTTTGGAGACACAATAGGTCACATGTAGTTGCATTTTGAGCCGAATATCGGTGTAAATATATCCTAGAGGTTTATACAATCTAATTGTGTCTCACATGCCACATAGTAACTAAAATTTAAAGGGATAGTCTCTCACCCGGGATAATAGTCTCCACTGTATGTTTATCCTTCCTATATCCTATGACTCTTGTCAGCATGTCGTAGGTGATATCACCAGGGTGATGTCATCTAAGATCCTGTTACATTTGAAACGTCTACTCCATGTAGTTGATCACATATAACCACATGTGATACATGTGATTAGATACATACATGGATAGACATTTCAAATGTAAAAGGACCTTAGATGACATCACCCTGGTCACATGACAAGAAGTGACCAATGATGTAACAGAGCCCTATTAGTGAGACCTGTTAATCAGGAATAGGGAGGCAGGGGAATTCAGTGAACAAAAAACATCACGTGGGCTCTTGAAACACCCCCAGCATACTTTTAAAAGTTAATTTTAGAAGGCGGGGAAGGAGGACATGAATAACAAAAAAACAAGTAGATTACCATAGTCCATGTGCCTGGATCTATCAGTAAGTGCCCCAGGTTTATCATGTTTGATTTTGATGGTAGATCTTTAACTCCCAGTTGTCATTCTCTGCACCTACAGCAGAAACTACAGCTTAGTGAACAAAAAAAGAGTTCATATTGAGTGTCTTACTAATTCAACTATTTTTTGTCCAGAAGAAATGGAAAATGAAATCATAAAACTAATTAGGTTATAAATCTTTAAAATTAGAAAACAGGTAGATGGGTTTGATACACTTTCAGGAATCCAAGAAGAATAACAAACTGAATCTAGTCATTGTCACAAATTATAAAATATCTAAACATTTTTTTTACATTGTAGCTATTTCCAACCATAAACACATGGGTTAATCAGCATGTTTCACAGCAAATAATTATGCTCCTCTAGCTTGTGTAAGGATCAGGGATGGTTTTGAGATTTAGCAGCGCAACTTTTAGATGTATTTTAAGATATAAAAATTCTTCCAAGCACATTTTAGGTGAATAAATGATAGCACAGTGTAATCTAAGCCAACATTACCGTAACTTCAAAAAAGAAAGGAATATTGACTATAGATGTTATCACAAGAACCAGTAAAATGTGTTTTCACTGATCACAAGCCTACAATTAATGGGAAATATGAAGCCATAAATCACAAGCCAAGGTGCGCAAAAGTTTTAGACCCAGACAAATTATCAGCATGATATTTTATATCTGAATTAATCTCATTGTGTGAGAAATGTTTCAAGGAACTTCGATTTTGTTCTTTATCTTTTTGTTATTATAACCGAATGTGTTTTTGCTTATGAGATTGGACTTTTAGAAGGCAGATTTTTTTTCTTGTTTGCTTTGTGGGACTGGAATTAATAGTAAAAGAGGAGAAATGTGCTACTGAAAATCAAATGTATAAATAATAGTTTTTAACTTTAAAGATATTTTCAAAAGTCATTTTAAACACAGATCAAGAATTAGTAAAAAAAAAAGGATCTACTGTAATAGATAATTATTTCTCAATACAAATATATATTATAAATGTATGTTTTTTTGGCAACTATGGATATACCTTTTACAGGAAAACATTGCCTCTTAGTTATCTTATAAGGCAGCCCCCTTAACATGAAGCATATTTATTTCAGAAAGTCTAATGACATGATGCAGGTTCCCGATGGTTATTGCTGTCATAATATGGCAAAAAGTTGTACAAAAGGTTAGATTTTTAAAATTCTATTAAAACAGAATAAGACCTACCGTATATAAATTTAGTTTCTCTGACATCATACCTCCATAAAGGAGAAGTATCGTATGGAGGTATGTTTAGAATTTTTTCCAGCTTTGCAGGCAGGGAATGTTAAATACCATCACTAGGAAATACAATTTGTTCAGAAAACTAGCCCTCATACAGAGCTAGCACTCATACAGGAAAATAATAAAAGTTATGGAATTTTAACCCCTTCATGACTGAGAGTCATAGGTACCCGAATGTCCATGTTAAATTTTGCTGTTCTATTATGCACTGCTAAATGATGATACCTTTGGAAAAGCTTCCCATATAATTACAATGGGAAGCCTGAGCCGAAACCCGCGTCGGTGCACACAGTCATTCCCGGACACCAGAGCTTTTCTACCTTATTTAAGCGGTAAGGACTAGCCTGACACTACAAATCTACATTACCTGATTTAACACTTGTTTTTATTTGACACAAGCGTTTTTCTGTGCCAACACATGCTGTGGATGCCTAATGTGGATACAATATTTGTATATAATCTAGTCCCGTTTCATAACAATATGTCACCTTAGCTCCTGAGTTTGTCTGGGTTTGCCTGTGTTCAGTCTGCATTGCCACTGTAACCCCACATGAATTTAATATGCTTTTTAACCTTGTATTTGTGTCATAATCTATGTTAATAAAATTAGCATTTTATTTCACTACATTTTGCCGTCTATGTCCTGCCCTGTTTCCCTGGGTTGCCTGGGATAAAATATGTTGTATAATAACAATACTTTGTATTTGAGACTTTATTGGCAGGAATTGCCAATATTCCCCCCCCCCATGCCACATGGGTAGGGCTGGTATCAGACTATAGCCTGCATCAGGTGTAATGTATATCACTCTTAAAACTGGAGTAAGATTCTGCCCCAATGATTGTGGGTTTTTTTATTGTGAGATCATTCCAGATAAATTGATATATTGACTGTTCACAGATGCAAAATAAGTGTATTTAAGCAATCTCCTTATCGAAAATTAAGGTCGGCGCAGGTGTATTACTATTAGTCAAAAGTGCCATTGACAGCACCAAATTAAGTGCATCTTAGGCTCATCATCAGTTTGAACGATAATTCTGAGAAGCCACAGTATCTGGACCAATGAGAAAGTGGCATTAACACCAGACACATCCTGATCAGGAGACCACTTCTGAGAAGCAAGTTACCCGACTCACCTGTAATAGAAAAAATATTTTGGAGCTTTCTGATTTTATAACCATAATTTTGTGCAGCCTTCTTGTACAGGTAGAAGTTGGGCATTTTTTTTAAAGTTCCTCTACCTCAAGTTTCTCTACCTCTCTAGTCAATCCTACCATGGCCATTTTACAGTGGCGATATCTAACATATTTGTCACTAAATGAGTGGATCGTCTCTCACTCCTCAGCTTGAAGGCTGCCCAGACTGTGCACAAGAGTTTGTATCCCCCAAGCAGAATCACAATGCAAGAAAGGAAATTTACTTCTCAGCACAGAATGAAGAAGATCTGTTGATCTGACCCTGGTAAACCTCACTCATTTTTGACAATTTTTTAATACTTGAAACATTGAGAGATCTCTGTATACCTTAATATACAGTATTACCAATGTTCTCATGTAATCAAAATAATGAGCAAGACCATCATTACTGTTACAGTAAAGCAAAGTGCAGGCAACAAAAGAGTTAAACGAGATGGGTTATTGCACATTTCTGTACTGTAATCGATTTGTATTTCCGCAGACTATGTAACCTTTACAGATGTGACAGCAGTTAAAGTTTACCAAATGCCTTTGGTGATTTGTAGTGTCACAGAGTGACACATGTGACTGATGTATTTCTTTAGGGAAAGCTTTGTTTTATTCCCTTTGCGTCCTTCTAGATAGATGAATTGTGAATAAAGCAATGGGGAGAACTCTCTATAAGAATATACCGTAAATATATACATATGGAGAGAGATGACAGGTTGGCCAACATTTAGGAAGCTGCACCATGGGAGCGTGACTTGCCATTTTGTAAGGCCTTTACCATTAAAATGACTTTCATCGGACCAAACACTATGGTACATACAGAAAAAAGAAAAAGGACAGGTAAGAAAAATACCTTATATACTGGAGTATAAGCTGACCCAAATGTAAGCCAAGGTACTAATTTAGCCTCCTGCCCCCAGTATATAGCTGGCTAGCCCAAGGACAAAGTATATAGCCTGCCTCCTGCTCCTAGTATATTGCCAACATATGTCCCCAGTAAATAGTTAGTAGCCCCCTATTATATAGTCAGCCAGTGCCCCCTAGTATATAGCCAGGGCCCCCTAGTATAAGGCCTGCACCTGCCCCTTAGTATATAGCCAGCCAGTGCCCCCTTGTATATAGCCTGCAACTTTCCCTTGTATATAGCCTGCACATGCCCTCTATTGCTGGCATAGCTACTGCTGACATCATAGTGTGCACCAGCCAGTGTTCATGGACATGCCGCTGCCGACAGAAGAAGAGAAGACTCAAAGGTGAGTTTTGACATTATTCTTTTTCTTCACTAGAGAATAAGCCAAGTTTGAGTTTTTCAGCACATTTTTAGTGCTGAAAAACTCACCTTATACTCAAGTATATATGGTAATCCAATAACTGATAAACAGGTAGAAATGGTATACATATCATTTTAAGATTCAGAAGATTAGGTATATTTAGTTTACTTATCATATAGAGCCACAAAAAATTTCACAGGAAAAATAATTTATACATGATCCCAGATAAGTCCACAATGATGCTATAGGTCTATATGGCTCGGAAGTAGAGATACAGACATAGTAAATGAGGCTTTAGCACACAATGGATCTATCTAGGGCAGATTTATAATAGCAATAAATTAGGATAGTTTAACATACACATGCGGGATTACTGGAGGGCAATAGGAAGCAAGAAATAGTGGCCAGCACCTCACCTCGGGTAGGTAGAGCATCTCAAAGCTTTGGAAAACGTGTTGTAATTGCTGTGGGGGCTGGACCAGAAATGAGAGGAGGTGACGTTGGGCAAGAAAGAAGGCGTGTCAGAAAGGTATTGCTCGCAACCAGGTCAGTAGATGTACGTCATGGTTGGCGTGACGTAACTTTCGGTTTCACAAGTCACTTAACATGTGTGACCCGCTCAGAGCTGAGAAACAATGCTGGAACCATAGGTAAGTATGTAGATGTTATAGAGAACACAAAAAGAAAGAATAAGAAGGAGCAGCCCACCAGTATCCTGAGTGTTAACTGATCTGTAATACAGAAACAGGAATTAATGACAAATAATCTCACATGTTAATCAAAGTAACCATGACAATCATATAAGATTTAATAAACAAAGCATGAGTGGCAATTCAAATACTGGTATCAGGAAACCATAAGTAAATATTTAACCTAGAAAACTCTACATCGTGTACTCCCTGTTGAGTCTCCTAGGGAATAGTGGAGCTGATTTACTTACCCGGTCCTGTTGTGATCACGTGGTGCGTTGTCTGCCAGGATTCACTAAGATCGTGCGGCCGAATTCCTGCATCCGTCGCTTCTGCGGCGAGGTCCGTCGGAGTTCGCCTGCTTTTTCCCGGTGCTTGTAAGTCCGTGTCTTGCAACACATTTCAAAATGTGCTCCGCTGACCCTTAGTAAATGAGACCCAGTGTGTCTAACTGGTGGATCTAGAAGGCCTCTCATCTAAGTAGAACTCGGGTCTAAACACCACCTTGTCTCTTCTGTGGTACTTGCTCTAATACCTGAAAGTTGTGAAGGGGAATGTCTAGCTTCGGCAAACAATACCATCACCACCATCATCTCCATCCAGCCATTTACCAGCTTAAGGGTCCTCTCATATACCCTGAGGCCAGGGACACTACATACAGAGAGCTCCTGGGGAAACTACTACCACCAGCATCATCATCTAACACCAGTGCGGCCCCCTCATCACTGACTACCTCAGCACCCAGGGAGTTATAGAGGAGATAGACCCCAGCTAGACAAAATGATAAGGGATATGGAGGGTGTTAGTTATGAGGAAAGATTAAAACAACTAGATTTAATTAGTTTGGAAAAGAGACGACTACGAGGGGACATGATTAATTTATATAAATATATGAATGGTCCATACAAAAAATATGGTGGTAAGTTGTTTCAGATTAAATCAAATCAAAAGACGAGGGGGCACTGTCTCCGCTTGGAGAAATCAAGGTTTAATCACCGGAGGCGACAGGGATTGTATACTATGAGAACTGTCAATCTGTGGAATAGCCTGCCTCAGGCGCTGGTCACAGCAGGGACAGCAGAGAGCTTCAAGAAGGGTCTAGATGCCTTTTACACCTAAATAACATTGATGGTTATGCTATATAGAATTGTTTCCCCTAAATCCCTTCCTCATCCAATCCCTTCCCTTCCTTGGTTGAACTTGATGGACAAGTGTCTTTTTTCAACCGTATAAATTATGGAACTATGAAGTATAATGCCCATCATCATCATCATTCCTGCATTAAACTATCTACCCTCTCCGGGCTGCTTGAGGCATTGCTACTGCATCTGCATGTCAATGTATATATTTCTATCAGCAAGTATTGTATAAATCTTACAGCACAATACCAGTGGATCTACAGAAACACATATTTAACCAAAAAAAGTTTGTAAGTTCATCTGGGAACATTCATTTATTTTTATTTCTGCTAATTTAATTTCCTTTAGTTTCCTACAATGTTGTTCCACGCACAATTAGGGACACAGGGGTCTCGGCTTGCCTGTGCCTATCATTCTTTTAGAGTGAAGTCAACAAGTTCAATCCGTTCCATGATGCAGAGCCTTTCCATTATTAACAGAGACATTTGCTTGATTTCAATCAATACATAATTTGGTAGACAATTATTTGTGAGTGGTATAAGTGCTTTCACCATTTTAAAGCACAAGCAAGGAAATGAAGAAAAACAGAGCACTTCAACCCTCATGTCTAATGACTAGGATACTGGCGTTTTTAGCAAGGCAAAGTATAATAACATAAATATACAAAAATATATATATATGATTTTTATTTTTAATGTCAAACATAATATGTCTAGTGCTGTTTCTATAAATAACAGCCAATTCAGGAGTAATAAAAAAAAAGTGTATCTATCCTGCTCTGGATCCAGCCTTCTGGGGGTCTCCAACTACTTGGCACTTCCAGCCTTCCCCTAAGGGCTTTTCCATGTTTCATGAAAAAAAAAAAAAACCTAAGGCCTCTAGCACAAAACCGCTGTCTAAAATCCTAATTTCCCTAATGACTGGTACGGTGACTGGTACGGTGCCAAGTAACTGGTGCAAGGCAAATGTGGTTCCAATATTTTTAAAAGGCTCTAGAACACCAGGCAATTACAGGCCTGTAATTGTGGGGTATTGTAAGTTTTACAAAAACACTACATACAGCTGTATGTGACAACACATGGTATAATAAGTGACAGCCAGCATGGGCTTACTAAGGCGTCAGACTAACCTGATCTGCTTCTATGAAGAGGTGAGCAGATGCCTGGATGGCGGAGCTGCTGTGTATATTATTTTCTTGGGCTTTGCAAGGGCATTTGAAACTGTCCCTCATAGACGCCTGATAGGTAAAATTAGGGCTATTGGTTTGGCAGGAATCATTTACAATTGGATTATGGATTATGTGGGCTCTGATCTGTTCGCAGAATTTGCGGCCAGTTAACGGCCCCCATAGAGGTCTATGGCACTGGATCATGGTGCGGTGAGCACTCTGTGTCTCGCTGCACCATAACCTGGCCATGACCTGGCCAACGGCCTACATATACTGTATTGCAGTATATGATGTTTTTATATAGGATTTATATAGGATTCAGAAAATAAGCCTTATTGTAATCAGTAATCAAGCAGTAACAGGTTCGACAAAGACCTAAGGCTCTAAAGGTAACTGATCCCCACCCCTCCCCAATGACATCAGGGGGAGCGGCGATCTCAACAAAGATGGTCTTTAAAATGCCGCTGGCAGGAGGGTAGGTAGAGTACAAGCATAATACACTTTGCTTTAGGGGCACTTTTTTGAAAAATGAAGGATATATGCTGCTACCTGTGTATTCACAGGTGCGGCTGGGGAACGAAGGTTTAAAATAGAATGTTTTTATTGGGGAATGAATTAAAGTGTAATTTGTTTGTATACGTATAACAATGTTTTTACGAGTATTGATGACCAGTTGTTTATTTTTTAATAAGACGATCTATGAATTTACTATCAATGCAATGAATACTAATGCGTATTTAAACGCCTACTGCTACGTCAAGCACCATGCCCCAGAAGAAGCCTGGAGAGGCGAAACCTGAGGTCGGGCGAGATGCTCTGGCATTTTGGAACTTTTTAAACTATTTATTAAACATTTTAATTGACGTTTGTGAGTATTTTGATAATAAATACCTATCTTCTTAAATCTTGGTGATGTGCATGATTGGCTTGTTTCCCTTTTCATAGGATCTTTGGCTGTTTTTTCCAATCAGAAAGCAAGATTTTGTTAATTGGATCAATGCTGACATGATTTATTTTTCACCAGCACAGTTATATAAAATGAGGATAAGGGCTGACGATAGATGTTTCAGGTGTGGTGGACAAGAAGCGGATTTTGCTCACGTCATCTGGTTTTGCCCAATAATGGGAGAGTTTTGGCATAAGATTTTTGCTTATATTTTGAATCTTTTGAGAACAAATATCACCCCAACAATGCAGGTGGCTATTTTGAGAGATATGGAGGGTTGTGGAGTAGATCAAGGGTCACAGCTATTGGTGCAGAGAGTTATGCACCTGGGAAAAGTGTATATTGCTAGAAACTGGGGGAACGCAGGGGCTATCTCTAAAGAAGGTTGGTCGATAAAATTAAGCAATATGAAAAAGTTTGGTTCAAAAGGCAAGGATTGGTAGGAAGGAAAAAATGGGAACGTTTATGGGGTAAATGGAGTTCTGAACCTTAGTTAGGGAAAAAACTATTACAATTATTAGTTTATTTTTTTTTTTTTTTTTAATTTTCTCTTTTTCCCGTCGGTATGGAGAGGGGGGAAAGAGGTAGGGAGGAAGGGTTAATTGTGATTTATTGTATGTAACGGTGACTAATTTAAAGAAAGGTGGTCTTTGATATAAAGGAAAGAAATGTAGGTAGCACGCCTACCAAAGTGTATCAAATGGATATTACATGTATTGGAATTTGTTTTGTAACTGTTGCTATTGATACTAATAAAATGTTCTTCATGCCTAAACAAACAAAAAAAAAAGAGTGCTCCATTTCAGAACAGGGTGGAGTGGTGTATGTGATCTTCAATTGAAAGTACTGTTTCTTTCTTTATTTTATCTGAAGCCGATTTTCTATGGATTTTCCTTGTTTTGAAGGGAGAGATGAGCTTTGGTGACTTTTTTTTACTACTTGTTGTTCAGCATGCTTTTTTACCAAATTACTCCTCTCAAGTTCACCTTTTTTGCCAGGAAATATAGAAGATGAAATATCTAGTCACTAGGAAGTACAATTAGTACTGCAGAAAATAAGCTCCCATATAGCTCTGAAAATAGGAAACTAAAGAAAGTTATGGATATTTAAAGACAGTGAAAATTAGAAACGCAAAAAAACAACCATGGCCTGTTCCTTAAAGGGTAAAAAGTATCTCAAATCAGTTACTCTTTAAACTGTTTGTCTTGAAGAGTACAAATTACGACGCACTACTCAAAACTGGAGTGAGTGGCATAAAACCTGAAAATGTCACAATATTTTAGTATAAATAGCCCAAAGTATTAAAAATGTTTTTTGACCTTTTTACAGCATTCTGCCGTTCTGGGAATGTTTATTCTTATGAGCATGATTATACGAGAGGCCACCTTGCCTGAGCTAATTAAAATGTGAGGCCACCTCTCATTTAAAACATCTTGGCTTTTAACTATTTGAACAAAAATTTAGCAAAAATGCAAAAAAGAAACAATTGATAAATCTTTCTAAGAACTGCACAAAGAACCTGCCTTTCTAGGCCAAAATTGAAAACAATGAAACTAGAGAAACTGCTCCCAAATAATGCACAGACAAATCACATATGTCACACGTGAAAAACATCTAAAACCATAAAAACTTGAGTAGACTGAAAGTCATTTTGACTATAATTACTATAAGTAATTTTTTAGCCTTTGCTTTATGATCCTTCATCTTTTTTTAAAGCTTATAAATTCAAATACTCTTATATTCAAATATAAGTCTAACCCTTATAGAAAATGTTGTAAAACATCAGCAAAGAAGAAAGTAAAGTGAAGATGGATGAAAATGATAAAAATTAACCAACTATTGATTTTCTTCAACCTATGTTTCTACAACTGCAGCAAGCCCTAACTTTCATCGCACTTGGAGACACAGAAGCTGTAGTTATGGTTATGATAGCCACAGGATGGAGATCAATGCATTTACCCAGGTACATCTAATTAAGTGTCTTTGAAAACCAAATTGTTAATTTTCTCCACAATAGAATGAAATTGGTGATAAAGCAGCCAATTTTTTAGCTTTATGGTAAGCAACTTTTTTTTTTATAATAACAGCCAGTGAAAAAATAGGAATTAATGATGTCCATTCTTAGAATGTCCTAGAAACAATTAACAGGGATAAATAATCACAATATTGTTTTTTTTCCAAAACAAATATAATTAGAACAATTAATTAAACGGTTCCACTACCATGCACATACAATAACAAAAACAAGAATGTGTTTATTGAAAAAAAATTTAGCCGAGAACAAAATACAAAAGCAAAATATAAAAATAATACAAAACTGGAACAAACAGAATGCTCAAGCAGCCTACACTTTCACCTCTTCAATATCAGTCTTTCATATTTAATGTGATACGTCCCAAAACAGTCATAAAAACGGCAAGCAACAAAAAGTCAGTTTTCTAAAAATATTAGTTTCAAATCAAATGCGTAAGTACTTGCAGTTGCTGTGGTTATTGTTTGAATATAGATTCTGTTTTAAAAGGTGGGTCACATAAACACCCAAGGTTATTCACTGTTTCCATTTGTGAAAATAAGAACAACTTGAGTTGAAATGGTTTGTAATGTGATGTATTTCAAGTTAGAGGTCAGGGGAAAATGTCATAAACTTTTTGAGTTGTTATTATTCTGGGAGGAGCTGTGAAAAAAATACAGAAACCAACTTAGACATTGGTCTTGTTTCATGAATATAAAATAAAATATTCATTTATTCTAGACTTTAGCACCTTTAGTAGCTTTTTCAAAAAGCAATGTTTCTTAAACAAATTGACCACTCCATGACTATAAACATGGAAAAAAATCATCATAAATATCTGGTACGATTTGTAGCACTACATACATTGCAATGCATTACAATTTAGAAGAACAGCTTGACACTTGTTTTTAAAATAAGGGTATATTCACATAAATCAAATGTGTCAAACTGTGTTTCTCCCATTATATAGGAAGACACTACAAATATTTAAAAGGGTGAATCAATTATTAGTCCATATAAACTTTTGTATGTTTTCCTTTACAAATCTTGAAACCCAGAGGTGGACCAGCTAGATATAAGGGGATGTATTTGCCTCCAGCTTAAAAGATATCCAGTTGCGGTGTTGGTGCCCCCAAGATAATTTTTTCCAATGCCCCTCACCAGTATACTCAACCAGTGCAACATAGAAAAACGGGAATAGGTAGACCTTTCCAATGGTGAGTCTATACATGGCAAAGAAAGTGGTGGGAGATAACAAGCAAAACTTCTCCTCCTTCTTCTCTACTATATCATGTAAGTCATACACTACTGATTGATGGCTAGCAGTCTGTCACTCCAAGAGGTAGAGCTAGGTTAAATAAGTATTATGAGGAGAGGTAAAGAGTAACTCAGCCCTGGTACTAATCCATCACAACTGTCAATGCTTTCCACCCTAAATTACTGCCCCCAACTGAGTGACATTCCATGAAATATCTAAAGTGACTAACACGGAAGAGGGGAAATAAACAATTGTCAAGCTGATGAGTCAAAACCAGGAGAGTGAAAGAAAACAAGATCCCAAACTAGAGGATTATGAATGTCCAATCCAAAGAAACAACAAGATAGCAGAGTGGTATGATGCTCACCACGTAGTAGGTCAGAAAAACTGAGTCAATGTTAGGTAGATAGTGTCCAGGTGTAGCGCAAAACACAGGTAGGTTTATCCAAAAACTGGTAATGCTCCTCAGGTTGCAGTAAGCATTATACCATATTTACACGTTACTGAGAGGCACCTGAGCAGATACCACACCCAGCTTTAACCCTTGCTGGCCTCTTCACTCAAAACTGTGAACAGCAGCCAAGGCAAGTACACTGCACTTATAACAATACATAGCCACCACAACTAGATATGATATACACAATACGTTTTATATATCTTTTCAGTACTTCATGTGTCAAAAGCAGCACATCAAATGTCAAAATCAGCACATATTTCCTACTTGATTCAAAAATGTCTTTCACAATTTATAAGACATTATTCTTATTTATTTAACCTTCTTGCTATGGTGACATGGGCTAACACTCAGAGACAGATGGATAGACCTGGAGGTATCTCTCAGTCACTGTCAAGGGATCACCCGGGGAGCCAAAGAGATATATGGGGAAACAAAAGAAAAGGACACGCTGGCCTCACGTAATAGGTCTTAAAGGATATATGCTTTAATGAGTAGAGAAAATTGCTCACCTTAGAACATGAGCATAAGCGCATGTAATACGATGATCAATGGCAGCCGAAGTCTCCTTGTCAACGTATCCCGTGCCAGAAGGCGGTTTTCAAGTAGATATACCCAACTTATATGCAAGAAACATACAATGGGTATAGAAACATCAATAGTAACGGACAGGTTGGTGAAGTAAATTTTAATAAATTATCCAATGTGAAGGGGACCAATTGATTGTGAGAAAACATACATATTCGATGAAAATTTATAATTTGGGAAGCTTACCATTCAGTAGTTGTAATGTCACAGTGGAAAACTATGGAGAAATTTTTAGATGAAGACCGGAAGTGACGTGTTATTAAGTATACTATCGCTAGGCCAGAATTAGCCAAAGAGATGTACCAAGGGGTGTGAGCCTGCGATTGCTAAGCAACCAGTGAAGCGGTATGTGAAAGAGGAGACACTATAAGAGCAAGGAAGGCTGGAAGGGACAAATCACAGAGCGAACATACAGGATCATAGCGCACAAAAAGAAAAGCCCAAGGTGAGTATGTCACCAGGTGTATTATCATATGAGCCGGCAATTGCTAAGCAGCCAGGGATGCGGTGTATAGAAAAGGAGAGACTACCAGAACAACGGAAGCCTGGAAGGGACAATAAATAGGACATACAGGATCATAGAGCATGGGAGAGAAGCCCATGGTGAGTATGCTACAAGGTGTATTATTGTTGTTATTAATGAACATTAGTGCAACGAAAAAAAATCCCATCTTGGTAGATTTTTACATGGATTCAATAACAGCATTGATGCAATTCGGATGTAGGGTGCCTAACTTAAATATCCAATAGGATTCTCTTCTGTTTAGAGTTTTCACTCTATTTTTACATTCAGGTGGTATCTGCTCGATAGGAGTCAAAGTAAGGTTCTTAAAGAGACAATTCTTTTCAATTGTTAAATGTCTTGTTAAACTACCGTATTTTCCGGACTATAAGGCGCACTTAAAAGCCTTGGATTTCCTTGGAAATCCAAAGTGAGACTTATAGTCCGGTGCGCCCTATGTATGGCACCGGGCAGGGACCATACTTACATAGGTCCCCGCTACGGAGACCGGAGACAGCAGATTCCAGCGGGAACTGCAGACCACGCGGCACGAACAACTTCTGCCGCGTGGTCTGCAGTTCCCGCTGGAGATTGCTGTCTCCAGTAGGGGGACCTATGTAAGATGGTCTGCTGCCCTCTTCACCTCCCCCTCACCTTCCCCACTCACCTTCCCCGCGTCGCGTCCCGTCGGGTCTCCGCTCCGCCCCCGGACCTCCGCCACGCCCCCGACCCTGCGCCTTATAGTCCGATGCGCCTTATATATGGAATTATTACATATATAAGGCGCATCGGACTAATGCGCCTTATATTCCGGTGCGCCTAATGACCCGGAAAATACGGTATGTTTCAGAAATCCCACCTTAATCTTGTGTCTATGCCGTTCATTCTTATATGGAGTGTCTGAATTATGCAGCCCACGTACTGTAGACCGCAGGTGCAGTTGATGACATATATTACAAAGTCGGAGGCACATGATAATTCTTGCTTAATGTAGGAAATTTCTCCTATATGAGAAGACTTAAGGGAGGTGGTCCCAACATTCAACATTGAACAGCATAAACATTGTTTGTGGCCACACTTCTTGATACCCTTCTTAGCTCTTAAAAGGTTTGTATGGGGGACCATTGGTCTGAGTTTACTGGGGGCGAGAATATTCTTTAGAGTGGTGGCTTTTCGAAAAGTAATCATGGGTTTATTTGGAATATACCAAATAAACCCATGATTACTTTTCGAAAAGCCGTGAAACCGTGTAAAATTCTCCCAAGATGGGATATTTCTTTGTTGCACTATCGTTCATTAATAACAACAATAATACACCTTGTAGCATACAAACCACGGGCTTCTCTCCTGTGCTCTACAATCCTGTATGTCCTATTAAATGTCCCTTCCAGGCTTCCGTTGCTCTGGTAGTGTCTCATTTTATATACACCGCATCCCTGGCTGCTTAGCAATTGCCAGCTCATATGATAATACACCTGGTGACATACTCACCTTGGGCTTTTCTGTCTGTGCGCTATGATCCTGTATGTTCGCCCTGTGATTTGTCTTATCCAGCATTCCATTGACTTAGTGTCTCCTCTTTCACATCCCGCGTCTCTGGTTGCAATCGCCGGCTCACACCCCTTGGTAGATCTCTTCGGCTATTTCAGGCTGTTGCATAACGATAGTATACTTAGTAACACGTCACTTCCGGTCTTCATCTAAAACCTTCTCCATAGTTTTCCACTGTGACATTACAACCAATGAATGATAAGCTTCTCAAATTATAATTTTTCATGTAATATGTATGTTTTCTCACAATCAATTGGTCCCCTTCACATTGGATAATTTGTTAAAATGTACTACACCAACCGGTCCGTTACTATTGATGTTTCGGGATGAGGTAATCTGTCCCGTTAATGTTTCTGGTTCCCCTGTCATTTTCTGTATATAAGTGTGTCGCTTACAATGTTACACTATGCCTGAAGAAGGCTCATGTACTGAGGCGAAAAGCGCCGTATTTTTATGCATTTTTAATAAATGCCTCCTTCTTCGGGCATGTGTGTCTTCTACACATGTGCTTATTTATACATACGGTGAACGTCTCAGTAAATACAATTGCACAAACATAGTATGTAACACATGTATAAAGATCTTGTATACCAATATTTCTTATTTGGAAGGTACTCAAGCCATTCATGAAGCATTGTGTAAAATACTAGAACTAGACAATGGGGATTATTTATTAAGGGTCCCGGGGCCGCATCAGGTTTCCCGACTTTTTGGGGATCACCTCGCACACGATCGGATTATCTCACAGTTGCGCCGGCTTTCATGCGACACAAATCGGGGATGGGTCGTCAGACAATCCGACGGATTCATACTAAGCTCGGGATTTAACATTTTAATTTGTGTCGCATCCAATGCACTTCCATGCACCTGAAGGAAGATGGTGAACTCTGGCGGACCTGAGTGGGGAAGTGACACATGCAGGATATCTGGCAAACAATTTCATGAATCGCGGCAGAGTTCCTCCTCATCGGACAGTCCAGATCAGGGATCGCCCAGGGACCAGGTAAGTAAATGTGCCCCAATGTGTTCTTGGTTTTGTTAATTGTCAATTGTCTTTGTTAGATTAGATCCTTCAAAATAATTATTTTTGATTTGGTGATGAGCATTACGTGCAACTACAGGGATCCTCCATGGGGGCCCCTGTGGCTCCAAGTTATGCTAATATGTGTGTCTTTTGTGGAGTGGAGATGAAACATCTTTGAATCAATTTGTGGACTACTTGAATAGTTGTAAACCTCTTATTCCGTTTTTGATGGAAAAAGATGTTAATGTAATTCATTATTTGGATGTAGAAATTTGGAGAAGTAGGTGCAATACCAAATTTGTTACAAATTTGTTCAAAGCCTATAGACAGGAATAATATGCTGTTACCGAGTAGTCATCAAGCTCTTCAAATATTTAAGGGGATACCGAAGGGACAGTTTGTCAGAGCCAAATGAATCTGTAGTAATAATAAGTCTTGTAAACACATGGAAGTGATGATAAAAAAAGTTTGGTGATAGAGGGTATGATGTTAAAGAAATGGAAAAAGTGTGATTGGAGGGGTTTTGCGATCCCCAAAGAAAAAGACAAAAAAGATCAAGAAAAAAACATCTAATGAACAATTACTGTTTATATTGAGATATGAGGTTCATGCTCAGCTCATTAAGCATAGCATTATAAAAAATTGGCAAATCCTTCAGCATGACCCTAAAATTGGTGTCATGTTTAGAGACTGCCCTAAGTTTTGTATTAAAAAGGTCGGTCAATTGCTAATGAGCAAATAAGATCAGATATGAAACTGAAACAAATATCCAAACAACAGTTTTTCCATACACAAAAAAGAGGTACTTTTGCCTGTTTATCTTGCCAACACTATTCGGCTATCATAATAGGTAGCTAACTGAATCACCCAACTAAAGCCTATGCCATCAATGTGAAAGGCTTCTTTACATGTGACAGCCAAAGTGTTGTTTATATAGTAAAATGTCCTTGCGGGCTGGCTTATGTAGGTTAGACATCCAGATGCATGAAAATTAGATTGAACGAACATAAGTCTATGTAATAGACAATATTTGTCTAAAGAAGAAGAAGTTACCAATAAAAATAATAAAAGTGACACTACATGAGCCTAGAAATACCGATGGCGCCGGCATCCTTGAGAGTTAGCCTATACTCCTCATGAGACGGCACAGGGAACACCATGCTGGGCCATCCTAATACAACAAATCAGCTGGTTTCTTCATACCTAGAGCCCCCTACGGTTCAAATGACTCATATATTTAAGAACTAACGCACCAGCTTTACTGCGATTGGTTTATCAGGACTACTACTACTAAACAATTTCATCTTACTCTGAATGCTTAAATATAGATCCACAACCAAGCTAATTTTCTGTATGCCTCGTTCTTTATATACTGTTTGTTATGACTGTTTATATACTGTTTATATACTGTAGACTGTTAGGCCTCTGTTTGTTAAAATCTTTCTTTGAAAAGTCCAATAAACTTCATTGAACAAAAGAATAAAAGTGATGTTAACAAACACAAATAAGCGTAGATTTTAAACAAATAATTGTACGGTAGCGAACTTATGATGGCAAGTATTGGAACAAGTTGAAGGATTAGATTGTTAATCGATGAAGAACAGGCTTCTACAGAGAGCAGTCTTTTGGATAGATAAATTGTGTACAATGCGCCCTAATGGGCTTAATAAACAATGTAATTTCAGTGTTTTTCTCTAAAACAGCCGGAGTTAGTTTTTGCAATGTATAAGAGCTTCCACTGATTGAGTAAGATAAGTGTTATAACGATTTTAAACTATTTTTTAGCCCATGTTACCAAGTCTTGTGGATATCCTATACATTGTGAAAGACATTTTTGAATGAAGAAGAATATATTTTTGACATTTGATGTGCTGTGTTTGACACATGATGTGCTATCAGAAGATATATAAAAAGTATTGTGGATATTATATCTAGTTGTGGTGTTGGTGGCTTTGTATTGTTATATGTCCATAAGTGGAAAAAGAGGAATTCCATGGGTTCCAGTGCGTTCATAGAAGCCGTATTGAATTGTTGAAGTGCTCTGCACTCACACATGACTTATAGGGGAAGCATAATAAGGCATATAATAATGAAAGGTCTGATACATAGTAATTGGGTTCTTCAGTCACTCTACTATTTTTTTTTTTAATATGCAATGTTGCTACTGTTATCATTATCATACACCCCTGCAAAATTGTGTGTCTTTAATATTAATTAGCTGACTTGCTGTAACCAGTTGCCGCTGCTCTCAAATATGGCCGCCTACTTTGTTGTTATGCTACAATTCCCATGATGCATTTCCTTCTTGTTGCCAGCAGTGCTCGTCCACATTTTGCACTGCGTGGCATCTGGCTGCATCCCACATCCCACGAGCGCTGCAGGTATGAACCAGGGCGCAACCTGGTGGGAAGAGGGAGAGAACATTGCACATGTCCGACAGATGATAGGAGATTGTACATCGGTCGTTACCATGGAAATCAAGTAGTAGTATTAAATTTGAAATGTTGAGAAGGGTGAAGTATTTTTAATAACATGTAATTAGGTATTTGTTATGTATACAATGATGTATTACTGTGAAGGCAATCTTTGCCAGCGTAAAACCCCTTTAAATAGTGTTGGGAGTTGGGGAAGTGAGGGATTGGTAAAGTGGATGAAAAAAACTAGATGAAAAAAGACTAATGGACACAGAGAATAACAAAAACCATCAAAAATACATTAACATCATTGGACATTATTAAACCCATTACAGGCAGTCCCCTGGTTATGTACAAGATATGTTCTGTAGGTTTGTTCTTAAGTTGAATTTGTATGCAAGATGGAACTTTATATTTTATAATTGTAACTCTAGACAAATTTTTTTTGGTGTCTGTGACAAATGGATTTTAAAAATGTTGGATTGTCAGAAGAACCAGTATTAACAATAAAGCTTCATTGCAGACAATTTTGATATCTATTACAGCTGTTTATTGTAGCCTAAGGATAAAGTACAGAAATTTAACAATATCCAGAGGTCCATTTGTAACTAGAGGTTGTCTAAGTCGGGTGTTCTTATGTGGGGGACAGCCTATATTATGGTTTATACAAAATTCGTACAAAATGAATCCAGAAAGATTTGGATTCTATTTGATGATAAAAATTACCAGATTCATACCAAATAGGCAAATAGATTCCCTTATCTATTCCCAGAGTGTTCCTTTAATTACTGGAATAAAATGCATTTGCTCTGCTAACTACAATATAATTCAAAATTGAAACAATACAATAAGAAACCTACATCCATCCTGAATAAATAGAACGTTCATCTTATACTTCTAAATTTTCTAAATTTCAAATCTTTGCAATATGTACAATATAAATATGTGAAATGATATTCTAAAAATATAATGTTACTAACATCTTAGGATAGCGGCAAAGTGACACTGGGAATAATCACAAGTAAAAGTTCTTTACTTATCTCCCTTACTAGCCAGTCAGCAGGGAATCAAATATTAGACAGTGTGTGTGGTATAATACTTACACTAAAGGGTTTAAGACCCTAGCAAACTACATTTCAACTTTATCTCCCTGCCTGCTGGCAATAAATGATTCAGTCACAGTGGAAGCCTACACAGTAAAAGACCTGTTATGAATGTAAAGAGCCAAGATGCCATTTCTAAAGATCCTTAATATGCTTTGGTAAAACATTTGCAGATTTAAACAATGACTTTACTCTTCACTTTATGTGTACTGTTCTGAGGCTGAGAGCTGAGATGACACTGCAATTAAGGAAATGAATCAACATCAAGTATCTCATAGAAGTACAATGTCATAAAATCACAAAAAAATGTGTCACTCAAGAAGCCGTATGGCTCAATAAATGCAGTAATAAAAATTTTAGGTACTATATTGTTATTGTAAGTTAATGTTTTACTTGTATTATTACTACTATTAAATTGTAGTTTTAGTGCTGCTGTAAAGGAATGGACACAGATGGGAAGGCAGGACTGACACTGGAATTGTACCTCCTAGTAGTCCCTACCTAATTGCCCATCCTACTCTAAGCGATAGCTGACAACTGGTCAATTTTCCATTCCTGAACCAAAGTAAAAACACTGAGGTACAGGACAAAACAAACATAGAAACATAGTCATGCAGATAAGGTTAAAAACTAACAGGGAAATGAAGTACATAATCAAGAGAAAAATGGATGGCCACAAGACACAGGTAGTTGCCAAAATAAAGACAATGAAGACTTTTAAGAAGCACTTAAAAATGTGCAGACAAACCTCTTATCAGATATCAAAGTTCCTGCCCTACAGAGTAATTGGAGAAGACATCTATTTGTCAACCAGCAGGCTGCAGACATCAATTAAGAAAGCCAGGAGTGGAATAAGGCAGAATTCAGACTAGTGCAGTACAGAATGCAAACTAAATAACAATCAACAGCATATCTTCTGCTATACTTTATGGCAGAGGATGATTCTGAAGCCCAAATGGGCACAAATTATATTATTTATAGAATCTAATCTGTAACACATCTGACTTCCTCTTACCATTCCTCCCTTTATTTATTTTTTTGCAAGACATTTGGCAGACATTGTGATAACCTCTGTTGCCAGGTCCTGAACTTGGGTTTGAAGTATATGGATTCCCACCCAGATAGGAGGTAAATACATCTACCCCTACTAGGTGGCACTGAAGAAGAGATAGGTAGATTGCTTTCCACAGTCCTTGAAAAGGGATACTTTCAGGGGCATAGGTAGGACTGGCTAGGCCCCATAGCAAAATTGTGGTAGGGCCACCTTTCAACAAAGGTTTTTTCTGGGCCCCAAATCTACTCTGGTACATGCACAAGTTGTGTATTACCAGCAGATTTCATGTGCTGTATTTTGGTTTGGTAAATCCACAGTGTAATACAGTAGCAGTGCAGTGTATAGGATTTATGACAATCCCATACACATAGTACAGAACCTGCAGCAGAAAAACAATTTACGCTCCACAGCAAAATAATGATTTGTCATTTATTAGTGGAGATCACTGTGCAAAAAATCAACCTTTCAAGCACACTAAATACATACTTTAGATATAAATTTGTACTGTACACTCACATCCAAGAGCAGCAGAAGGGGACCGCATCACTGGAAAATCATAGAGCTCAGCTTCCTGCACACCCCTCCCACTCATCTTGTGGATCAGCCATTTTCATTTGCAGGAGCATCAGGAGGATAGGGGAAGGAGTTAGAACAATAGATGATGTCTGCTCTTTAGATGTCACAGGAGAGTGAAACAGACCAGGGACCTGGACTGAAGAACCTGACACAGCAGAAAGTGGCTCAACTAGATGTGCTGAGGTATGCATTGGGCCCCCCCATCCTCACGGGTCCCATAGCAGGCACTAAGGCTGATACAATGGTACTTATGCCACTGGCTACATTGCATACCTTTTAGCTTGGATAAGATTCACTTTGCTAACCTAGCAGTCAGTAGAAGTTACATTCAGGATAGGTTCTGTAGGTTTGTTCTGAGCGCGGAATTTAAGAAATTTGTGTTGCAACCAATGCACTTAAATACAAGAATAAGATGGTGAACTCCAGCGGACCTGAGTGGCGAAACGACACATGCAGGATATTGGGTGCAAAATGTTAGTGAATCGCGGAAAATGCATTGTTGTCGGACAATGCACTTTCGGGAACTCCGGCGGGTAAGTAAATGTGCCACAATGCACCTTCATGTATTCATGTATGCCAGTACTGTAATAAATAAAATCATGAATCATTTATAAAAATCATAAATGTTAAAAAACGTTGATTAAATTGGTTAAGAATTACAGTAAATACGAAAATGTAATAATATATATATATATAATGTAAATGGAGCTGTAAGTGATATTCAAGCTTGACAGGAATGTTCTAGTAACTGTATAGGTATCCTAGCTCAAATAAAAAAGTTATTAAAAAAAGAATTAATTAGGGATGAATAATTAACATGACCTTTGTGCCTCAATTCTGTGCGAGTGCACGTCTTCAATAATCTGACGTACCCTGTTGTGCGCCAAATGCATGGTTAAAATGGAGTGTACTAGTTGTGGTGTGCACCACAATTTTGTTGGGGCATCCGACATAAATAGTGGACATGGCGATACACACCGGAATGCCCTATAGTGCACAGTGTGTGTTGCATTGGGCATAGTGCACATGACATAAAACTGCCCAAACACATCATTAATACATATAAAAAGCATGCATTCATGTGCAAACTGTGCTGGAAAACTGGTGCAGCCCAGTTTTATAAAGGTGCCCCTTTGTTTTCATATACAGGCTGACTGTGGCCAAAATTATCAAGACTTTGACCTCTTAAAAGTTCTAGTACATCCTTTGTCTTCGACTATCATAGATCTCAACATAACCTGGCCAGTTTGTATGCCGTGTGAAAGTATGATAATTTGCCCCCCCATATTATTATTTTTTTCCTACTGTATAACAACAAATAACTGCATAGCACCAAATTACTACAACCACAACAGGCAGTTTTACATAATTTTCAGTTATATAAAATAAGTCCTTTGTAGAATAAATATTCTTTGACAGGAAAACTCCTATAAGATTAGGTCTCCATCATGATAGGAATACTGATAGGCTCCTTGACCCCAACTTGTTTAATCATAGAAGGCTGTTATACAAAAAATCTCATTTCTCAGATTCTGAATAATGCTTGCCAATTAAAAGAAAATGAATATTTCTACCTAGTTTCATTCAGCAGGAAACTTTGCTGGAAGTTACAAATGTTACATAGTAAATTGGGTTAGACATTCAATAAGTATAACAAAATTTATATCCTGTAGGCTTAAATATAACACATTTGTGTGAAATTTTCATTGAAATATATGTTTATTTACAGTGTTCTTCATAAAGATAAATTTTACGCTACCGAGCAACATGCAAATTTCTTATTTCGAATTCTCTTTTCCACATTAATTTCACACACACTTCATCTTGTTTAAAGGGATTCCCCCCAACCTTTCATGGCTTTGAAGGTGGGTGGAAGAACTGAAATGCAGAACAACTGTATTTAGTTTCCATACTCACCACACTTCTATCATTTTGTTCCTGAGACGTTTAACAGGGCCGGATTAAAGGAGGGGCTCCTGGGGGTCCAGCCCCGGAGCCCCACACCACTTTCACTTTTTAAGGGTCCCCCACCAGTCTTCTAACAGTCAGCGACTCAGTTAGGTGTCATGGCTGGGGGGATCACGAGAAAAGCCTGCAGCATAATGGATCACTGGAAGGTGAGGGTGAGGTACTCGAAGTTTATTATTGTGGGCCAATTCCATACGTGACTGGTGGCTAATTCTAGAGCTTTGGTGTATAACCAGGGGGTGGTGTGATGTATGTACGGGTCGGCAGGCTTACATACTACAGGGGGCTGGCAGGCTACATACTACGGGGCTGGCAGACACAAACTACAGGGGCTGGAAGCTATTCCTAAGAACAACCCGACTTACAGACGCCCCCCCTAGTTACAAACGGACCTCTGGATGTTGGTAATTTACGTACTTTAGCCTTTGGCTACAATAAACAACTATAGCAGTTATTAAATGTGTATGCAATGAAATTAATTGTTAATCCTGTTTTTATATGACAACTCAACTTTAAAATCCAATATTCATAGAGACCTGGGGTGTTACGATTATAATATAACAGTTTCTGACTACAAATATACTTAAAACAAACCTGCGAACCTATCTGTATGTAACCAGGGACTCGCTTGCAATGAAATCGATATTAAATTTTTGAAAGTGACATATCAGTTTGTGGTTTTCTATGAGTATTAGGATGGTAGAAGGTGTACTGATCCTCCCAATGGCACGGGCACCAAGGAAGAAGGTTGCAGATTCTCTTCAGTGTGAAATCAATGAGATGAGTCTCTGAAAACTCAAACTGTAGTTCTTTCTCTGGATCTATGTCCCTCTCTTACTGAGCGATCATAACATTATGTTCCTTGTGATTTTAGTTTCATTTATATTTTATTCTTAGGAGTATAGAGGAGGAATGCTGAAAATCTGCTCTTACTGTCACATTGACCTGCATTTGCACTCCTGCAATCATAGGCCGTTTGCTGGTAATGCTGGGAGGTGAACAGTGGAGCTGAAAGCTCCCGTGATTCCACTGCTAATAGGTAGAATAATCGAAGGGAAGGGGGGTGGGTATACTGAGAAATCGGGCCCAGCCGAAGTTTTCTAGCCAGGCCCATGACGAAGTCCCAGATACCCCTCCCTGCAGGGCGGATGGGGCAAACTAAAAGTGAGACCCCCAAATAAAATAAAACGACAGGCCTTCCCCAGTAGCCTACTCCTGATTCTCCTGCTACAGTCACAGATAAATTTTTAATAAGCGCCCCACCCTTACCAAAAAGAGAACACATGACCAATGACGACACTACACAGCTGACGCTGCTCTCCACACTATATCAGTCGTGACACAAGACATTAGTGGCATCTAACCTCACGGTAATGATCTGCTCCATCAGGAAAAGAACTACTTTACCACTTCTCCCAGCCATGGATATCACTGCTGATACGGCCGACCACATGTCTTCAACTCCGTGCAAGCCCTTTACCTTACTGCACCCCGCAAAAATACCAAAGTCACTTCAGAATAATGTCACCTGGATAACACACGTGCTTACAATATAGAGCCCTGATATTATTAGCAATAAGATTCAATGGGGCACATTTCTAGGGTCCGCACACCGCATTTCCTACCGTGATACCTATTTCCGATTGGCGGCGTATTTAAGGGGCTTTTTGGCCACGCGGTTGGATTTTGCAAATCGCATGCGACTTAATGTGGACACAACGTGGTGCGTGGCCGTCGGACAACCCAGCTGATTCGGGACTAAGCGGGGATTTAAATTCAAATTGTGTCCAAAGCCTGCACTCATATACGAACGAGGAAAGAAGAAGTGAACTCCAGCGACCTGAGCGCGGAAGGCGGCTCACATGCAGATTTTGGGGCGCACATTGAAGTAACTTCATCCTCGTCGGCAATGCACCTCGGGGATCGCGACAGGAACCTGGTAAGTAAATGGTGCCAAACTGTGTATTTAAAATCAGTGGAATCACACACATCACCAAACACTATGAATAATTTATATTAGAACACAAGGGTTTTGTTTTAAACAATAATAAAAATAACAAGGATTGACAATGAAACTTATGTTTCTACTAAAAACCAACGTATACGTGTTGTGATGGCGTTTCTTCCAATTTCAAAACACATTCACATGATGGGAACACAGCTATATTCTATAAACACCATCCCTGTCTAGTCTATATCAGCCACCATTTTATATACACACCTCCCCGCCCATACCCCATCTAACAGCGCCCCCAAAGCCCCAGTCTATGTACAGCCTGCACACATTCAGTCTATATACAGCCCCCACACGCCCTATTTATAGCACCCTAATCTACATACGCACCTAGTCTTTATTACAGCCCTCCATTGCCCGCAGTCTATTTTCAGTCCCTAGACTACCAGTCTGTATCAGCCCCCTCTTCAACTGTCTATCTGGATGACACCCCCCCCCCCCACACACACCCACACAACACAATCATTTTATACAAGCCCCCCCCCCCCCCCGGTCGATAAATATGAGATAGCAATGAATAAATAATAAAACAAATATTTTCCCAGCTGCTGGCGGTGTCTACTTTTTCCTGGCCTTCTGCGGCCAGTCAGTTTTCGTTTACAGTCGCAGCGAATGTGATTCAATGTCATCACTGCTGCCTTGGTTTCCACAGAATACAGAGTGGGGCAGACACACAGGTCTTGTCTCAATGGAACGATTGTCGTGATTGCATGGCTTTTCACTTGCCCCTCCCTGCACGGCACTGGTATGTAGTTATGAAAAGACGGAGAAAGCATTCTTTCAGCCACAATTGCTGTTTAATGTTTGACCTGACATGGACATGATCCGCAGAAGTGCAACAGTAATTGACCGATCGAATACAAACCTGCAGCACGAGCCATGAGATTTGACGACTCATGTCTGCTGCACTAATATTTCTGGATCACAGCAAGAGGTTAGATACCACTTTATTTTTCCAGAAAATTACACCAATTGATAACTGATAAGACACAAATTACCCCACCATGGATTATCACATTTGTTTTCAGATATTATTTATATACTGATTTGTATTGAATAAAAATAGAAGTCATACTCATATTACTTTTGGAAACCTTTTATTAGAACACTTTTACACGGCTATGTATTGGGGTTGCCCTTTTATAACTTCCCATTTAATATAACCGCACATCTATGATTTGTCTAAAACCATGAAAATGTCATAATAATGTTCACAAAGGCAGACGAGCCGCGAGACAACATATGTCAGGAAGGACAGGCTCAAACCAGGGGGTGAAGCGTATTAATGGCAGTCTTTCGTGTTCTCTCTATTTTCTGTTCTTTGTTAGTGTTTGCAAACAGGAATTGCGTGGCACTATTGGTAGTGTATATAAATGTACGCATAATTCAGTTTAGCACATATGTCACAGCCCATAAGTCTCGCAAGAGGTCAGCATCAGTTCAAGGACGGAGTAAAGCTTCCTGCAATTGCTGACCTTAGCGGTCTAATAAGTGAGAGACGTCGGATGAATAATCGTATTAACTATATGTGTCCGAATGCCAGCGCTTCTTCTTTAAGAAAAGAATAAATGCCATGCCCCGATGAACCCGACAGATAATGTCTATCACCCTTCATGCTTGTTGATCCAAGTGGATCTTTGTCACGACCAGTTCATTGCAGTGATTTTACCTTGAATGGGCTATGGGCTTTTAATGGTACACTGGCGAGGTGACGTTGCCCTCCTTACGGCATCTGCGCGGCTAAAACCCTTAATCAATGCAACCGGGGGTTTATGTAAAATAATATCTCGGTATCAGGTGACATGAAAGAGGGGTTAAATGGAGAATATCCTTGGAGAATCATACATTGCTTACATCAAATATTCAACTATCATCATGGATTTAGTAAAATCAATGTACCAAGGAAATAAGTTACCATAATGTATCCATGTTTTGAGAAATGAGAGCTGCGGATATGACCACCCCACAACGCTAGCAGCAGTGGTCACACATACTATTAAGTGTCTTCCGCCTGATCCCTAGATTCAAGGTCATTATCATTGACAGCGTTTGAAACATCAGTAATTTAAGACCTTTCACTGCAAAACGTATTGTTTTCTGTGTAATCACTCCACGCAGCGGTGTCGTATCCAAGACAGCTGTCTTGTTTCTAATGGACAGCATGCCCTACATTTAGGAAATTACCTTCACACAGTATATTTTTGCATAATAACATCCCACTTGAAGAAATGTTTGTATAGGCACCGCTTTATGCACGCTGTAGCATTCATTTAATGAACAAGCTTTAAGTTTTTTTTTAACATGAAATATATGAAATTATTTTTCCTATTGTTTCACCTCAAAGCGATAGGGCAGTATCAACTAGCATTCATTCGGGCTCCCGACTTAAAACCATAATAATTATTTAGTAATAAAGCCTGAAATTAAAAAAAATTAAACTTAATGCATGTATAAATATCGCTAAGAGGCGTTTGGTATAGATACTGATATATTTGCCTGCAGTGCTCCATATCTTCAAACTGCTGAGTTGTTTAGTAGACACTGGTTGTGCTCCGTCGACCCTGACCCCCTTGTCTATTTATTCTAGTTCACACACTAAAAAGGACTTCATACATCCTAGAGTAATGTTTCTCTTCCTAGTAAGCACCAGAGGTTGCAGAGTCTGAAGTATGAGATGTAAAAAACTTATGTTATCTTAATGGCATTTAAAGGATTTTTCATTTATTCATACCTAAAACAGTTTTTAGATACGTTTACAACTAGGATTTGGCAAATAGTGTTGGTAATTGGAAACACGATCTGCGCATATATGCTCCCTATTTTGCCTCAACAAATTGAGCAAAAGTTAGACCAGACAGTCTTAATATTAGATTTATATTCAGCATTAAAGACTTTGAATAATCGACATCGTTAAGGCAACCTGCCAGCACTTCAGGCTAGCAACCAAAGTTTCACTAACAATTAAAAAATACTGAAAAGGTGAATTTTACTATGATGGACATCTTATGTGACTCAATGCTTTCAAAATATAATAAAATATTGTCAAAAACTGCGCAATGTTTATGTATAAACATGTACCTATCATTCTCAGTAATGCTGCATCTATCCTGCAGTGTATGGCGGCCTCCTCACTGCTCCAGTTTTCTGCGGCATTTTATTATATAATCACATATAGACACAACTCAACCAGCAAATAATTGAAAATAAAATATGACAATAGGGAAATAAAAACAACAAAAATAGGCACGTAAGTAGGAAGCGACGGCCAAACGATGATAAAAAATGTACAGGATAGCTAATAAGTGTGGTTCTGATAGTCGCAGCACAAAGAGTTGTGTAAAAAGGAGGGTTTTATTATAACATCGATGTTCAGTAACATATACCTCCAGAACTTTGCAGGTAAGATCAAATGACAATAAAGGTTAGACGTCAGGAAAAGACAACGAAATGTCACCACAAGCCGTCGAGCAAGGAACTTCGAGTAAAGGCAGCCCGAAATTTAATGGCCTGGTAGATTTACTAGGGGCCATTAACTGTTCCATTTACTTTATAAGGACGAGCATTCTCTACAGATGGACTTACCTATATCAGATACTCTAGGAGAGAAATATATCAGGTTGTCCAGCGTGTATATCAACTATTAGGACATTGGGGTCATACTAAAGGCCCATTCGCGTTTCCCAACGTGTTCCCATTCGATTTGCGCCGATTTTCCCTGTATGCCGGGATTTTGCGCACGCGATCATTTTTTGGCGCATCGGCGCGGCATGCAGCCGCGACGGAAAGCGGGGGCATGGTCGAAACGAAAGCCCGCCGGATTCGGAAAACAGCAGCATTTTTTTTAAAGAAATGTGTTGCTACTGGCACTTACCTCACCAGTATAGGCCGGTGAGTTCAGGCATTCCAGCGGGCCTCGGGGAACTCACGCAGCAGCGACATCGGTGGACGTGAGGACTACCTTAGTGAATCCTGGTCGGACACCGAATCCACCGCAGAGAACGCACTGCTGGATTGGTGAATGGACGGTAAGTAAAAATCTCCCCTTAGGACAATCAATCAGCCATTCCTGCTCTATACATCTTCTGTAGACCGACCACTGTACAACCTCAGACATCTCCTGCTCTCTATAACATCTCTTGCCGACCGATGACACTGTGTAAAATCAATCGCTCCTCCTGCTCTATGAAACTCCGGCCAACAGATCAGAACCTATGTACAACCTGTATAGCTCCTGCTCCTCTATAACATGCTGCCTACAGATAAGACACTGTGACATATAATCAGCTCCCCTCTGTATAGCAGGCTAATGCAGATATAGGACACAATACAATCAGTCCTCTCCTGCTATATAACATTCGCGTCTCTATAGGTCACTGTTGCAAACTGCTCTACATAGTCCGTTTATATGCACTGCCTGCAGATTGTATTTCATTTTATACTTTTACCTTTTTTACAGTTTGCTTCCTAAAAAATGAATTTTTCATCTTTGGTCACCAAGAGCCGTCGAGACTGTGGTCATCTACTTGTATACGTCTTAGGAACATGGCACACAGTAGTGGAATGTGGCTGAAGCTTGTCAATAGGGTGTACAGAAAGTATTAAAATTTTCACTTTGTTTAATTGCAGTCAATTTGAGATAAAAACATTCTTTTACTTCATAATGGATAACTCTCCCCCATCTTGAGAGAAAAAAACTTGAAAGTAAGATATTTTGCGATGAAGGTACTTAACAAAAAAAATTCTGCTGACACGTCAATTTTATACTTACGTCCTGTCCAGTCTCCGGTCTGATCCGCACTCGAGAGGGTTCTGCTTCCACTATGGAGTCCAATTTTGTGGTGTTAATTGAACGGTTGAACTTGATAATAGAGGCAACACACCTGTCTATGTAAACCTACACATGATGTCACAAGGCAGTATGTGAATCATTAGTGGTCTATGGAACTGCTCAAAGGAGCTCGCGAAACATTTGTGCGGGCAAAGGCAAGATGCGGTCAAGGGTTACAAAACAGAAGTTCTGCACCACTCAAGTTTCCTAAGCTACACATTGTCTCCATTCCTTAATCGGATGAAGCTGGTGGGACAACCACAACTACCTTCCAGACGTTGCCACGTACAGCCAACTGAGCATTGTGGGTAGAAAAGCCTTGGGCGGAGGCTGAGAAGACGACCCACCAGATCCGGTGTGCGAACTCCATCAAAGGCGTGAAAGTTTCACAAAGTCACTACCACCAGTCAGGGCTTTAATGTGCAGAGTTGCCGACGTAGCCACTACCTCATCACAGATAATGAGAGCTCAATAGTATTTTGCAAAAAACACATATGAAAAAGAATTCTCTGGTCATAAGACAATGATTAATTCTTTTTTGATGTTAATTCTAAGTAGATTTATGGAGAAAGCCAGCATGCTCCCACCTGGCATGGGGGTGTTTTCCAGCTGCAAGGAACGTAACACGTTGCAATTGAAGAAAAGATGGATGCTTCCAAGTACAGGAGATTCCTAATGAACATCTGTTTCCAGAGTGCTTGACCTCGGACGTTGGACGAAGTTCACCTCTCAACCAAAACTGACACTAATCACAAAAGCAAAATCACACAGCAGAGTCTTCAGAAGAATTCTGTTGACCGTCCTGACTGTCCAGCCAGCCCGGGACCTAAAACCAACATTTTTTGCATTTCTGGACCGACTTGAAAATATCTTTCCCACCAAAACGTTCCCGTCACCTTAATAGGGAACTGGAGGATCTGCAAGGGAGGCAGAGAGATCCCCAAATGTCAGGTGTGGTAGAAACGGTTCGGCAATCTTCCCAAGAAGGCTCATGCGTACTAGCTCAAGCTTTTTTGACTCATACTGAGCATGGGAGAATATTAGTGACTACCGTATTTTTGCCCTATAGGGCGCTACCTGGACTAAGTGGCCTATTATCGTCTTGCGCCTTATTATGTAATAGATTACATATATAGGCGCATCGGACGATAAAGCGCGGGTCCGCGGCCGGGGGCGGGGGCGGAGACCCGACGTGAACGCGGCGACGGGACCGCGGCCGACGAGACCGCGACAGGGGAACGCGGGGAGGTGAGCGGGAGGGAGGTGAGGTTGCGAGAGGGCAGCGACCATACTTACATAGGTCCCCGCTACCGGAGACAGCATCTCTCCCGCGTGGAGATCTCCGGTACGGGACCTATGTAAGTTGGTGCCCTCTGCCCTGTGCCAGCGCCATACATAGCGCACCGCGGACTAAGGCGCATTTGGATTTCCGCGGAAATCCAATCTTTTTTAATGCGCCTTATAGTCCGAAAAACGGTTATGCTAAATTTTTAGTTTTTTCATGTATAAAAAATTTTTTTCTGTCAGATGGGGGGTGGCAAAAGCACTTGATGAGTAAAAAAAACTTTTTTGATCTTTACCATTGGTCAATGAAACAAAAAATGAAACTGGGTCTGAATACTTTCCATACCCACACCCTTAATCCTCATAGAGTGTAGGACTCTTGTGAGTCAGGGCCCTCAACTCCTATGTTTCTATATGACTTGTTTGTTCTATAATGATAATAGTTGTATATGTCCCCTATGTTTTGTAAAGCGCTCCGGAATCTGATGGCGCTAATATAGATAAAGATTCTTTATTATTACCACGTAGTATGTGCCATGACCATTGCAGGCGGAATTGAGGTAATAATGAGTGTGCAATAAGCACAAACCTAAAATAGTCATCATGTTTAATATCTGGTTGCTTACGGGCACCTGATAGTACGCCGACAGAAAAATTCGCAATTGCACTCAATTGCCATCGTACTTAAAATTGTTTCTTGGAGTTCACCTCATGGTGATACCAAACCTTTAACAAACAACAAAGCCTCTCAAGCTAATATGCGTGACCATGCGAAAGCTAGTCTCCAACTTTCCGTATCAAAGGCAAAAGATGCAAACCTCAGGGAGAGGCAATAGTACTACTCACAGTGGGCAGATTTAGAGAGATGCCCCGCTCTACTTTTTAAATATAGGCATGTTTGTTTTAAATCCATAAAGTCATTCATTCCTGCTCCACAGCCAAGGAAAATTGGGATTGGCGCTGGTTTGCGACAGTTCTACACACTGTAACCTTGCGCGCGGAGATGATGAAGAACTGGATTAAAAAGCATTGTTTTAGAATTTTAACAAGTTCCTTGGAAGATAAATGCTCACACGGAGAATTGCCGGGACCTTCCGTGACTGGTCAAACTGTGCAGTTACATAGGCTAACAAATCGCTTTCTAAATACTTGTAACCTTATGTTTTTCATTGAATGGAGAGATGACCTTTGAGATGAAATGAACGGATCAAGAGAGTCCAAAAGTTAACATGGATTTTATATTATTGATGGTTGGATCAATTTGCTAACTTCGAGTTAGTATAAAGCACAAAGTATTTATATTGCCTTGGTACATTTATCATGATTTAAAATGAACACCATTACCTGTATACAGATCTAGAAAAAAGGGAAAAAAACTTCTCTGTCAAGGGCTTTTAAAGGGAAGATGGGGTTCCCCGCTGCGCACACGGTATACGCCCATTTTGAAGATCTTATGGCAGTCGTTTCAATAATCTGGTGTACTCAGCGTATTATGAGGAGCAAACTGCACAGTTTCAATACCACATGGGGCTCAAATTTACTAAGGGTCCGCATGCCGCACTTTCGTCCGGGTTTCCCGAATATTTTCCGTTTCGCGTTAATTGTCCACGATGTTTGGGCCGCGCGACTGTGATGTGGGCGCATCAGGGCCAGGCTTGTTCCAATTTGTGGGGCGACTGAAATACGGGGGCGTTGCGGTCTGGACAACCTGACAATTTGTCAAAAATGCGGAATTTTATAAAAAAAATTGTCGTCACGATCTGCTACCTTACACTGCTGGGAAGAAGAATAGAGGCAACCTCGGCACAAACAGTCGACACTCTGATATCGGGCACACGATCTTAGTGAACAGCAGCAGACCCAAATCCTCCGTCCGGACTATGCGCCGAGGGATCGACTGTACCCTGAGTAAAGTGCCCCAATGGGACCATTTTCCCCTAAAAACATGCAGTCTGTACTATTTGCAGTTTGCCTGTGTATAGTGCAGGGTGCGCGCAGATTCTAGACTTCTGGGCACATTTCTTCATGAATTGGTAGCTCCTCTGCAACTGGCTACGACAGAGTACGGCCAACTTTTTATTTTGGTGACTATATGGTGTGTTTAACCAATTTCTGAGTAACTTTGCTTGCTAATAGTTAGTGTTGAACATGTCCGACTGGAGCAACTGGATATGTCCCCCTCAGTGTCAGAAATTGTGTTTGCATGAGAATAAACAGCCAGCCACAAACAGGTCCAACGGAACAATGGAGCAGGGGCCACTATGGAATTTGGGCCTAGGCCCAACATTGATCAAGATCAGGAAAACTCACTCAGGGAGTGCACAGTTCTTCATTAATCTGGTGCTCCCCCTGCAATTCTCCACAGATGCCACATTTTTTTTTCTGGGCACTTTGTACATCTGCAGATTTGTGCTGCATGGTCCCACTAAGTCACTAATGCGATCCCCTTTTGGATGAACTTGTTTTTTTGTTGGATACCAGTGGCAGCCCCGTGACATAACTGGCGCAATTTTTAAAACACACTGTGCAAGCCGTGTGCAAGTGTCTATCTAGTAAAGCCGTCAGAACGGCGCCAAACAACTTTAATAAAGTTTGGCCATGGCATTGATTCACGACTTGAACTTGATAGTCTTTGTTCTTATGAATTCACAACATTTATAGCCTTTCATAAGGCAGAGTAAGTTTTTTCCTCAGATGCCGACAAAGGATGCCTACAAACTCCCATGATCGCCTCAGTCATTCCCCATCCCATCTCAGTCTCTGCTCCCAGGGATCCTATGGATGTATGCATCAAATAGTTTTTCTCCATTTCTAACCAAAGTAATGGCAGCCATAAACTACACATTTCTTACTCACCCAATATTGCTGTATATGAACTGTGCCGATGACACCCCTTAATCACACCCCCTTGATGACTGTGTCTCACGACATAGTTCCTGGGATGTCTCACTTCTGTAGCCTCCCTGTAATGCTAGCAGCTCAAACATTTTGAACGTTTAGAGCAACAAGTCATCAGTCGTAAGCGGGGGAGGGATGGGCCGTTTGTCAGCCTATAGTTTCATCACTCGACATACCCGTGACCAGTTCTTGTGGTTATGTGAACTTTGTATCCCTGGTCGTGATGGATGTGCCCTCCTTTGTGTGTCGTGGCTTGCAAACCTCACTCCGTAGTCGATACCAATGGGGTGGAATATTGTAGATGCAGTCTGTATGAAGGAAAAGTGTTCATGTATCAGCTGATGTACAGATAACAATCTCTTTGCTGTATGTATATGTATGTATGAACAGATTTTCTATCAGTATGTGGTACCTGGTAACAACGGTTGCTGTGTGTATGGAACATTGTGGAATGTTTGGTCGATGGATAGACTGGTTGTGCTAAGTTGAAAAGCCGCGACATCATAAGGTGGCAGTGGGGACATTCATCATCTTGTATACCATTTGCTGGCGTACAATGCCATGAAATAATGCAGGTCCCTTGCTCACAACTCCATGTAATCTAATTAGGGGGCATGTGGATGTGGTATGTGCACAACTCATTGGACGCACTGGAGCACGGTATCACTCATAAAGATGAAAGTGTCTACTGGACCTCAGTTCTGACAGTTTTGTCTCCATAACAGAGTTCTGCTGCTGAAAGGTTCTCTGTACAGAGCACTGATTCTGTGATCTAGTCAGATACTGAGTTCAAAATTCTTGATGATGGATTTATTACTCTACCTTGGTTCTGGTGCTGTATTCCTTGTAGCTGAGCCATTATATTTTAGGCAAGGATTGGCCACTATATTATAATTGTTTGGGATAGCTTCATTCATTAATTACTTTTATTAATTACTTTTAATTAAGGGACCAAAGTTTGGACACACCTTCTCATTCAAAGAGTTTTATGTATTTTCATGACTATACAAATTTATGTCACAATTAGATACGTAAAGAAAGTGTGAATCAACGATTATGTCTAATTGTGCAGGTCTCGAAAAAGTCAGCCACCTTTGCTTAGATTATTGCTTTGCCAACACTCGGATAGCGTCAATAGTGTAGTGGCACCTACTGAAAGGTTTTTGTCATGCACATCACAGATGCTGGCCGTCGCTTGGCCTGTAGACAATGGGGCTGGGAACCTATCCCTAATGTGTCAGCAGCCTAAGAGGCAGTGCAACTACCATAAATAGACATTGTTTGGGCTAAAGAACCACAAGAAAATGGGACGCTAGATGTCACAGTTTACAACATCAATCCGAGGGATATCGTGATTCACGACACGACCATGGGGCCCTCATCTGTTGCCTTCTCACCCGTCTGCCAATTCTCCGGGTTCCAGGCTGGTGTCTTCGCCAGGCCATGCACGCCTGTCTCGTCTGGGCCTGTGTCCCATCATTCGCGTACTCGTCTGAATTCAGATGCCAACATCCTCCTAATTGGCGCTGGAATTCCCGGTGCTCTGCGTACATAATCCCGGCAGTGCCCCTCCGCCTCCACTGACGAATCTTCTCAGTACATTCTACTCGAGTGAAAGCCTTCCGGAGTGTTGCAAGAGATGCCGCCGTGTTCTCCTTGCGTGTTCCGGATGTTTCCGTTTTCATCCTGTACGTTTTCAGACCCCTCTTTTTTCTTGTTCCTGTGGCGGTCCCTGTACCCTGACGGTCCCGGTACCTTGGCGGTCCTGGTGACACTTCTTTTGGGTCTGTCCTGTTTTTCTTGTGTGCACGCTCTTTACTCCTGCCATCTCCGAGGTCCTGCAGCCCGAGGTCCTGCCTTTCCCGAGTCCCGGCCTCCCTGTGTCCCACACCGTGCTGTCAACTCTTCGGGCCTAGTCACACTGTGGGAAGCTCGGCAGCTCAGGCAAGTCACCAGGCGGCCACGAGATTCTGCGTTCGTGTTCCTGCTAGTCACATCCTATCCGTGCGCGGCTGGCCAAGGAGACCCAGAACTTTCGCCCCAAGACCCGTGGGGGGCAGTAGATCCGGCTATGGGACGCCAAGGTCATCGTATCCTGCTAAGCCCTGGACTGGTCAAGGTGCTCACGCCAGAGACTGGCTACTCCCGAGTACTATTGGCCCAGATTTCAAGAGATTGCTAGCCGAAAAGAACTTCGTTGACGACGCACTGCCACCTCTGTCAAGGGATGATGGTCTCCCAGACAGCAGGCTCCCCCGCCCCGAAAAAAAACCCCTTCCTCCTCCTCTTGCTCCAGTCACCAACCCCCCGCCATGTTTTTTCTCCGTCAATTAGATTGTCTGGACACCCCTTTTGTATGCCTAAACAAATGGTGATCGCCAAGTGTTTGCAGGAGCTTTGTTCCCAGTGACGCTGCATTAAGGATGTCCTCCCAGTTTCACCACCAAACGCTTTAAGCGGGCGTTTTGTTTCCCTTTGCGTCGCCGAGAGGCCCCGTCTGGTTCTTCTCCCGTGTGGGATAGTGGTGATTCGGACATGACTACCGATACCACGTTTCTGGCAAAAATCAGGTCCAGGTTCGAACACCTCAAAGTATGGCTTCCACATGCCCTGCCCTGCTTGTTCCCCGGTGTTTCCAGAGTCTCCGGTCTTCCCAGAGCGCTTCAGAGTCGCCGGCCTTACCCAGAGGCCACTCCAGAGTCTCCAGCCTTCCAGAGGCGCTCCAGAGTCTCCTCTCCGGCCCGCCCAAGCTTTATTCCAGAAGTTCTCCCGCCTGTCCCAGAGGGCCCGCTCAACGTCTCCCAGCCTCGCAGCTTCCCTGTGCTGCCCCATGTCTCGCCAAGAGCGCCCCAGCCTCCGCAGCTTCCCACTGCTCAGAGGCTCTCCAAGATCATCCAGCCTCCCAGCTTCCCAGTGCTGCTCCAGCTTCTCTCCCAAGAGTACCCCATGCCCGCCGCACTTACTATGCTGCTCTTAGCGGCTCTCCAAGACGCACCCCACCCCCTCCGCATAGCTTCCCATGGCTGCGTCGCCGCTTTTCCCGAGACGTTGCCCCACCGCCATCTTCCAAGAGTCGCTCCACCACCCTCGTGTCCCAAGGCCCCACTCCATCCTCCCTCCGGCCACAAAAACTGACGTTCTACGATGTCCTCAAGATGTCCCGTCTTGTTCCATCCAAGGTCCACAGCACCACATGGTTTCCTGTCTTTACTGTTCCTGCTCTCCTCCTCAGGTGTCCTCATCACCAACGAAGAAGTGGGAGGAACGTAGGAAATCAGTAAAGAGAGGGGGTTCCTAAAGAGGGGGTACTGTCAACGGTTAATCATAGACATATCCTTTATTTATATAGCGCCATCATATTACGTACGCATTTACCAAATCCTAGAAACAAATACAAATATAATATAACATTACAGAGCACACATGTTGGCTATGGAACCACGGATTGAGGTCCCCCCCCGCACCGCTCGCCAGGCTTACGTTTTATAGGAGGATGGGGTTACCACAGGTAAAAGACTATTTATGGTCAAGCCATCGTCTAGGGATAAACAAAATATAATACTGGGAACTTGCTGTCGCTTGAACCATCTCAGCCGTCATCTATAAGCGCGCCCAAAAAAAACAAAACAGAAAGAAAACAACCAAACCGCACGCAGCAACAAAAGACGCAGGCTCCAGGGTGGTCGAATGGGACTGCAGAAAGTTGGTAGCCCTTGTTGGTTGCTGGATAACGATCTGGGAGAGCGACACCGGACGGGTTAGTAGAAAGTTAAAAACTTCACTGCAGTTAATGAGTGTATAGCCGTGCTGAAGAATGGGTTTTATAAGGCACGTTGAAACGTTGGAGTTAGGTATTAGTCTGAATATGTCCGGGGCAGAGCTTCCATAGAATCTGTTGCAGTCTTCTAAGAGTCTTGGAGACGCGAGTTGGGAGGGGTCGCACTAGGGTAGAGGTTATCTACATACCTGGCAGATCTAAGAGCACGATTGGCGAGGACGGATGGTAAGAGATGAAAAGGTAGGAAGGTGCCGCATTATTCAGAGCTTTGGTGGATGATGGGGTATTATTTTAAACTGTCGAAAGGAGACTGCCTCCAGTGTCTTGTGACTGGCATGAAACTGGAGGCATCCTGTAGCGTTTAGTCGGAAAACGAGCCTGGCTGCTGCATTAAGAATTCGGTGATTGGAGAGGAGAGAGTTTGAGCGAGTGGAGCCGTTAGTAGGAGTTACAGTAGTCTAAGACGAGTGTAATAAGAGCAACAGTTTAGCATTTTACAGTTTCCAAATGTGAGAAACGGTTCGCGGATTCTGGAGATTTTTCTGAGATGCATCCGGCAATAGCGCAAGAAGAATTGAATGGGGGGTGCTACACAGGAGAGTCGGATCCCACACAACCGACAATACAGCGGGCCCTGCTCTTTGGGGTTTATGGTGACCCCACCGACTGAAGTAGGATGGTTGGGATAGCCTCTGTTAGGGATGGTGGAAAGACAAGAAGTTAGGTCTAGAAATTAAGTTCAAGACAAGAATGACATGATGCCAGACCGGCAGAAGATACAGTAACTAGTGTTCTGGATTAAGGCAGGACGTGACTGTTACGGAACTGATGAGGTCTCACACTGGGTTGTCATCAGCATCAAAGATGATATTGTGAAAACAAAGAGCTTCATGGTTTGGTCCACTTGGTGCAGTATAGAGGGAGACGAGACCCTTGCGACCTAGGACTGAGCCCTGAGTGAACCCCGACAGAGGAGCGAAGAGAAGAAGAGAAGATTCCAGCACAAGGAGACCACTGAGAGTGCGGTCATAGAGACTTAGGAAGAAAATCCAAAGAAGATGCGACAGCCTTTTATGCTCAATGGAGCAAACCATCCTGATGGAGGCTGGTTTGTCCACAGTATCGAACGCTGCCGATAGATCCAGGAGAATGAGGAGAAAAGCACCCACGACTCCTCGTGACGATCCTCACCCTATGCTCCCGTCTCGCCGCTGTCCCCTCGCTCCCGGGGTCCCTGTACTACCTCTCTGGGTTCCAGTCGGACCTTCGCCCAGGCCGCCTGCCCTGTCTCGTCTGCCGCGCGCCTTCCCACGTTAGGTGCGCACGTGCCTCCGTGTTTCCTTGTGGTCCGTGGGTCCCGGTTTCTTGTGGCGGGCACCTGTTTTTCCTGCTGGCGGTCCTGTACCTCCGGGGGTGGTCCTGTACTCCGGTGGTGGCCGTCACACCTGTGCCGTCCTTACAACCGGTTGCCGGCCTCTACACCCGGTGGCGGCTGTGTTCCTGTGGCCATCCTGTACTCCTGTGGCAGTCCTGTACTCCTGCCATCCCGAGGTCCTGCCATCCCGAGGTCCTGCCATCCCGAGGTCCTGCCATCCCGAGGTCCTGCCATCCCAAGGTCCTGCCATCCCGAGGTCCTGTCTTCCCTGTGTCCCTACCTTGGCTGCCACCGCGGGCCTAGTCGTACCCTTCCAGGCTGTGTACTTTTAGCCCAGTATATACTAACTCCGACGGATGGCACTATTTATACTATTATTCATCTGAAAGCAATGTATTTCATATAATTCATTATGAGGGAGGCTATATATGTTCGAATTAATGCCTTAGGGGGGGGGGCATTTTTTTAGACTAATCCTGTAGATTTCCTAGAAATTTCCATTTACTGCTTTTATCCCTCGAATATGTGCACAGCACAGTGCTGTTACTTCTAACCTGTATGCATGACTATTTCACAGCACTATTACCCCTATCCTGTATACAGGTAAAGGACAGTACTACAACTTAGAAATAGCTATATCTCTACCGAGTGTTTATAGATAAACCAAGACCACAGGCTATCATTTTCTTTGGGTATGCAACTCTTGGGAGATAAAGTTGTACCCATAACCTAGGGCAGTGGTAGCGAACCTATGGCACGGGTGCCAGAGGCGGCACTCGGAGCCCTTTCTGTGGGCACCCGGGCCATTGCCCTTGCACACCAGACAGAGCTCAAAGAATCTTCCTGCAGTTCCAAGCAACTTAAAAGATGCTGTTTCCAGTCATATTTTGATACTTACTTTGTTACTGAGTAGACAGGACTAAATTATCTCTCGAGGACGTTCTGCTGGCCCCACAATTTTCTCTGTACAGAAGGAAACATCATTATACTGTGTTGGTGTCCTCAGGAGGCCAATATGATTGAAAATTGTTGAACAGGGAGCAATAAGTTACTGCTTTAATTTTTGGTTGGCACCTCGCGATAAATAAGGGGGGTTTGGGGTTGGAGTTTGGGCACTCGGCCGCTAAAAGGTTCGCCATCACTGACCTAGGGGCTGAAGCCCATGTAATATGAAACACTTATGAAATTATGTGAAATATTAGTCCAAATTAGATTTACTACAGATTGGTATTAGGACCCAAAAGAGGCATCAAGTTACATCACCACATTGAGATCACATTATATAATATCAGACAGTTAAATTGGTGTTTATGGGGTAGACAATTGATTGTAAATTGTATAAACCTGTACTTGTCTAGGGAATGGTGTAATCTAAGGAGCTGTATCTTTACCAGGGGACATATACAATTCAGCAAGGTGATTATCTTATTTTCTCCTATTTCGAACAATAATTATCATTAGAATAATTGGAAGCAGTTCACTTATAAAATGTACAATAGCTTCTCTCGGTAAAATTCTGCTCAGTGATACATTTATAAAACCTTTTTATCTTTGTCATTTGAAAGAACCTTTTCCTACTTAATTCATTATTAACAGAGGTTCTGCAATGATAGACTATTGAACCAGCTCCGCTTACCATAAATCACACAGGGCCCAGTGATCAGGTATTACTCTTATTTAATAGGCAGTGTAGTAAGTGTAGCGCTATGTTTGTAAAGCTTTTACTTCACATGATAAATGGATGATTTTTTTCTGCAGTTTGAAATTTTCTTTATGGCATAAGGTGAAACATTTCATTTGCCGATGCTGCCATCTGCTGGCTCCTCAGACTACCTGCAGTGAGAAGCAAAGTATAAAAATGCTATTTATCTCTCTACAACATTGAGGGTGGGGAAAGAGTGGTGGATAATAGTGCAGAATATACAATATTTTTAAAGGGGTTGTCCAATACCTTTCAGTGATTTATCCCCAGGGTGCAGTCACATGTGGCACTGGTGTTGCATTTAAAAATGGAATCTCATGCAATCGGTAACCAGCAGCTAATGTCTTGCATTGTTTAATACATGCTGGTTGCATGCACAACCCTGTACGATTGGGTTGCATTTGTAAACGCAAGCACCATGTTTGACCGCACCCTAAACCATCACCTGACCCCTGAAAGTAAATAGATGTAGCTTCCATCTGCAAATGGGACATTGCTTCCAACTCCCTGGGACACATATATCATAAGTCTGGCTTTGTCCATCTGTTTGGGAAAGAAGGGGGGTTCCTTTTTGCTTTTCTGTTGGTCAGATGTATCTTAGCACTTTTTCCTTATTGATACATGTGGCATTTGCAAACTTTGCAAAAATTCTCCAAAAGTAACAATCAGTCCTAAGCTAACTTCTACATGGGATGGAAGGTTGGGTGCTCCCCTCGTTCTCCCTTCACACGTTACCTTTCTTCTGCAATCACAACAAAGATTATCCTGAAACTGTAAGGATTTAATTCACCAAACAATGTAGAAGTAGTAGCAATATTTCAGTTTTTTACCACAAAAAAACTGGGAAAACTTACCAATATAAGCCTAGGCTTGAAAATGCAGCAGCTAATCTTTAATAAAATGTCCAGCAGCCTCTCCTCACTAATGAAATGTCCAGCAGCAGCTTCCACTCATTAATAAAATGTCCACAGCAGCCCCCCAATGAATAAAATGTCCACCCCCGAAAGAAGGCAATGATGAAATGTGCATTGGGGTCAGGTCTCTACACAAGGTGGAATTACTTTGTTACTTGGCCATACTATGTAGTTATTTGGACATTTTTGACAGTTTATCTTGATTCATAGTTGGTGATCTTTGCTATATTTATACAATTAATAACCTACCATGATGTATTAGTATATTGATTAGTATATTGATCCCTGCTATATTTATAGGGATATATATATATATATGGATTGATATGCATCTCTTACACCATTCCACTATGTGTTTGTCTGGCTATTTATATATTCATCTCTTGTATTTGCTCTATTTTCACTATGTATCCTTATCTTTTATTTATATATTAGTTGACTAATAAATTATATTTGGCATGAACGGTGTTGTTGATTATTTAAGTCGAGTATAAATCTAGTTTGTAAAATGCAGCAGCTACTCTCTAATAATATGTATCACCTCACTAATGAAATGTACAGCAGCAGCTTCCCCTCATTAATGTTGGGCAGAGTCCCCTAATTGAGGGCAGCACAGTGGCTCAGTGATTAGTACTACAGCCTTGCATCGCTGGGGTCCTGGGTTTAAATCCCATCCAGGTCAACATCAGCAAAGAGTTTGTATGTTCTCTCTGTGTATGTGTGGGTTTCATTGGTCCTCCAGGTTCCCCCCACACTCCAAAACATACTGGTTGGTTGATTAGATTGTGAGCCCAGTGGGGACAGGGACTGATCTGGCAAGCTCTGTGCAGCGCTGCATAATCTTTGAGCGCTATATTAATGAAGAATTATCATTATAATTATAATATGTCCACCACAGCCCACCATTGATAAAATGCAGAGCCCCTTAGTTAATGAAATGTCCATAGCAGCACTCATTTAATAAAATATCAGGCAGTGCCCCCTAATTAATCAAATGTCCAGCGGAACCCCCTTAAAAAAAATAAATGTAATACTTACCCTCCGGCGCTCAACTCCTGCATCTTCTTCTTCTCTTCGTGTTTCCATCAGCGCAAGCAGAGGCACATCTATATGCCCTGCCAATACACACACAATAAAAAATAAAGATCCCGACACTCATCATGCTCGTCAGTGTGACGAGTGCCGCAATCTTTATTTTTTTTTTAACTACTCGGCTTTGCTGAACCCCTGAGCAGCGTGGAACGGAGTGCCGCCCAAAAAAGATTTTTGCAATACACACACATGACCTCAGCAGGCGGCGACACTACCACATTATAGTATGTCCCCGGGCAAAGATGTACCTCTGCCTGCACTGCCGGGAACCGAAAGAGATGTAGCAGGAAAGTTCAGCGCCATAGGATAAGTACTAGGTTTATTTTTTTACATACTTGAGTATAATCCAAATGAGGCTTGTTCAGAACAAAAATTGTGCTGAAAAACTTGGCTTATACTCAAGTATATAAGGTATATGTATATATATATATATTGCAAAATATTAAATGCAAACAATTATAAGATATTATTTCCCTGGTGCACGAATGAGAATAAAGGGATGCTTTCTGCTCTTGGATAAGTGCATATATTTTGCTAACTGTGCAATATGTAAAGATATGTGACATAATTTATGAATCAGGACATATGGGAAGGCAGCAGGACCTGTCATTGCCTTTGCCTCTGGGGCACACAAGAATAAAGGGCTGACACAAAACTGTCATTTATTCAACAGGGACCCAGGAAATGCCCTTCAACAAGGCTCGGTGATACTCTGATAGAAAGTACATTTCTCTTACTATTTATCTCTGTCAGCGTTATACTATATTATATCACAACCAGAGATAAACAAACTCCCATCGGAGTGTTTAAAAAGTTATATAGACTTGTCCAAAAGTTGTGTTCTCAAGGAATCAATCACTTGGCATAAAGACTTTTGGAACTGAGCATTGGAGCAGGACTGTTTTGTGACACTTACATATTGAGTTTTATTCTGGGTTATTGTGTTCTTAGTAAGGTTGTAGTAGACAAATTAAAAATTCTATCCGCACATACCCTCATGCATAAATGGGACGAGGGTCAATGTCACCAGATGCCAGGTCCCTTTTGGTTTGGGAGCCCTTTATGATCTAGGTCAGTGTTCCGAGTGCCCAAACTACAACCAAAACCCACTTATTTATTGAAAATGTTCCAATTGTTGACTGCTCTGTCACAGCTTTCAATCATGTCATCAACTTGAGGACATCAATACAGAGCATAGTAGTAGAAGAAAATCAGATTATCATGGGGGACCGAAGCAGAAGCTCCAATGATAATCCAACTTTTCCCACACCTTCTCACTCCTCCGCTAGTCCCAGGCAGCCAAGAATGAGACACTAAAATAGCACTTAGTGTGGCACGTCTAGGCTTGTGAAAGGAGGCTTGTCTAATTGCCCAGTTGATCTAGTTAAACAACTAGGCACCCTGGCAGATGACATCCCAATGAATTTTTTATTTACTTTGGAAACATCTAAGTTCATTAAAAGGACCACAGAAGAAGCACACTATAGCGAAATTATCAGACCCATTTCATTAGCCTCAATGTATGATGGTTAGAAGACTGGTTCAAAATTATAGTGTTATTAATGTTATACATACAGTAAATGAATAGATGTTTTACAGTTTCACACTTGGTCCTGTGAAGAAGACCTGGAATAGCTGATGGACCACCGGGGCACAAGCACAAAAAAGGCCGCAACCCTGTGTGATAATGTCACGTATAAAGGTGTATGTGATCAGAATTCACAATGTGACTCTCACCTGGATCTAGATGAAAATAAGCCTTGAATCAAATGGTGGCAGCCAGTCCAACTCGTAGCCTCACTCGAGCAGACCCAGGAATCCACATCGTTGAGGGTAATGATGTGTAGACCCGTGCAGGAGATGACAGGAGCCTCTTCCGTCTCCAACAGAGACTTTTATTGTAATAACACTAGCGATGCAACGCGTTTCAGCTCCGAACCAGAGCTGAAGAAAGCTCCGATGAAAGCTCTGGTTCGGACTGAAATGCGTCGCTGAAATGTGTTATTACAATAAAAGTCTCCGTTGCGGGAAGAGGCTCCTGTCATCTTATTGAAATACCTGAGCGCCGGTCCTCCACCATTCCCTTCCCATACGGGTCTACACAAAACATGGTACTGGCACTATATAGGTAAAAAGGATCATTAGCAGGTTGTACTCATTACCTCACACACACAGTTCCCTACTCCCTAAGAAACTTGATAATAAGACATGAGAGAATTACAGCACCTTACGACCCCAATATGTACCCATCAATTAAAGAAAATCTACCTTCAAAATCAAAGGTGAAAAAGTAATTGTCATGTCTGCGCCTGCTGTCTGCTCTATCCGTGGTGGTAGGATTAGGAGACATTGGGGGTCATTAACTAAGCGCCCGATTCGCGGTTTCCCGACGTGTTACCCGAATATTTCCGATTTGCGCCATGCATGCATGCGACGGAAATCGGGGGGCGTGGCCGAACGAAAACCCGGCGGATTCGGAAAAACCGCCGCATTTAAAACAAAAAATCTGTCGCAGAGCTTGCACTTACCTTCACTCAGCCCGAGCCGGTGAACACCAGTGTGTTCCGCTGGATCGCGAATGGACCGGGTAAGTAAATCTGCCCCATTGAGTTTTTCGTCATCCTAAAGTTTGAACTAGGTCCTAGTGGCTGTCTGACCTGATATCTGCCACACCCCTCACTGATTCTGTCTTGCAAGGGTTAACACTGTGGACCTGTAATTGCTGGCTCCTTCCACCTGTGGGAGGGCCTAGGTTCCCTATAAGTGTCCAGTTTAGCCTTCACTCCTTGCTGGTCAAACTGCTATCTTGCTGTGTCACTAGCTTCTCTTGCATTCTCTAGTTCTGGATTCTGATTTCTTGTATACCTTGCCTTATTGTGTTTGTTTGTCTGTATTGTTACGTGTTCACACCTTACCCAGGGAGGGAATGTCGCCCCATTAATTGGCCTCCATTTAGGAGGGACCCAATAAGTAGGTAGGGCCAGATTGGGGGTCTCAGTGTCAGGGCTCACTGTCCTTGCTGTGTCCTGCCATTACAGTAATATATTTAGGCAATCTTCTTATATTTGTTATCTATTGCCTCCTTCCTTCAAAAATCAACTTTTAAAATTATGCTAATGAGTCTCAAGGGCATTAATATATGCCCTCAGTGCTGTACCTTCATGGGCTGTTACAATGAGAAGAACATGTCTCACCTGACCCCCTTCTCTCTCCCTCCTCCCTCTTCCTGTGTGATCTAGCAGTAGGAGGAAGTGCAGGGAGAAGTAAGACTTGCTCTGCTTATTATTACAGCCTATATCAAGGAGTGGCTCTGGTAACACCCACAGAAGATCATCATAGTCACGGTGCCTGAATCTGTCAGTAAGTGTCCCTGGTTTATCATGCTTGACTTTGATGATAGATTTCCTTTAAGTCTTTTCATTCTGATGCCAATGTAGGGTCTTCTCTTGCCTGGACAAAACCAGACACCTTTCCAATACCATCCCTACAGTGAAGCATGGGGGCAGTATCATGGTGGGGAAAGTACTTTCTTTGTGTATACAGGGGGAGGGGGGGGCAGTGTGTATACAGGCGGGGGGCAGTGTGTATACGGGGAAGGGGGCAGTGTGTTGTACAGGGGGAAGGGGGGCAGTGTGTATACAGGGGGAGGGGGGCAGTGTGGGGTATACAGGGGGAGGGGCAGTGTGTATACAACTGGGACGGGGGAAGGGGGCAGTGTGTTATACAGGGGAAGGGGCAGTGTGTTCACAGGGGGCCGGCGTGATTCTCCCGGGGGCGGTGCGTGTATCTCACAGGGGGTAGGGGAGCGTGTGTATACAGGGCGGTGTCGGGTCTATACGTGGTGAGGAGGGAGAGGGTATGTGTATAAAGGATGATGAAGTGGGCAGTGTGTATAATGAGTAAGGGGGAGTGTGTAATACAGGTGGGTAGGCATGTGGTATACAGTGGGTAATTGTCCATGTGGACTAAGGGTGAAGGGGTCAGTGTGTATACCGGGCGGGGGTCGTGTGTAATACAGGTGGAGGGGGCATTGTGTATCACAAAAAGGGGGGGGTGGTGGACGGGAGTGTGTTTACAGGTGGAGGGGTCAGTGTGTATACGAGGAGAGGGGGTCATTTGTCAATAAGGAGAGAGGGAGTGGACAGTGAGAGGGTCCGTATAAGGTCAATGTATGAAGGGTCAGTTTAGCAGGGGGTGCATGTGTATACAGGGGGATTGTAACGGGGAGGGGGCGTGATACGGAAGCGTGTTTATACAGGAGTGGTTAGGTGCTACGGGGAGGGCAGTGTGTTACAGGGATGAAGTGGGGGCAAGTTTAACAGGTGAAGTTCAGTGTATAGGGAAGGGGGGCAAGGCTGTGTCATACGGAGCAGTGTGTAATGAGAAGGGGCACTGTGTATACTGATGAATCGGGGGAACTGTGACATGGGCGTGTTACAAGGGGGGAGCGGTAGCGTGTATAGCTGTGGAGGGTCGTGTGATACAGGGTAAGAGCGGGGTCCCTTTGTATACAAGGGGAGGGGCTGGTGTATACAGGTGGGGTAGGGGCAGTGGTGTTTTACAGTGGGAGTGGGAGTTGTGTATACATCAGGAGGGGGTCTCAGTGTGTATACAGGGGGAGGGGGCACTGTGTAGAGAGGGTGGGCACTCTGTATACAGGAGGAGGGGGGTCAGTGTGTATACAGGGGGAGGGGGTTCCATGTGTATAACAGGATGAGGGGGGTCAGTGTGTTACAGGAGGAGGTGGGCCGTGTGGTATACAGGGGAGGGGGGCAGTGTGATACACGTGGGGGGAGGGGTCGTCGTGTGGATATCCAGGGAGTAGGGGGGACATGGTGTATACAGGGCGCGTCAGTGTGGTATATCAGGGGTGGGGGTATGTGAACAAGGGGGGGTAGTGTGTATACGGGAGTTGTTATTGGAGAGGGGAGGTCAGTGTGTATACCAGAGGAGGGGGGGTCATTGTTTATACAGAGGAGGGGGTCGTGTGTAGTACAGGCGGAGGGTGGTTCAGTGTACACAGGGCTGTGTTATACAGGGATGGGGCATCTTGTTCCGAGGGGAGGGGTGTCAGGTGTATTACGTGGGAGGGGTCAGTGTGTAATACAGGCGGTAGGGGGGTCAGTGTGTATCAGTATGAGGAAGGGGGGTCAGTGTTGTATACAGGAAGCGAGGGGGAGGTGTAACAGAGGGGTTTTTTTTTGTGTAGTACCAGGGGGATGTGGGTCAGTGTGTATACAGGGGAGGAGGGCATGTGTATACGGAGGAGGGGGCAGTGTGTATATCAGAGGGGTAGTGTTATACAGGGGTGGGGGGTCGATGTGTTACAGGGGGGGGGTCAGTTGTGTATACAGGGAGAGGTGGGACTGTGGTTACAATGGGTGGGTGGGGTCAGCGTGTATCCAGGGGGTAGAAGGCAGTGTTATACGGGGTGACTGGGTCATTGGGTAGGTATACAGGGGGGCAGGTGGGGGATCAGTGTGTATACAGGGGGAGGGGAGGCAAAGTGTGTATACAGGAGGAGGGGCAGTGTGATCAGAGAGGGTGGTGTATACAGGAGGAGGGGGGCTGGTGTGTAGACAGGAGGAGGGGGGTCAGTGTTTATACCTTAGGATGGTGGGGGCAGTTGTGTCTACAGACAGGATTAGGGGGGCACTGTGTTATACGAGGAGGGGGCGGGATCAGGGGGCATGTGTATACAGGAGGAACATTGTTCCCGAGGGGGCAGTGTGTAATACAGGAGGAGGCGGAGTGTTACAGTGAGGTGTGCATGTACATGGAGCGGGATATAACGGGGAGGGTGGCAATGTGTATACAGGGGGAGGGGCTGCTGTGTGTATACAGTAGGGAGGGGGGTCTGTTTGTTTATCAGGGGGAGGGGGAGCTGTGTGTATACAGGGGGAGAGGGGGGCAGTGTTATACAGGGGGAGAGATGGCAGTGTGTATACAGAGGAGAAGGGGTCAGGTGTGGTAATACAGGGGGGGTCATGTGTATCAGGGGAGGGGGGGGCAGTGTGTATACCAGGAGGGGGGGCAGTGTTTAAATACAGAGGAGGGGGGGCTATGTGTATGGAGGAGGGGGGCAGTGTGTAATGGAGAGGGGGGCAGTTGGTATACAGAGGAGGAGGGGGCAGTGGTATCATTAGATGAGGTGGGCTTGTGTATACATGGTAGCTTGAGGTTGGCAGTGTGATGAGGAGGCAGTTGTATGGAGGAGGGGCAGTGGTGTAGCGTGTAGAGGAGGGGGCAGTGTGTATAAGGGGGGGGGCAGTTGTGTATACGGGGGAGAGGTGGGGCGCAGTGTGATCCAGTGGTCTGGGGGCATGGTGTATCCCACAGGGGGAGGGGAGTAATTGTACATTGGGGATGAGGGGCCGTGTGTCTACGCGGTGGAGGGGTGGGCAGTGTGACTACTGGAGGGCGGCCCATAAAGTGGACCACTAGAGCTCTGTCGCCCAGGGGCCCACTGAAACCTGGAGCCGGCCCTGCACATGATGTATGAATATATCACTAGTATGACACACATGATGTATGAATATATCACTAGTAATAGACATGGATGTATGAATATATATCACTAGTAGTACACATGGATGCATGAATATATCACTAGTAATAGACATGGATGTATGAATAGATACACATACTTATACACTGATATGAATATATCACTGTAGTAAAACACATGATGTTGAATATATATCAGCTAGTATATGGATTAATCAAATGGTTATGGTGGCACTTATCAATCTCTGTTGTGGCCCGATCTGATGCATGCACATAAGGTTCTCAACACCGATGAGACCAGAGAAAATAGAGCCATCTTTTAAATGGGCTGTGGGCACATCAAAAACTTTTCAGATGTACAAAGTAACACTTTTTTTTTAATTTTATAGTTTCTAAATAAAGACATTGAGTAATCATTAAAATAATATGTAAACACAATCTCGTAACCAATCATGTAAAGATATTATATAGTCCTATCAACTTAGTTCGACCTTAATTGTTGTGTAATCTTGTTAAAAACGGATTCATTAGAGCTTTGTGAACAATTTTGTAACCATTTGGGTAAACAACTTTCGTAACCATTTCTATTCCTTCTGAATACTCCCTGAGACAATAGCGTTGATTACTAGATCTATAATATTATAGTCCCGTAACACATGGGGAGGCCTATGTCCCCAATAGAAAGATTCATAAAGATAAAAAATTTCGTAGAGCTTGAAAATTCATGGGATGAAAAAGTACATAAAAGAAAATTGCATAGCATTAAATAAAAACAATAAAAATAAAATAACATGATAGGTAAAAACAAATCTGTTTAAGAGTAAATTGGTATCCAGAGGCTTTTTATGTGCACAATGTAAGGGCCCTACACTTTGTGTAGACTCTTTACAGCTAATTTGCCAAATTATATATGATGTTTACAATCTAATCACTCACAGTTGGTTGAATCATATGCGTCTTTCCTCGCTCTTGTTCGAACTGGAAACGTTCACTCCTTGTGAGGTTTTGGTACTCGTTTTTAATATGTGATGGCGTCCTCCCACGTCTCAGCGGCATCTGTTGTCATGTCCTCCGGGAGCGCTTCCACGGGAAACAAGTTCGCACGTTTTCACACTCTCACCTCTCCTTCCCTTCAACCGTGAAGGGAGGAGAGTGAGTAGTGTCGAACGTACGCAACTTTTCCCGTGGCACGCTCCCGGAGACATACCAGATGCCCCGCTGCACGTGGCGAGGCCGCATCACATATTAAAACGATTACCAAACCTCCCACAAAGTGAACTTTCCAGTTTCGACAGAGAGAACGACGCTATGCTCAACCAACTGTGAGTGATTAGATTTAACATCCTGATATTTTTAGCAAATAGCTTAAGAGTCTAACAAGTGTAGGGCCCTACACTTTGTTCACATCAAAACCTCCTGGATACCAATTTACTCTTAAACAATTTGTTTTTAACTATCCGTTTTCATTTTGATTTTTATTTTTTTTTATTTTTAATGGCATGCTTTTTCTTTTTTATGTACTTTTTCATCCCCATGAATTTTTCAGCTCTACGATTTTTTCATCTTTATGAATCTTTCTATGGCATAGGACTCCCCACTGTTTACGGGCTACTAATAGTACTATATCTAGATAATCCAACCGCTATAATTGTCTCTAAGTATCATAGAATAGAAATTGTTTACCGAAGTTGTTTAACAAATTGTTTACAAAATTGTTTACAAAGCTCTAAATGATCCTGTTACAAGATCACATACAATTAAGGTCGACTAAGTTCCTATATCTACTTTTAAGAGTCTTTACATGATTTGTACGCAATGGTTACATTATGCATTTTAGTATTACTGAATGTCCTGTCATATTTTAGAAACTATTATAAATTACTAAAACGTGTTTACCTTCTGTACATCTGAAACCGTTTTTGATTGTGCCCACACCCATTTAAAAATATATCACTAGTAGTACACATGGATGCATGAATATATCACTAGTAATAGACATGGATGTATGAATATATAACAAGTAGTAATACACATGATGTATGAATATATAACAAGTAGTAATACACATGATGTATGAATATATTTCACTAGTAGTAATACACATGTATGTATTACATATGTATGTACTAGTATGACAAATGACTACATACTGTCTCCAGTGAGTCTGGCACAGAGGGCGCAGCTATTAGAAGATGCGTGGTAGCAGGAAGTGAAGCTTTTCCCAGTAATCCTCCGCCAGTGCTATAGTCCTCTGCTGCTGCCTCGGACACTCAGGTATTAGCCCCCGCTCCCAGGCCGGCAGGGACTCCCAGGGCATCCTGGGATTTGTAGTTCTCTGGTAGGCTTCTCTATACAATGCCATTGTTCTCCATAACTCCGGTGTCCGCAGTGCTGAGTTTTGATCCCAGTTCTGTGACCCTTTACCCCAAGTAATACACATACTATGGTGGAAGCTGCGGCATAGACCACCTCTATGAGTACACCACCTCCCCTCCACCATATATTTTGTATCTTGCCGTTTTTGGAGTTCTCTGTGTATGAGCCAGGCTTGTGTCCACCTGTGCTATAAAGGGAATCTGTCAGGAGGATTTAGTCAAAGAACCACAACAACCTGTTCTTCAGGACAGTGGAAAGATAATAATCATTTCCTTCTATATTCTGGAAGACTCATCACTACATGCTGTGTACAAGTAACCTTATAGCGGTGCAGAAGAGACAACTTCTTCATGCTGATGCCTAAAGAGACGAAGTCAAATGGCCACAAGGGACCCGCAATCTCATAAATAGTCCTAGTGATCCAACAGGTGGTTTACATGGACAATTGCGCTATTCATATATGATGCACAGAGTTCATGTTTCCCTGATATGTAGCAGGCCGGCTCTGTACTGTTGGATCTGCTACATATTGTGGAAACAAGAACTCTACATAATATGTCAGTATTCTGTCCCCAGCAGTGATCAGTCCGTGGCACAGAACTGCTATTGTCGGTGATCACGGAGCAATGTGACACAGGTGGAGCATTGGGGATGCTGCCCATGTAGCCATAGGAACAGTGTTCATACTTCATCTCTAAGGTACTGCCAGGGAGATGCTGAGTGCACCGCTCACTAATATGCAGCACTCTCATAGACCTGCATGTATGGACAATGTGCTACTCCAGATCTATAGAGCACATGGGATTAGCAGCACCTGGGGGTCGCTCATCATACACCATTGCATTGTTAGTTGATGTAGGATGTAATCCCCACCCCCTGCACATACATCAGGAGGCGCCAGCGAGTGCACAGAAACCCAATGGTTACATCCACATGGAAATAATCAGCAGATGGCTTGAGATGCACCCAGACAGACTTTGCCCCCCATGAACTAGGCCTGATAAACTTACACTCAGGAAATGGCGTACCACCCTATAAGAAAGAAGTCTATGGGCTAAATGCTCTATCCTTGTATGTTTTCATTTTTTTTTTACCGATTCTACTTTCACACTATTCCTATGCTCTTAAAGGGGCAGTACAACAATACAATCTGCAGCTATTTTAAGATTATACTTTAAGACTAAGCTATTTACATATTACCTATCCCTGGCCGGAACCTCATATTCCTAAAAGCCTAAGCTGGTTGTCACCCAGTCTTTGATAATATCTAGGTTCTCACAAAAATAGTTGCTGTTTCATACACATCATTGCAACTTTTAAAAACTGCCGGCTTTGGATATAATATGAACGTCTTTGTTTGTGTCATTACTTTTGCGACTCCTTTTACGTTGATATGTTTGTAAAATTGAAACATTTTCCAATAAAAACTTATTGAAAGTAAAGGTGGAAATAATCACAATTTCTGGCTTTGGCAAGGAACTGTGATTATTTCAGGGCTTGTACTCCAGAAAACTGGCCTGCAATTTCTAATACGGTAAATCTCGGCCTTTGTGTGTCTGAGATTTGTACTGAGCGAGGATTGTACGTCCATGATGCTATGGAGGACCACAATGGATGGGTTCATTCTACACTATATTGCCCATTAAGTGCATTTAATAGATTACTATAGTGTTCATGTACATTACATATAAGGTCAACTATTTTACAAGGCTTCCCTTTAAATATGTAGATCTAATGTTATGAATAAAGTAAAACTCCAACCAAAATAGCATAAAAACTGAGTGTGAACGTCGACACATTTAGGCCTTGTGCACACAAACATTTTTGCGTTCCATTTCTGAGGCCCCGTATTTTCGATAACCTTACGTTTTATTGTTGTTTTCCTCAGCCCCGAGCCTAGTGCCCCTGAGAAAGTCCTAGTCCTGCCGGTGTTTGCAGCGCTGCCCTTTCTCAGACGTCCATGGGAATGTGATAAATACTGGTGCACACAGTCCGTATTTGCGTTGGTGACATCATTTACCTGAGCATGGTGGGGGATTTTTTTGGATCCACGAAAACAGTTGACACGCAGACCTTACACAGAAGCAAACATGAACACGAGATCAGTGGTTTGTCACCAAAAGATTTGTATGCCAGTGTCCTAAGCCCTCATGCACACAGTCGTGTTTTCCTCTGGTATTACGAATATTTGCCCTGAGGGGCAATGCGACACTGTTGACACGCGGCCACAAAAAAAGGCCTAAAGACCTGTAGTTTTAAAGGAAAAATATGTTTATGTGCAGGAGGCCTTAGACCTAACCATAACCCGGGCAGGTGCCATAGACCTCTATGGGGGCCGTGATATGGGGCTTTACTCAGATGGACACAAATAGGCAGATTTATCAGAAGTCTCTCAGAGCAGAACAGCTCTAGTCTCTCATGGAAACCAATCACAGATCAGCTTTTATTTCCTCACATCTGTTAATAAAATATAATCTGAGCTTTGATTGGTTGGCATGGGCAACTAGAACAGTTTTGCTATCGGACACTTTTGATAAATCTCAAAAATGGCGATGTACTGTAAAGAGAAGGCGATGTCATTCTAATGTTGCTTCTTGAATATATGAGATATATAAGGGGTTTTTTTTAAAAGAAATATAAAAATATTTGTAATTTGTGCCTAATTGAACTATATTCTTTGTTGGACAATCCCTTTCTATTTTATTATTTTTTTTTACAGTGAAAATCATTGCAGTGGACTTCTACGGTATGTACGCCCCATTTACACATAAGTGTCCCCCTAGTCCCACCTATAGTGAGATGGAGTTATAATGGCATTTCCTTGCATTGTGATCCGCGCCACAATCACTGGGGATACAGGGCGCTCTGATCTAATACATGCGTCTTCATTGCCTTTCAGAAATGCAGAATCCCAGGAAAGAAATGGCGTCTCAGCTGCACAAGTTCTGTGCTCTGGGCGATACTACTAAGCTGTTTGCTCTTCTAAGCCATTCATCCTCCATCATTAACGAAACGGCTGAAAATGGATGGAGTGCTCTTATGTACGCAGCCAGGAATGGCCACTTTGATGTGGTGAAGATGCTTTTGGAGAAAGGGTAATTACACGTATCTTTTATATTTGCTTCATGCCGGCTTCTTAATACAATTAGAGAGAAATTCAGTCTTTTCTCCTTTTCAACTTGCAGCTCCACAGCCCTCATTTACACTGAATAGTTTACATTAGAGGAGCTCAGCATCAGGGCTCCAGGACACCAAGTGTGACATATTTCAATTATATCTGAGTATGAAATCCGCAGCCAGAATGACTAAGCCTTACTTATCCAGTCCTTTACACAATTGTAGGTAATCTCAGGTCTCGGGACATCGCTAAAACTGCAGTGGATGCGCAGAATAAGTGAAGGTTCAGGAGACAGGAGCCCTAGAACCACTTATAGTAACATTGTCTGCCCCATGTAAAACTGTCACTGGTTCCTTACACATTAAGAATAATCTCTTTGTGACCGGGAGCCATTGAAATCTATGGGGGCTGTGAACTGGCTGCACATCATATGACCAGATCACGGCCCCTATTGCGGTCATGTGAATGAGGCCATAGTTTGAAGCGAGTAACCCTGTAACCCCCAGATGGGGGAGACACAGGAACTGGGAGCCAGAGCAGTGTAAATATCTGTACTTTTTTTCCACCCCGTCTCCAACCCCTTAGGAACTATCCACATTCATGGAGAACACCTTTAAAGGAAATCGACAATCAAAATGGGGCACTTACTTCTAGATCAAGTGTCTGTGTTGATTAGACAAATTTTCATAGAGAATGTACCGTATATACCCGAGTATAAGCCGAGGCCCCTAATTTTACCACAAAAACCTGGTAAAACCTATATTTTTTTTACTCGAGTATAAGCCAAGTTTGGGTTTTCAGCACATTTTTTTGTACTGAAAAACTAGGCTTATACTCGAGTATTTAATGGTAATTTAAGTGTGATCTCCCCTAAGTAAAATATCAGAAAATTGTCTCAATGGAACAATAAAGAAAGCTGAATACAGACATGAGAATATATTATAATATAACATTGATTGCTTATCATATCGCGCAGATGTTCTGTAATTCTAACATATGTGCGCTGATCTGTTATGTGTTATTTATCAACATCATAAGAGGCAGTAAAATATCACTTTTAAGTCTCTCTTGAAATTTTTAGGTGTGATAAGACATTGGTAAACAAATCTCGACAGACCGCTCTAGACATCGCCAAGTTCTGGGGTCACAAACATATTGTCAACTTGCTCTCTAACGCTAAAGGTGGAGCGAAACCTCATTTCTTATCCGATGCCGTAGAGGAGTGTGAGAATTATTTCAGCAGTACTTTTCTAGACCGGAGAAGTGATAAACGGACAGACACTGACTGGTTAAGGGGCAAGCAGGCAGACGCCAGTTCGGTATACATCATCTTCTCCAACCTATGTCCACTGGTATCACTAATTGGGACCAAAGAGAGCGCACAAGAGCCAGAAATCAAGCTCTGCAGGTTCCAGTCCGATGATGTGAAGGAATTCTTGACGAGGCCCGATGAGGTCTCATTAATATTTCTTGGAGTGGAAACACAATTAAATAAACCACATTCAGTGGAACAGGGAGATGGACTGGTGGCCTGGTTTGCCCTCAATGTAGAAAAATTATCTACGGATCAATTTGAAAGAAAATATGAAGGCTGCTACTTTCTTCAGCCCCCTATGCCAGCCCTGCTGCAGCTGGTGAGCACAGAAGCAGGTACCAGGGTGTCTTTTTCCATTGTTTCTTTATATTGTTGTATGCAATAATATTACACTTATTCTGAATCACCTGATAGATAGGGGTTGTGTCATTAATATCATATATCCTCTAAGTATGATTGCAGGGAGTCTGGCAGCCCAAAGCCCTGTAATTTGCAGAATTGGAAAACACAAGTCCCCCTGACAAAAGGTGATATGGAAGTCATCTAAAAATCAATGGAGCACAGGATGAAGCTGGAAGTTGCACTAGTGTTGAGCAGGTCCAGGTTGCCTGTGGAACTACCATTTTACTAATTGTGGTGAATCCAAAAAGAGACAAGACCCCCTGCTATCCTGGGATGATACATGCTATTAGCACAGCTGCTTTAGGCCATACCAGTTACCCAACCCCTACCGCCCTTCCCTAATGTCCCAACATAAATGTAATAATTGACACAAACCATGTCCCCATACAGTACAATATTGGCCTAGTGGCTCTGAAGTTGTATATAGCACCACTTGGTCCTCCCCATGTGGTGTATTGAACCCTTCTAAACATTATGGTATAATGACCCCCTTCTTGTAAACCATCCACACTGTTTGATCCCCATCTTGCCCCATACTGATATATATTCCTGCACTCCCATCCATTGTATGTTTCCCCTACTGTATGAGGCCCCATAATGTTCTCCCCTACCACCTCTTATACTTCCCTCTTATTGTGCCACCCACTTCAAATGCCCCCCTTTGTAGCGCATAAGGACACCAATGGAGTTGAATTTTAAAAACTTTCCATTGTCCCTGAAACGGCCAAAAAATTTACGGATTTTGGTGTCAAAGTAGGACAATTAGGAGGGGGGCTCTATAGACGTGCTAACCCACAGTGATTTACAGTAGAAGCAGAGTGGATGCATTTTCACCAAATATAAAGTAACCTACATTACACATATTCAACTTACATCATGTCACTTTAGCTGCGGTTATCAACCATGCTGGGGGACAACATAGTATATTTGGAGAAATTGATTGGAACATAATGTATCTACATGGTGTCTGCTATCTCTTTCTAGGGATCTTGGCACAAGCACGATCTGTCCTCGCTTGGCACAGTCGATACAAATTCTGCCCAACCTGTGGTGGAAAGACTATCATTGAGGAAGGTGGATACAAGCGGACATGTCAAATAGAAGGGTGCCCCAGTTTAAAAGGAATCCACAATACATCATACCCAAGAGTGGGTGAGTGCATCCAGATGCTGGTACCACCTCTGAAACTGCACCTGTATAAGGTGTAAGGCCGGAAGTACATGAACGTATTCAGCCCATAAAAACGAACCTGTGTGCTGGTCCGATCCCATAGGACTCACTGTTATAATGCCGGCGCTGCTATCCACCATGACACAAGAGGATGGATTTGTAAAAGCTTATTGATGATGGTGAAAATTTACATTGTGCTTATGGGGCATTTTTGAGAGTATTGTTTTGTTGACATGAATAAATATTAATATTCCCACCAATAATAACATTGCTTTGTTACTTGCAGATCCAGTGGTGATCATGCTCATCGTTCACCCGGATGGAAACCATTGTCTTCTGGGAAGACAAAAGAGATTCCCTCCTGGCATGTTCTCTTGTCTAGCGGGGTTCATTGAACCAGGTAAATATACAGAATTGTTTGTGTTTTATAGATGTGAAATAAAAAATGGTGGATATTCTCCCTGTACAATGCATTCTGGAACGGAGAGATGGACTCCTAGATGGAGCCAAATGACCCAGTGTAGCATTCTCTGTAGAGAACCATAGAAAACCATGGTGCACATTTACTAATAGTGTTTACAAGTTAGGCTCTATGCACACGAATGAGACAATTCTCGGCCATGAAAACAGACACTAAGGGAAATTTACCATCAAAATCATGCACATCAAAGTCTGCCCACAGTGGGAGGGGGAAGGGCTCCTGCACATAGTAACAGCCTGTGAAGCTGTAGCATGGAGAAGCTCTAGTACCACCCCTTTAACATTGCGTTTTCATGGCTGACTTAAACCCCTTAGACATTCATCTTTCATAGTTCCTCATAAAGTACACTCAATAACTGATCCATAAAAAACAGTTCTCACTCGAATATGACCAACTTTTTAACAGAACGGATACATGGTCCATTTGACCCATTAGAAAGTATTGCTTTTAGTGCAGATGTGTGCTGTCAAATTAAAAAATATTATTTACTGTATATACTTGAGTATAAGTTTTTCAAGACAATTTTTGTGCTGTAAAATCCCCACTCAGCTCATACTTGAGTGTGTAAAAATAATAAACTAATATACTTACCCTCTGGCGCTCACCACGGTGTCCTCTTCTCCCCGAATTTCCTCTTCTGCTCTTCAGGCTCTGTCATGAATCTGGCTAGGTAGCAGCAGTTCTATGTTTACGCCAGATTAATGAAGTGGCAGAAATAGTGCCACATTTACTTACCCGATCCAGTCGCGATCCCGTGGTGCGTTGTCCGACGAGGATTCGGGTCTGCCGGGATTAAGGTCGTGCGCCCGATATACAGCATGTGTCTATTGTGCTGCCTCACTACTGTACTTGTCATTTCCTTTCCTCCAAAGGGGAAACGCTAGAAGACGCGGTCCGTAGAGAGGTAAAGGAGGAGAGTGGTGTGAAGGTGGGCCATGTTCAGTACGTTTCATGCCAGCCCTGGCCAATGCCTTCCTCCCTCATGATTGGCTGCTTAGGCGTTGCAATATCTACAGAAATTACAGTCGACAAGACAGAGATAGAAGACGCTCGCTGGTTCACTAGAGAACAGGTAAAGTTCAATTTCATTTCCTTCTTGTATTGATTCTTTTTTGATTACTCTATCTGAGGATCTGTCAGCCACACCGGGCCACGTTTAGCTTCTCGGACTGTACTGAAAGGATAAAATGTATGAATGTAAAGGAAGCCAGATCTCATCAGGACCTTTCCATTCCTCCGCAAGCGCCTCGGACTCGATGGAGTGTGTAAAACAAGTTTGTTTTTTTAATTTGAGAGCTGAAATATTAGAGCCGGGACATAGAGTAACAGATGTTGTATAAAACTTTGCTTTAGGCAACATTGTGATCATACGGGGACCAACACAAGGAGCGCTAATGTGTAATGTAGACTCCATAATAACATAAGAAGAAGTTCTCCTGATGGGACGTGCTTTAGTTATTAAATGTTCTTGTAACTTTATGTTGTGCTTTTCTTCTTGTTCTTCTTAGAAGTTTATTTACAACCGGGTGACACCAGTTCCTACACACTGCGACACAGTCCAGTCCGTGCTGCCAATGTCAGACAGAGTAAAGATGCGACTGTTTGCTACAATCATGAGAATAGAAAGCCCCAGTAATTAGGGGAACTGTGATCCTATTCTCTAATCTCACTGATGGGTGATTGGCAGGATGGGCATATGTCCTACCGCTCTATTCAGTTCTATAGGATAACCTGGGCATATCCAAGCGCTGTGCTCAGCAATCATAGGACGCTCTCATGGATTTGAATGTAGCAGCAAGGCACATCAGCCTGCCGCTCCACCCATTGTGGATTAACTTTAGAATAACTTCCTAATGGGTGAGGGTCCGACACAATCATGAGAATAGAAAGCCCCATTAATTAGGGGAACTGTGATCCTATTCTCACTGATGGGTGATTGGCAGGATGGGCATATGTCCTACCGCTCTATTCAGTTCTATAGGATAATCTGGGCATAGCCAAGCGCTGTGCTCAGCAATCAAAGGACGCTCTCATGGATTTGAATGTAGCGGCAAGGCACATCAGCCTGCCGCTCTGCCCATTGTGGATTAACTTTAGAATAACTTCCTAAATTGGGACAACCCCTTTAGCTTGTTTCAGAGTAGGAATAACAGAGGAATGTCACGATGAAGAGTTGTAAAAAAATGCCAATCAATTATAATTTCATGCAATTCTATTCAAGAGAGATTTCACGTCTTCTTAAAAATCGTTGGAGATTTTCCACGACTGTCAAGAAGTTACAGGTCAAAGTTTCACCAGACAGTCTTAAAATTTGCCAAGCCTGTCACAGTGTCTGCGGCTCAATGATTCATATTTTTCACCTTCTAAGACTTAGTAAACTTAGGCCAAACACCTTTAGCCAATGCTACAATACCTTTCCAGTGAAAGCAGGTCCCTTTTACTAATGCAAGTCATAAAAATATCTGGAGTGTCATAAGCAGTTGAAAAATGTTACATAAAGCATTTTATTACACGTTCTTTTCTGCAGATTACTACAGATTTCTGATGAAATTTGCTAAGTAAATCTCCCACAGAGTGTAGGTCTGTGGTTGCAAATAAATTCCTTGTTTCTTAAAGATAAGGAGAGATTAAATTTTGCAGTACCTTCCCTCTAAGATGCCATCTCCATTTTTCATCCTTTGCTCTCAATCCCATGATGCATCAGCATCAATGATCAGTGAGGTAGAATCATCTCTCACTATGATTACAGATTTGGCTATAATAAGCTGTGCATTATCAAAGGTCGCAATCACGCCACAGAACATCGGATCCCAGTGATACTTTTTTAAGCAAACCTCAGAAATAACTTGGAAAAACTTTTCTTCTGCTCTACTGCTGATTACACAAGTTGCATTTTAAATTGTAACTAATTTAACACATTTAAAATAACAAACAAAGCAAATAATAATAAATAATAATTTCTTTATATAGCGCACACAGATTACACAGCGCTACACGGAGCTTGCCAAATCACTCCCTGTCCCCATGGGGCTCACAATTTAAGTCAGCAGCTCCTGTGCATACATTTATGGCTCCATAGTTACAGACTACAAACAATCTTATGTAGTCTGATCCTGCTGTCATACCTCTTCCTATGTGCATCATGAGGGTACTGCATTGGCTCAGTATATGGATGTGTACCACTATGGACTGTAATATACATAAAGCCTTGTTTGAAACCAAGTGTAACATGTATTGAGTTTTCTCTACACACTGTGCACAAGGTTAGACAATGGCGGCCAGTGGGATGTATATCTACTGGGATGTCATTGTGACCTATCTATCTATGAAAGGGATCACCTATTTGCATTAAACTCTTTTTTTTCCTTTTTTACATGTAGGTTGTAGAAGCTTTAATCAAAGGAAATCAGCAGCACTTAGTGGTGCCCCCCAGACATGCCATCGCTCACCAGCTGATAAAGCACTGGATCGGCATGAATGCCAACCTATAGTGTCAGGAGAAAATGGCCTCCTTATTTTACATAAATTACAATGTAATTCTCAATCATGTCCATTCATAAAGCTGGAAAGATGCAGTTTCTGATTCTGTGGAAATGATGGAACAATCATATGATGACATACTGCAGTCTGAATGTGAACACTGAGCTGCACTGGGACATGTTACATGTACAAGACTTCTATTCATCTGGGCCTTGAAGGATCTGGATTCTCGTTGGGTGAAGCTGCAGAGAAAAATAGACCTGGTTTATAATGAAATAAGGAAATCTACCAGCAAAATGAAGCATTAACCAGGGATACTTATCCATAGATCCAGGCATAGTGACAGTGGTAATATTATATTGGTTATCTATGGCCTCCTTCCTTTTAAAATCAACTTTTAAATTGTGGGCATTATCATAGCCTCTTCACACGGGGGTTGCACTGTTTACCCCTCCCCCTGCTCCCTCAGCACTTCCCCCTTCCCTCTGCCTGGTGTAATCTCATACAGTGGGAGGGGGAAGTGCTACAGCACAGTGTAGCTGTGATGATAAAGCACAGAAGGGCTCTGTTAACAACCCTAGAGCCCTTCAGGCTCATAAGCATGATTTTAAAAGTTGATTGTAGAAGGCAGGTGGCCGTGGATATCTAATATAAGAAGATTACCACAGTTAGGTGCCTGAACCTATGAGTAAGTGTCCCTGGTTTGTCATTTGTTATTTTGATGGTAGATCTACTGTCAGGGATCTACTTACTGTTATTCTAACAGAAGTTTCCCAATATAAAACTGATCCCATATCACTTTCTAAAGCCTAAACTATATATTTTTATTCCAGAAAAATATCTGCAGAGCCACCCCCATGGTGCAACCATGCCACCTGTAAATGCAGCAGCAGTGGCTCCCGGCTCGCAGCCAGCTCACTGAAGGGGATTGGGAGCCTGCGTGTGCCGTGTCACCGCATTCTGAGGAGGCATAAGCACGGGGAGCAGCTCTGATGGGGCCACTCCGGTGTGGAGTAGCCTTAGCCACAAGATATCACAGAGGCTATTCCACACCCAGTAGCCTCTGTAGGTAATTTGCATACAAATCTAATTAAATTAGGCTTTAGAAAGTAATAAATGGAGATTAGGGATGAGTTTAATCTGTGCAATGTATTGGCAGGATCTACTAAGTAAGTACATTCCTGACAGTAGGTTTTTTTTTTTAAATGATTTGTTAAATGTGATAATTCAGGTAAAATTTATACATTATAAATGTATACCACATCTGTATTAAAAGATATCATTATCATCAGTGTCCTGTATTTTTCATTCTATAGTGTACATTTGGTTATACAATAACTTTTTTATGTACATTGTATACTTTGTATATAGATGGACATGTAGTGTGTTGTATCTGGATGTATACTGGTCATCCTCTAGATCAGTGATGGCAAACCTTTTAGAGGCCGAGTGCCCAAACTACAACATAGACCCGCTTATTTATCGCAGAGTGCCAACACAGAAATGTAATTTGTGAGTTATACTTCCTTCTCTGACACAGTTTTCATTGATACCAGCCCCTGAGGACACCAATAAAGCAGAAAATAGTCCCAGGTAGCGCTGTCACTTTAAAATAGCTCTGTGCACAGCAAGTCCTGGGCTGTCTGGGACTTTAGGAAGATACCTGGAGTCATCTCTGGTGATGGCCTGAGTGCCCACAGAAAGGGCTCTGAGTGCCACCTCTGGCACCAGTGCCATAGGTTAGCCATCACTGCTCTAGATGTATCTACTGTATCATGTACAGTGTATGATGTAGCCCCATCACCCAGCCTTTTAGGTATTATTACATACTGTCACAGAAAATCCACATGAAGTCTTCAGTCTTGGCACAGGCGGAGAAAGGGATTGAGATGGAAATGCTTGTTGGGCATGTGTCCCATGGGATTTAAATCTAGGACTTTCTATGGGACTTCTTGCTTCTGGGTAAACTGTGTAATGTAAATTTCTGTGATGAGTATGTTCTGTGCTGAGGATGTATTGTTTTGCTATCGGTGTTGTAGACTAAAGGGCTTGTCCAAAGGTTGAAATCCATGACAGCTCTCTACCAAATACAGCACCACCCCTGACCACGGTTTGTGTTGATATTGCAGTTTATCTGTACAGAAACTAACGGAGCTTAGTTGCAATACAACCCACAACCAATGATCAGGTGAGGAACAGGTGTAGACATCCCTATCAAGATTTTGGTATAGGTGGGCTTAATGAGACATATGGTAAGCATCTGTCGCCCCTTTTTTGGAAAAGACTTCCTCCACCCCAAGGTCAATATTTTGGCTTTCCACAATCTCCTCTTACAACAGCAGCCAAAAAGGGAGATACTATCCCGACATTTTCTATAACTGAAAGCTTCTACATTTAATGAAACAGTGTCCAACCTCTGTAGTCTTTAGTATTTTGAGCTTCTATCTGAATCATCGCTGTGACTTTCTCCTGATGGTTCTCCACGCTCTATCCTACAAGCCCTTCTTGGTTATCCCTGTGAATATTTGTGATCTAGTACAGGCGGTCCCCTACTTAAGAACACCCGACTTACAGACGACCCCTAGTTACAAACGGACCCCTGGATGTTGACAATTTACTGTGCTTTAGCCTTAGGCTACAATAAACAGCTATAACAGTTATAAATGATCAGCTGTAACAGTTATCACAGGCCTCTATAATGAAGCTTTATTGTTAATCCTGATTCTTATAACAACCCAACATTTTTAAAATCCAATTGTCACAGAGACCAAAAAAGTTCTGTCTGGGGTTACAATGATAAAATATACAGTTCCGACTTACATACATATTCAACTTAAGAACAAACCTACAGACCCTATCTTGTTTGTAACCCGGGGACTGCCTGTATAAGTAGAAAGGGTCATGCCACTTCAGGCCTCCACGACAATCGTGTAGTAAGCAGCTTGCTAAATTCGCGATATCTCCGGATATTGCTCCAGAAAAGAGCAGATTTGCTTGAAGTGGTGAATCTTTTTGGCAGCGTTCCATATAAACCCAAAAAGTTTCTTAAAACTTTGAATCGCAAACACATTTTGCTTTTTTTATGGATTATTTAAAGAAATTCTCCAGGCAAAATGTAAACCCTGTGTAACACGGCGCCTGAGGAAATAGTATATCACTGGTGTATTCAAAGAAAACCGAACAGATGGGATCATCCCTTGGTCACTCACTGTCCCCCCAGGCCCTGTGACTGAGTATGTGTATTTTGCCTGCAGTCCTCCTTTAATCTTGAGCGTCAGGAACATCAGGACTGTATAATACACGCGGCATGAACAATTTTATTCCTGATCAAATCTATTTGTCTTGGGAAAAAAGTCTGAATTTATTTTAAAAAATGACAAAAGTCACTACCTCTGCTGTTGTCTGCCCTCGGTGTTGTTCTCCAGAAACAATGCAGTCAGGCTACCTTCAGTGTTTTATTGCATTTTCTTGTAGCTTTTCAGCTGCTTCTTTGCCTTATACCATTAAACAGTAATATATGAACCAAACACACATTGGCATAGCTCTTTGTTAGTGCCCCTGCCTCTTTTGAGACAGTATTGGTGGCATATTCCAACTATGATACCATGTAAATCATGTAATACAACCACATCATTGTATCTATTCATCATTGTATACTGACGTCTATGTCTGACACTCTATTTACCTCATTTTCCCACATATTGACTGTTGGAGCAATTTCCCATACCCACACCTTAAGAATTGTTTTCCTGGCCTGAAACAACATTTGGGATAAAAGCTTTTTTCCCTTGTTTGATATCTTAATTTTCTTTAAATAACCCAGAATTCCTACCCAAGCATCTAACTGTACCTCTATCCCTATTACCCTACTCACTTTTGCAAGAGTGTCAGACATAGAAATGGGATGGGCAAGAGCAAAGGGCTTGGTAGAGGAGTATGAAAACAAATGGAGTAGTTGGAAGAAGCAGTACAGATAAAAGGGTCGGCTGGAGAGAGAGGGGCATAAATTTTCTTTTTGTTTTGTTTTTCTTTGTTATGGGTTTCCTGCTCGCGTACCTTCAGCAGGGGAAAGTAAACGAAAAAAGAGGGAAAAAGGGAGGTAAAGGGAAAAAAAGTATACTGACGTCTAGATTATATGGAAAGATGATTTCATGCCACATACTATTACAGTAAACTTTTATATTATATTTTATTAAATGTTCCTTTTTTTCCCTTGCTTTTCTTCCTCATTTTAGTAGTTGGTGTAAATGTCTTGTATCTAGTTACAGCTGGTATCTAGTAAGGAGCTGATAAAGTTTCTAATGATTAACATTTTACAGTCAGTCACTTAAAGGGAACCTGTCTCCAGGAGACCCATTTTTAGCACTCCCCCAGTCCCCACAGAGCATAGTACATACTCTGCCAAAGTGTTTTTGTATTAAAAATTGGTTTTACAGAAAAAAAGATATGTTATATTGTACCTTTCATTAGCATCTGCTGTGTGACTAGGCAGTCGTCCACTGGGAGGGGCTGGAAAGGAGCAGTCCCCCCCCCCCACACACCCTTGGGAAACTGCTCCACCATGTGACCAGTCCCTCCTCTACAGCCAGTCCCGAGTGTGGAGAGTTATTGATATATTTGAAAAGGAGGACACATGGAGTAGCAGTTTCCCAAGGGTTGGGGGCAACTGCTCCTTTCCAGCCCCTCCCAGTAGACAAGTGCCTAGTCACACAGCAGATGCTAATGAAAGATACAATATATATATATCTTTTTTTCTGTAAAACCTATTTTTTATACAAAAAAAAAAAAAAGTGCATGTACTATGCTCTGTGGGGACTGTTTCAGTGTTATTCAGTGTGTTAAAGGGGTATTCCGGGAATATGAACGTCTTACACAAAAACCCTTGATGATATAAATAAATGAATACAACAATACTCAATGTCATTAGTCACAAAACGAAGCTAAAATAATATGATTTTATGATTTACAAAATTTATGGCCTCTCTAAAGTAGGTGGAGTTATCACTAAGATGGCCGCCACTGGAAACTACAAGTTCCATGATCCTTTAGTTCTCAGTAACTCCTCCTACCACTTATGCTCTGCTAACAATGATGATGTAACAGGTTTTCTTGCTCTGTTACCATAGTAATGATGTATAACTGCCATCACCACAACACTGACCATACTGGATGCACTGCAACCAACCGACTACAGCCAAACGTAGTGGTGATCACATGACCCTGCCCAGGCAGGTACAGGACATGTGATGTGGACATGTGACCAGCGGCCATCTTCTTTTCTGTGACGGACCGCGCGGAGGAAATTAACGGACTGATTAAAGGGCCGGTAGCATTTTAATTCTTCATTACAGTCTATGTCACCAGCATTTTCTGCTAAGGGGAGCAAAATTTTAAATAACAACAAATGACACATTAGCTTATATTTTGAGTGCCCACTTGTATATGAATTATGCTGATTCCTGGAATACCCCTTTAATACTTTGCCTTCTCTCCTTATATATCCTTACTAACTGTAGCTCCTGGTGTTGCCTGGGATAGTAAATAACTGCTCTTGGCTACAAAGAAATAGAATGGTTTAACAAAAAATATTTTATATGTATCTATAGACTGTCTCAGACTGCCTCTGCCCATCTGTGTGGCCGACAGTCTCTCTCGGTGAATGACTGTGTGGCTGGCAGTCTCTTTCAGTGACTGTCTGTCTGTTGTGGGCAGTCTCTTTCAGTGACTGTCTGTGTGGCCGGCAGTCTCTTTCAGTGACTGTTTGTCTGGCCGGCGATCTCTTTCAGCGACTGTCTGGACAGCGCTCTCCTTCAGTGATTGTCTGTGTCACCGGCAGTCTCTGAGCTCAAGTTTCATTTTCCCACAGCTGTTAATAATTTACAGCTGATCTCTGATTGTTTTCCATGGGCAACTGGAACAGTTATACCTCAGACATTTCTGAAAAATCTCCCCCTATCTCTGTATCTCAATCCATCTTACGTCACACACAAGTTGTCTTCTACTCATTGCCTATAGTATCAATCACAACTCAGAGCTCAAATTAATGACCTTTTGCATATACAGGCGCTCCCCTACTTAAGGATACCCGACTTACAGACAACCCATAGTTACAGACAGACCCATCTGACCTCTGGTGAAGCTCTCTGAATGCTTTACTATAGTCCCAGACTGCAATAATCAGCTGCAGGTGTCTGTAATGAAGCTTTATTGATAATCCTTGTTCCCATTACAGCAAAAAATGTTTAAACTCCAATTGTTACTGGGGCCAAAATTTTCTTTGTCAGGATCTACAATGATAAAGTATACAGTTTCGACTTACATACAAATTCAACTTAAGAACAAACCTCCGGACCCAATCTTGTACGTAACCCGGGGACTGCCTGTATATATATATATATATATATATATATATATATATATATATATATATACACACACTCACCGGCCACTTTATTAGGTACACCTGTCCAACTGCTCGTTAACACTTAATTTCTAATCAGCCAATCACATGGCTTCAACTCATGCATTTAGGCATGTAGACATAGTCAAGACAATCTCCTGCAGCATCAGTATGGGGAAGAAAGGTGATTTGAGTGCCTTTGAACGTGGCATGGTTGTTGGTGCCAGAAGGGCTGGTCTGAGTATTTCAGAAACTGCTGATCTACTGGGATTTTCACGCACAACCATCTCTAGGGTTTACAGAGAATGGTCCGAAAAAGAAAAAACATCCAGTGAGCGGCAGTTCTGTGGGCAGAAATGCCTTGTTGATGCCAGAGGTCAGAGGAGAATGGGCAGACTGATTCGAGCTGATAGAAAGGCAACAGTGACTCAAATCGCCACCCGTTACAACCAAGGTAGGCAGAAGAGCATCTCTGAACGCACAGTACGTCAAAACTTTGAGGACGATGGGCTACAGGCAAGCAGAAAGACCACACCGGGTGCCACTCCTTTCAGCTAAGAACGGAAACGAGGCTACAATTTGCACAAGCTCATCGAAATTGGACGAGAATATTGGAAAACGTTGTCTTGTTTCTGATGAGTCTCTGATTTCTGCTGCGACATTCGTATGGTAGGGTCAGAATTTGGCTCAACACATGAAAGCATGGATCCATCCTGCCTTGTATCAACGGTTCAGGCTGGTTGTGGTGTTGTCATGGTGTGGGGGAAATTTTTCTTTGGCACTCTTTGGGCCCCTTGGCACCCAATTGAGCATCGTTGCAAACGCCACAGCCTACCTGAGTATGTTTGCTGACCATGTCCATCCCTTTATGACCACAATGTACCCAACTGATGGCTACTTTCACAGCGGATAATGCGCCATGTCATAAAGCTGGAATCATTCAGACTGTTTTTTCTTTGAACATGACAATGAGGTCACTGTACTCCAATTGGCCTCCACAGTCACCAGATCTCAAATCCCAATAGAGCATCTTTGGGATGTGGTGAACGGGAGATTCCACATCATGATGTGCAGCCGACAAATCTGCGGCAACTGTGTGATGCCATCATGTCAATATGGACCAAAATCTCTGAGGAATGCTTCCAGCACCTTGTTGATCTATGCCAAAACATAATGAGGCAGTTCTGAAGGCAAAGGAGGGTCCAACCCTTTACTAGCATGGTGTGCCTAATAAAGTGGCCGTGATGTATATATATTATATAAATAACTTGGGGCTGCATGTAAAACTGGGGGACTGTATATATTAATTACTGAGGGATGTATGTTTTTGAGTTACTCTGGGTTGTATCCTATTAATTACTACGGGGGATTAATCTAATACTGGGTGTGTATATATTATTACAAGGACTGTTATCTATTATTACTGGGGGAATCTAATATATAATTACTATGGAATGTCATTTATATATTACTGGGGCTGTAGACATCTATGTCAAATTGTGCGATAATGGAAATGGAAACCTGTCTTACATGGATTACTGACTAAGGGGGGACCCTACCTATTTATATATGCTAATGTGTACCCTGTCTGGGCTACTTTCTGTAGAGGCCCCCACCAGGTTTTGCGCCCAGGGGCCCCCACCAATCTATAATCCGGTCCCTAATACAAACACTTTGCAGATGTTGATACTGGACTTGAACACAGGTCCCCAGCGCTGCAGACTGTAATGCTATCAATAGAAATATGCTCTTGTGTATACGTAAAAATATGTAAATTAGCCAGGCGCTTGAGATCATGGTGCGGGGGCAGCATGACTAGCACTGAGGGGGTGTGAATAAATTAAAAGCTGGTGATGTACGGTGCAGAGGGGGGCGAAACGAGGTGTGGACAAGTCTAACTAGTGATGTCAGCGCTCCGCTAATCTGCATATTTGTTACAACTATTTTTCCTGCTATTGCGTTCCTCTCCTGCACTATATAACATTCCAGGACCTGTATCACCCGTGAGCCGTAAGTGCTACTGTCACCAAACTCATGGTAGGTTCCTTTAATAAATGTTGCCCTATATGTTTGTGTATGTATCCTGCAGGTTGGTATTGACCCTATCGCCGTAAATATATTTGGTGGTATGCGGCAAGGGTGTCTGGGGCTCACAGGCTGAGCCCTTGCCATACAGCGGAGTGTGCATATTGCTGCAAACACCTGTTATATCAATCACCCCGAGATCACTGCCGGCAACCACTGCCATTTTGACAGATTGTTCCATGATGTTTCAAAGAGTGACAATATGTCTCCCATGACAGCCTGAAGTCTATATAATGACGGACCTGTCATTTATGCAGATCTGTAACAGCGTGCCAGTGTAGCAAATAAAGTAAATTAAGGGGTTATCCGAGTTTACTAATAATTTAGAGCAGGGGCTGGGCGGGCTATTTAAAAATAATAAACGTTTACTTACTCCTCATTTGGCACTGCCGATGTCCCCGCCCGCTGTCCGTCTGATCTTGCGCAGGTTGGTTTACAAGGGCGCACAGGGAGCTTCCGGACTCCCCTGTGCGCGGCTTCTCGCTCCTGTAACACACAGGGGCACGGATCAGACAGACCCCTTCACGGGACATTGGCGGCCCCGGAGGAGGTAAGTACACATTTACCAGTCCGCCCTCAATTATTAGTAAACCGGATAACCGCTTTAAATAATATTTTTTTAAATCATTCCCTTTAACTAGAACTGATAAAAAAAATAAACTTTAAAAATGCTGCTAAACATGTAAGCCAAGTTCACCACGCTGCGTTGTGTTGCAAAGAAAACTTGTGAATTTATATATAATGAAAAGAGGGCATGGTCGGGGGGGGGGGGGGGTTAAGAGAAATTCTGTCCTTCATGACAATTAAGGTATGCACTACCTTCTGGTCGGGTATAATAAACACTGGGGCAGATTTACTTACCCGCTCCTGTCGCGATCCCACGGTGCGTTGTCTGACGAGGATTTGGGTCAGGAACAATTCACTAACATTGTGCGTCCGAGTTACTGCATGTGGTCCACCGGAGTTCACCTTCTTCTTCCTGGTGCTTGATCTTGCAACACAAATCCTTTTTTAAATTTCGCGGTTTGTCCAAATTGATTTATGTTGTATGCAAGCCGGCACCAATGCGCCAAAATCCGATTGTGTGCGCCAAAATCCCGGGGGAATTTGGCGCAGAATGGAAATATTCGGGAAACCTGACGAAAGTGCAGCGTTCGGACCCTTAGTAAATGAGCCCCACTGTGTACATTATGCACCGGCAAATAAGTAGCAGTGGGTGTTACTGACGAGGGGTGAAAATGTTAATGTGAACACCAACTAATGCACCGGTGTTTCCTGGAAGTGTGTATGGAAAATAGAAAGATATGGGCACAGCTTGTAGTAATGAATTTCTGACAACAGATGGCGCAGGTTTCCTAGTCACTTCCCTGCACATCCTTCATTTATTCCTCACTTGTTCCTGTCAGGCTACAAACATCCCATAATGATTTTTCTGCTATAAAGTTAATTAATTGGCCACTAACCCTTGGCAAAACCAGCCCTAGACTGTGTAAGCTCCAGATAAAAAGGGGCCTGCTTATCTATTATAGTTACTCCTTCTAATTGTCTGTAAATGCTTCATTGTGCTGAAATTGTACATTATTCCCCCAATTAAAACTAAAGATTTAGTACATCCAAGCAGGCACTTGTTTCATTTTCACACTGCATTGGTAAAGTGTAAAACTTCTTCCAAATGCAAATAACTGTGATAAGCCCAATTAGTGAATAATGTAAGCGGTGATAAAAGCTGGCACATCAATATATAAATATATAATAATGCTCCAAGTTTCATTTACTCGCATCGCAACGCCGTCCTAATGGCTCACAAACCAGACTCATTCTCCTGAAGCCTTTGTATCTTTTAGCTTGGGGCTGTAATACATGAAAATGGATAACTCAATAGCATCTTAGGAGTAATTAGAGCGGCCTCAACATTTACTAATTCATTCCTCTGCCAATTGAAGCTGCCACTTACCGGAGCAGCTAAAATAACGGCTGACATGGTGAATAGAGGAAATTGCTTACCCAGTCCATTAGTGAAGTTTTTTAAAATCCTGGTCTGGATTAGTCACATTTCACTTCAAAAGAGGCTTCTAGCCTTAATATGCATGCTGGCATCTGTGTATCAGTGCATGCAGCTTCTCTACTGTTTCCATAGTGGAGGTTAGCCAATCCGCTCCATTACTAATATGCTGAAAGCTAACTGCAGATTATTCACTGCATTTACAAGTAACGTTAAAGGGGTTGGCCGCTTATTAGTGAATCTCCTTTATCAGACACGTCTCTGCATGTATATGGACCGGCGTATTTGCCTCCTTTGAGAGCGTCAGCCTTTCCCTGTTCTCAGCATTGTGCCCTCTGCCAGGGGCGTAACTAGTAGAGGCTGGGCCCAACAGCAGATTTCTGAATTGGGCCCCCCCCCTAAAAAATTTACATATTATACACTCATGTACAAACACATTAATATACTTATATATACATAAATGTAGTAACATATACACATCACATGTAGACACACACACAGCAAAAACACACTTACATGCAATATCATATACAGACATACAGCATATACACAGCCGATACCCCTCACATTGTCGGCCCCATGGTGGCTGCTATGGCTGCTACCACTGTAGTTACACCACTGCCCTCTGCATACACACAGCTACCATCTCTATCTCTGCTCCTGCTCGTCCACGTTACCCTCTCTCTTTAGTGATGTGTCGTTCGTGAACGAGTCGGCTCTAAGAGCCAACTCTTGTTCGTGAACGACATGGTGCTGCAACCTAAAGCTGAAGGGACATAAGTGATTTATTTATATGGAACTGCATATTAAGAATCTGAGGAAAGGGATGTATTTACATGGGGCTGCATGTCAGGAGGCTAGAGGGTCAGGAGGATTGAATTTACATGGGACTGCATCGTAGGGGACTTGGGTGAACAGGAGTGATGTATTTACATGGGGCTCTGTTGGAAGGAGGTATCTTAGTACTGTAGCAATGTTGGGCAGGTGAATTGTTTGTAACTTTGCTTCTTGGTGGATTTAAAGAGGTTTACTAGGGTTTTAAAAACATGTCTGCTTCCTTCCAAATCCATGGATGTTATTGCAGCTCAGCTACATAAAATTTTGCAAAGCGGAGCTGTAATACCATCACTTAGACTGCACGGGACTGAAAGAAAATGTACATGGAGACAATCAGCACATGGCAGGTCATCAGGTCATACTCATATGGGGGGATGTATAACTCACTGGTGCATGGTGCAATAGTAAAGTATGTGACACACCCAGTATATCCAGTGTGTGGTGAGACCCACCTCACTGGGGCAATGTGCGGCGATGGCAGTTACACATCATTACTATGGTAACAGAGCAGGACAGTCTGTTACATCATCACTAGGAGCAGAGCATAAGAGGGAGGAGGAGTTACTGAGAAGTGAGGGCTCATGGGAGTTGTAGTTTCCTGGGTGAGCCATCTTGGAGATAACTCTGCCTACTTTAGAAAGCCCATACAATTTTGTGAATTGTAAAAGCAAACTCTTTTATAGCTCCATTTTTTTTTATTAATGACATTAAATTTTGTTGTACTTATTTATAGGATTGTGGGTTTTTATATCAGATGCTCATATTCCCAGGATACCCCTTTAAATTATTGTCAAAAACATTGTGTAAATCTCATGAGTTTGAAAGTAGTAAAGTTAGTAAAGTAGAAAAGAACTGTGTGAATCTACTCTAATGGCAGCTATTACTAAAGAATCATCAAATTATACAGCAGAGACCTGCCATTAACAGGCGCTATTGGTGCCGACACTGATAGCAGTAGTAAAACTGTAAACTATTTCCCTTCAACCTGACCCTGACAGATAAATAATGATGCTTGATGGGGTGGGCGTGTAAATTGGTTTCCATGACAGTCTGGAGCCTCTCAGAGACTCCTAAGCATGTCAATTGGTTATTTCTATTAGAGTCTGATGGGTGCAGGGATTAAAATAAAAGTTTTTCTGACTGCCATATTGGGGTCAGGAAGGACTTTTTCACTACTATAGGCAAATTATAATTAGACTTGTAGGGTTTTGTTAGCCTTCCTCTAGTTTAACAAAGTAGGACTTTTGGGCAGGGCTGTGGAGTTGGAGCTGGTGACCATTTCGATGGAGTCAGAGTTGTGATAATATGGACCAACTCCAAACACATAATAAATTATAAAAAATTATGAAATTAAATTAAATGTCTCTATTATTCCTGATCTAAAAACATTTATTGGCCCAAGGGCCATACTGTCGTACTGTTCAACTTTAAAGGGCTGCATCAGTAACCGGAACCTTAGATGCATCAACATCCACAGGAGAGCACTAAATGCCACAGTACAAGAATAAATACAACCACAGAAACCAAATACTGCATTGAGAGCAGAAAATAATAATATAGACCCCACAGCTGATAATAATAGTCCTGGAGGACCCAGAGCAGTCAACGATAATAATGGAGAGACCCCCAAAGTAGACAATAATAATACTGCAGACCCCAGAGCAGGAAAATTATATTGGAGACCCTATAGCAGGTAATCATACTGGAGATCTCCGGAGCATATAACTACTATCATTAGATACCTCACCCCCCCACCCCCCCCCCTGATGAAGGCTCATTCGCGCGTCAGGCCTGGAGTCACCCAGGACACGGTAACCCGCACTATTGATATGGGTAAGAAAGTTGTTCATTCTTTACTTGGGGCACATGCAGTAGCACATGGATAAATACAAAACAAACATGGAGAAGTAACATACAGAATAAATATCACACAATGCCTGGGTGTAAACAAGTAGCTATCTTAATGAACCCCGGCTTAAGTGTTGGATAAGCTATATCAAAAAAGTCTTAACTGTGGAACAAAGCCTACACATAACTATGTAAAAAGGACAAGCCAACCATCACCTAGGGTAACACCAAACAACAAACCAGTGGGGGAACATAATGATAAAGTACCAACCACGGACAGAGAAATAACCAACTGACATGTGTTTCGCCAGACACGGCTCAGGTTGGACCAGTCGTCCTGTCGGGGGAGACAAATTGACAGAAATAGCAGCCCAGAGTCTGATTAACTCTCTCCGCTTGTCCATTAGACTGCAGATGATACGCAGAGGAGAAGACCAGTTTCACTTGAAGTTGGCTGCACACAGAATGCGAGAACCGAGAAACAAACTGCACCCCTCGGTCCAACAAAATATGCAGAGGGAGTCCATGAAGCCGGGAAATGTGGATAAAGAACAGGTTCACAGACATGGAGATGACAGCAGAAGTGGCAGAGGAACAAAGTGGGACATCTTGGAGAACCGGTCGGTTACCACTCAGATGATGGTATTAACCCAGGAAGATGGAAGATCTGTGATAAAGTCCATAGCTATGTGAGTTTGCTGGCAGTTGGGTATCAGTAACAGCAGGAGAAGACCAGCTACTTTAAGACGAGATGGCTTGTTTCGGGCACAGGAAGTGCAGGAGCCCACAAAACCCCATTCATCATTGACCAGATCTGACCACCAGTAAAAACAGGAAATGAGGGTGACAGAGCATTGCACCCCAGGGTGCCCAGCCACACGAGAGCAATGTCTCCAAGTCAGTATCCTCAGCAGAGGAGAAGCAGGTCGGACATAGGTCTTGCCAGGAGGAATCTGCCGAAGGTCACTGCAGAGACAACAAAGAGTTGCTCAGGGGGAATTTCTGTCACATGAAAGCCAGCGCAGCCGAGCCACAATCTGATTGCGTGCGACACAATCCCAGCGCAGACACCTGTTAAATACCTGGCACGTAGAGACAATAGTGATCGCACACCTTTGACGGGTGTTGCTCAATGTGGGATTCTCAGTCCGTCTTGATCGATATAGAGAACATGGCACACACCAGAATGAATTTTATGATTTTATTTCAGTGAATATTGCTGTGTGAAATATTCACTGAAATAAAATCATAAAATTCATTCTGGCGTGTGCCATGTTCTCTATATGGACCTGTTAAATACCTGATAAAGCTGCAAAAATCCAATGAAAGTGTGATTCGCGACCCTTAGTAAATAAGCCCCAATGTATCCCAGGAACAGAAGACTGTTCTGATGGAATTGGAAATTCTCAAGGTTGCCATGTAGGCAATGGGCCCTTAGGTGCCTGAGAACTTGTCGTACCTGGGACCGGTGAGACTCAAGGTAGAGAATTCCAGGATATCATCAAGATAGACCACAACACAGGTATATAGCGAGTCTCTGAAAATGTTATTGACGAACTCGTGAAATACAGCTGGTGATTTACAGAGTCCAAACGGCGTGACGAGATACTCGAAGTATCCAATACAAGTATTAAAGGTGGTCTTCCACTCATATACTTCGCGGATGCAGATAAGTTTATAAGCCCCACGTAGGTCTAGTTTGGTAAAGACCTTGGTTCCACGTTGGCAGCCGAAAAGTTTCGTGATCAACTGCAATGGGTAGTGGTTCTTCACAGTAATTTTGTTAAGGCTTCGATAGTCTATGCATGGACGGAGTGACCCATCCTTTTTGGCCACAAAGAAGAAGCCTGCATCGGCAGGAGAAGTGGACTTGCCTATGAACCCTCTCTGCAGGTTGTCCTTCACGTAGGCTAACATAGCCGCAGTTTCAGGCACTGAAAGTGGATACACGCAACCCCGTGGAGGAGACGTGCCCAGCAACAGGTTTATAGGGCAGTCGTTGGGACGGTGTGGTGGCAGAGTCTCCACTTGCTTTTCTGAGAAGACATCAGCAAAGTCCATATATGGAGCGGGGAGACCTACCAGAGGCTTGGAGGACATTGGAGAAGATATGGTGGACACAGGACAGGGTACCAGCAAACAGCATGACTGGCACTCTGGCCTCCAGCGAAGAACTTCACTGGTACTCCAGTTGAGCTCAGGAGCATGTAGTTGCAATCATGGGTGACCAAGTAGAACTGTAGACATGGATCGGGGAAGGACATAGAACAACAGTCTCTCTTTAAGCAAGGCCCCATCTTGCAGGCATAGGGGCTCTGTGCGATACTGGACCAAGTCACAGACGGAAGAAATAACCTGCAGCTTCTCTAGATGAACCACGGGAAAACGATGCTGAGAGACCAGGGCAGCATGTCGTCCGGTTCAAGCTTGTCAGGGTCTGTAGTCCCTTGTTCCAAAGCTAAGTAGAACTAGAACATTGAGGCGTGGTGAAGCTTTGTTCTCTCCTAGGGATGCTTCTTCCAAAAACCCTAGGTGCATGCGTTTCCTAGATGCTGAGGACAAACTGGACAAGTCTGGAGAAAGTGTTCCGGGTTGGCACAATAGAGACATAGCTTTTCCTGCCTACGTCGGGAATACTCTTGGGTAGTCAGATGAGGTCTATCCACCTGCATCGGTTCCTCTGCAGCTGACACTTAAGGTGGCTGACATGGTCTTTGGAAGACAGGAGCCAGGCAGGGAAGACGTTGGGTCCTGACTTGCACTTGTTCCAGACGCTGCTCCTCAGAACGCTCAGTAAACCGGATATCAATCTCAGTGGTCAGAGAGATGAAGCCACTCAGAGTAGATGTGCAAACAATGCGTCTTTAATCTGTCCAGCAAGTCCCTTTTAAAAGCTTGTAACCAAGGCTGCTTTAATGCAGGCTAGCTCAGTAGCCAAGAACTGAACCGCATAGTCACTGACAGATGAGTCCCCTTGAGGCAAGTTCACCAGTGCAGTCTCAGCAGAAGATAAACATTTTATAAAGAGTAAGTTCCTATAATGGGTTGCTGTGAACCAGGAGTTTAAGGTCTGTTAAAGGGGTTTTACGAGAGTTTCGAAAAAAAACTATAGGTGGCCGGGAGCGGGCTGCTTAAAACAATAAAGATGTACTTACCTTCCGGTGCCCTTCGATATCCAGCATTCAGCTTCCGGCCGGCCGTGGCCGGGTACGCCTATCCGTCCCTATACACAGCATTGTGCATGTGGGCCGGAAGGTTGTCGGGTCCGGCCGGAAGCTGTTTGTTTACATGGCGCCCGGACCGGAGCGACAGCAGCGCTGGATACCGGAGGGCACCGGAAGGTAATTACATCTTTATTGTTTTAAGCAGCCCGCTCCCGGCCACCTATAGTTTTTTTTCAAAACTCGGACAACCCCTTTAACTTTTGCTAGGCTGTATAGCATATAAGTGGATTGTAAGCTTTTGCAATCCTATTGTTTTATCAGAAAATGTTATTGATCTATTATCTCTTATTTTGTTTGTATATGTTCCCCATGATCTGTAAAGCACTGCAGGATATGGTGACGCTATATCAAGAAAGCTTTTTTTAATTTTTGTATGACAATCTCTATATCAAAAATAATCCAATATTGTCCTTACAAAGACACTTTACAGTATATTTCGAGCAGAGATGTCTAGTGGACCAGTATTACTCCTTCCAAAAATTGATACATTTGTCCAAGTTTGTGGTCATACCAGTTGTATGCTCCATATTCTAAAACTACGGTATTTTAGACATCGCTGTCCCATTATTTGCTGAACAATTGTATCTGTTATAGATTTTGAACCATTTCTGGTGCATTTATTTGTACGAGAGGATTAATCTGGTGCATTTGGTTTCCTTATACTTACTAATGACTGGATATATATGTGTAGGAAAGCTACAAATAATTGTAATATGTATCAGAAATTCTTCATTTGTGACTGGGTATGAAGATGCATTAGTTGCTTACAAAGTGCTTGCACGTGTTCCGGGTCATTTTCCTTTAACTAGCTACCAGTGCAACAAGATCTCTCTAGGCTGATTAAAGGTAGGAGACCATCATTCTTCTACTTCGGATTAAAAGTGATAATCAGATTCTGGGCTTACAGGACAAAAATAGTCCTGAAGAGAAGCAGTACAAAGCTGTGCGCCAGACACCCATCAGGTCCCTCTTTGGAGTATTGAACTATTTCATCTTACAGATGAATTGGAAATCTTTTTCAAGTAAAATCATTTTTCCAGGTACGTTGTCCATGTGATATACCTGTACAAATTGTATGTGTATTGTGTGTGTGGTTTATTATTAGTGTTTCCTAACCATGGTTTCCAGGCAAGAGGTCCACTTTCAATGCCTTCTTTCTGATTTCCAGTCATTCCAAGAGGCTTTAAATGGGGAGGACAAATGCTTTACAATTTTGAAACCATTGAATGCTTTCTTTTATGTTTACTGTGATCATGGGGAGTAAATGTCACTTATTGTTAACCTATTGTACAATATAAGAAGAGCATGGGAAGTATGGGGGGATTTTAAAAGATATCTACCACCAGGATGAAGGAATGTAAACCAAGCACACTAACATGCTGGTGTGGGCCCTCTCTGTCAGGTTTTGCTCTTCTTTTTGCTTCTTAGGACCTTCATTAAAAATGATGCAAATGAACCTGAGGGGTCTGGGCTCTAAAAATGTCAATGGATCCTCAGTTGCATAATTTCAAAATCTTTATTTCTTATACCGTTATCTATTCTTATATTATTGTTTCTGTATTGTTAGTATTAAGCAATTTTCCCATCATACATTGGGACTTTTCATTGCTAAAAAGTCACACAGGGCTATAGCTGCCATTTCACTATTACGACGTAAACATAGAACTGCTGCTAGTACAACACCGTGCAAAGCCAGATTCAAGTCATATAAAAAGCTACGTAGTCCCTCTACTCTCCTGCTGGTGTATGTACTGGGACTTTTTACTTATTTTGCAACTTTTTTGTGACTTTTTGAAAAAAACAAATCCCAGAAAGCCACTTTAATGAATCTGACAGGCAGTGGCGCTACAAAGACAGACATAGATCAATAACCCCCAGTAGGTCTATGATAATATCAAAAGATATAAAGACATATAACAGGAATAACAGGGCCATAATGTCACTACTATCCTGATGACTGTATTCCATCCCATTTCTCTAAATCTGTCTCATGTAAATAGAATACTTATATAAGCATATTATATGACAGAAGGGATTAACGCACTATGAAAGCTGGCAGGAGATATAACACAATGCTATACGGCCAGACTTTTAGGCCTTGTTCAGACAAGTGTGTCCTTTTGTTACAGTTATAATACAACCTTTTTCATTTTTTATCTGTGTTATGTTCATATGTCCGTCAGTTTACTTCCATTTATTACCTTTTTTTCTCATATTTTGGTGCGTGCTGCCCAACCCAGACTTTATGATTGAAACCTCTTTTCTTTTAAGTATTTGCTAATAATGGATTTTTTTTAAAATAGACAACATAAAAGTGGTGTATGTCCAATCTATTCTTTTTGTGTCCCCATGTGCTTGTGCAGGGACAGGATAAAAAACAGATAAAATGATTGTATGTCTCAATTGTTCACATACATCATAGGAGCTATTGGCAGATGTGACAGTATCATCTGTGTGCAGTCCATTGGAAGTAAAATACTGCAGTATTGTCTGAATAGAACCCTAGTGCACTAAAATAAATGGCCTGATAAATCATCAGGGGGCTTTTTATTTGCTTTGGTTTTGGCTACTCTGTTTTTTTCAGTCTCAAAATATCACACCATTGTTTTTGTTAATGTATTTTAACCTCTTAAGGAAGCAGCGTTTTTTTCAGCCATTTTTCGCTCTTCACCTTCAAAAATCTATAACTTTTTCATTATTCCGTGTACACAGCTGTGTGAGGGCTTTTTTTCTGCGTAACAGAATGCCGGTAAACAGCTGGAGATAGCACTGCAGTTTTCTTCTCCCCTCTATAACAGTTTTTGTGCTTCTATGACCCACGCAAGACTTCGGGAGTTTGGGGGCGGAGAGTGGGTCAGGCTGTGGGCGGAGAGTGGGTCGGCTGGAGACGGAGAGTGGGCCTGGCTGAGGGTGGCCTGGGGCGTGAACCTCTGGCCTGCCACATTTCTGACTCTGACTGTTCAGATCTGGTCAAATTGTTTGCTCCTGCATTTAATATGAGGCCAGAGACTGTTTGTGAATACGGGTGCACGACTGCCAGGGGGGGTATTTTTAACACTGGCGTTACAAACACCAGCCTGAATGAATTCCCCCCGTTGTGTAGTGGTTACATGTACAGGTGCAAACCTCTCTGCTCTCAGATATGAACCTATATCACACAAATAAATAAAAAAATAATAATAGCAACTATATAATATGGTGAACACCGTAATAGAAAAGTTCAAATGTCAGAATTGCTGCTTTTCCATCAAAAAATATGAATAAAAAGTGATCAAAAGGTTGTACATTTTCCCAAATGGCATAAATGAAACATTTTACAATGCACTATACACAGAAGTATAAAAAAAAGTTACAAGCTTCAGAAAATGCTGATGAAAAATGCTTTAAAGTAAAATTAGTTTACCAGATATTCGAGGATCAGTCTTATTTTGACTGCCTGACATTGTCTCTGTTCTCTACATAGAAAGTGATTCCCAGCTTCCAGCAGCTCTTTTATTCTCACATTATTATTTATCTGGTTTATTTTCTTTCTTTTTATGATCTTGACCTGACAATTTGGTGATTTAGAACCAATTACTGAACTAGTTCTCACAGATTGATGGTCTCAGAGTAGAATATTAATAGTTCGTATTATTATAGTATTTCTTCCATACGTGATCAGGGAATGCTCTATCTAGCCAAAAAAAATCTATAGGCTATAAACAGTTTATTTTATACAATTTACAATCAATCTGTAAACTAAAGCACTATTTGCCCTTTTGTTTGTGGTATATCATATATCCCCATGTTTTGCCATTGTATTTTAAAGGCATTTTAAATTGTTGGTTCTCTATATACTTGTAAAAATTAACCTTATAACTTGATGTACAATTTTCTTTTGTTGCTCCTATAAATTTAGTATGTTAACCAGTTGAGGCGAGCTCTCCTGTATCAGACTATGCTGTGACATACTTTTATCTGGTAACACCCACCTGTCTAACTTCTCATCAATTTCTTTCTGAAATAACAAAGCAACTGAACAATCTACTGTTGAATCTTTGCAGATAATTCACACTTGTTATTTAATGGGGAATGTATCCAGTAGTGGGGACAGGTTCTCATTAAAAGACATGCAGATAGGCTTTGCAGGTAAAAATAAAAAAAAAATGGAATGATAAAACATCACTAACAAAATCTGGGTATTCACATCCTAGCCAGTCACAAGTGAAATTGGCCTTTCTCCACCACGCTGATATGAACGTCCTTGAACAGATGAACGTCCTTGTTTCACAAAATTTCTGTAACGCCCATAGAAGTGAATCGGAGTTAGGTGAACAGTGAAGTACAGATAAGCGACATTGTTTCTATTACTAAACACCATGAGTCGCTCATTACTCAAATTTACCTCTGTCGGGGTTAAAACAGCATCAAACATTACGTTCTGCTGATTCCACGGCTCTGACCATCTCATATCAGCCCCACACAGATGAAATACCTATAAGCTTTTGAGTGTGTATAATTTTTTGTAAATGACAACAAACTACACATGAGTTTGCAGGGCAATTCTAGAGCTCTACATATACAATCTGCCATCGAAATGACTGGCTAAACTGTTGATAAGGTTATACGATGAAAATTATTTCCATGCTGACTATTTGTATTTGTCATTCAGATAGGACTGTTGAAACGTTCCAGGAGAAGTGATGAGCAGAAAACGGAGGAAAAACAAAAATCGAAAGAGTTCAGGCAGTGAAGAATGTAAGCCATGTCGCACTCATATACAACACCCTTACACTGACTGGTCATTGACTAGTCACCTTAAAGGAAATCTACCATCAAAATCAAGGATAAACTAGTGACACTCATAGATTCAGGTACCGTGACTGTGCTAATGTTCTATTATTTGTTATCCATGGCCTCCTTTCTTCTAAAACCAACTTTTATAATTATGCTAATAATCCAGAAGGGCTCTGGGGCATGTTACCTGAGTCCCTCCATGCTGTAGCTTCACATGTTTTTACACTGTGCAAGGAGCACTCCCCCTCCCCCTCCCTTCTGGCTCATTAGCATCATTTTAATGTTGATGTTAGAAGGCCATGGATAACAAATATAAGAAGATTACTAGTCACAGTCCCTGGATCTATGTGTATGTTTCCGTGGTTTATCATGCTTGATTTTATTGGTTTTGATTTCTTGGGGGAGTTTGTATTGGTTTATTTGTATTAATATTTAGGGGAATGTCCTGTGAAACTCACTGAAATCAGAACAAACTGAGCTTATTCATATATACGTTAGTTATGTGGGAAAATAAAGTCTGCATAAAGCCCATTGTCCCTTGTTTGTGACCCATCTGTTATCAGATTGTGAAAAAACTGTCTAGGCTGCAGTTGGCTCATACATGGGGCTATGGAATCCACGTCTCATGTGAGCAGTAAATGTGGATGTGTTCTTGAAACAACAGTTAGCCCACACAATGGTCATTTACATGAGGCCTAACTCGAGTGTTTTATGAGTTAATAAAGTTAATAAAGAAATTATTAAGCACTTTTTATTTACCACAAACATTTATGCTTTTATCTTGCAGTTGAGCACTTGCCATTTTTTTGCCATTGCCAAAGAAAATTCTCCAATCCGCCACCAGATAAGGATTTTAAAGACAGCCAAAAGGAACAAGGGAATGATCATTCTAACCCATGTACCTTTCCTAGTGAAACACAGACACAATCTCAGAACTGTGACAATTTTGTAAAAGTTACATGGCACGATACGCCTACAATGTCCCAACATGACAAAGAGGAGCTTCACCACAATACAGAACAAACGGAGGACAATGAGGGATTGACAGTGACATCTAAAGGATTTCATCTTAATTTAGAAATAAATAAAGGACTAGCTCAAAATAGCAAAACTTGTGTAATAATAACCAATGGAAAAAGTCTAAAGAAGAGCAGAAGTTACCATGACAGGCAACACTTGCAAAGTCAGCATAATGCTAACCACACGTGGGATTTTATGCAGGATTCTGGGAATTTTACAGATATGTCAGCATCAGAAAACAAGAATTGTGACAAGCCTTTAATAAAATTAAAGATAATAGGGGAAGGTATAGAAGTAAAATATAAAGCAATCAGCCAAAACGTAAGAGTTTACATAAAATCTGATGAAGTAGAACAGAAAAATCATGATGTATTTGGAAGTGGTTTTACTCAAGCCAATGATTACTGCTCAACGGGAGGATCATGCAGCTCCTACCCTGTGTCTGATTTTAGTTTTTATGAGGGCAAAGAATTTTGTTCCAGTTATAGATATCCAGAATGGTGTGCAGATGTCCCCCCACCTCCAGCAGAGTTTGCAGATGAAACATTTGTAAATACAGAAGACGAGGCCTTACTTCTTGGAGATTCCATAAAAGAATCATATTATACATCTCCATCATCATCATCTTGGTCTGAGTTGGAAACTGAACCAAGACAGTCAAAAAATGATATGTACACAGCAGAACAAAGCAAAAAGCACCAGGTTCAAAATTTGAGGCATTGGAAGAAATATACTAAGGAACCAGTTAAGCCAAATAAAGCCAATTTTACCAAGATTCCCTTCATGTCAAATAAGGAATTAAAGCTAAATCCATCCAGTTATTATCACTCAAAAAAGAGTGATCGCCCCCTTGATGCCAAAATAATGAGACGTAAAACATTTCCGCAAATTTATTATGATCCATTTGATACTTGTCGTCATACAGGACAATCTTTTCTAGAAGTGGGAGAAAAGGCTCAAGAAAATGAACCTCATGTTTCACCTTCCGACTTTGGAAGCCCATTAGTGTCCTCATCATTTCTAAACAGCAGAAGACATAGTAAGGACAATGACTATTATGGAACTCCACCTGCTCATCCAAAGGCAAATTTGTGCTGTGCCCAAGAAGGTATCACACACCTTCTTTCAAATGTTTCAGGTCAAGGTGAAAGTGATGACCATCTCTTAGATGCTGGGAATAGACAGTTGGATGAAGATGAGGATTTAGATGATATGCTGACGAATGCAGAAGAGCGTCTGGATTTTACTGAAAGTGGTTTTGATGAAGATATGTTAGACAGTGATAATCATACAGATGTACAAGATATTTCTGAATTGAAAAGCAAAGGTTTTTTAATTCAGGTTACTCCTCCTTCCCGAAGCACTTCAAAAGAATTTATTCTAGGGAAAAACAGCAATAGTCGAGTGCCTATTGAATGTCTCCAACAACCCGATGTAAGTCAGTCTAATGCTCCAGAAACTGAAAATGGCAATAAAAAAAGAAGAGGCTCAGTTGTTACTGTAGTAACAGGAGACCTAGACCAAAGGGTGCTTATTCAAAGTGACTTCGAGGCACCAGCTTCTAGAATGCAACGAGAACTTTCCAAAGAGTTCAAATTTTGTTTGCTGCAAAGAGACTCAGTATTAACACCTGTTACTGATGTTGAAGAACCTGATTCGGAAAACAAAATAGATAGTTCTTTTGAAGACCAAACTCCTCTGATATGCAAGGATATTTCTTCACAAACATCAGAGCCATTTGACCCTTTTTTATCAGTGGAACACCAAACCAACACACCTGATGAACCATGTATACAAGAAGCTGCTGTAGATCCAGAGCAGGAGGAAAGCAACAACACATCTCCAAGAAACAGTTCAGATAGCGCTATCCCTGGAACATCTTTCGAGTCAATGTCATTTCAGATTCCAAGCCTGCTAAAGTCGGATTCTGAGGACAATTATTCAAAAAATACTGAAAAATCTGAAGAATGCTTGGAGAAAACTGAAACACCAATAAAGAAAACAAAAAAGAAAGGTAAAACTCATAATTATTTAACAAATAGTAAATGAACCCTCTGTAATTACCATATATACTGGAGTATAAGCCCAAACCCCTAATTTTGACAAAAAAAAACTGGAAAAACCTATTGACTCGAGTATAAGCTGAGGGTGGGAAATGCATTGGTCACAGCCCCCCCCAGTATATAGCCTGCCAGCCCCCTGGAGTATATAGCCAGCCAGACCCCTGGAGTATATAGCCTGCCAGCCCCTAGAGTATATAACCTGCCAGCCCCATCAAGTATATAGCCTGCCTGCCCCCTCAAGTATATAGCCTGCCTGCTCCCTCGAGTATATAGCCTGCCAGCCCCTCCTGGTCTGTCGCAGGCACCATGACATCAGCCGCAAGCTGACATCATAGTGTGTGCCTGACGTCACAAAGACTGTGACAGACCAGGACCCGATGTCGGAGCCGCGATGGATGCCGGGGAGCGTCAGAAGGTGAGTTCACTTTTTTTTTTCCTTGACTCGAGTATAAGCCGAGTTAGGGTTTTTCAGCACATATAGGCTTATACTCAAGTATATATGGTAAATGGATTAAATACAAAATACAATGTGGTGGGATTGTAACCAAGTTAAGTAGAACCAATAGCATATCTAGGGGGGATTTATCACCACCTTGACTGGTTTCTTTTGCAACCTTTTCAGCCTTTCCTGTCACAATTGAGGTTTTCTTTTATTTCAGTTGAGACAAAAATGTCTCAACAGAGACATAAAAAGTAGTTCACAAAACCAAATTGTTGGTAAATGTTCTATAAATTTAAACTCCTTAAATAATTTTATAATTTCATTTGCCAATATGACTTCTCATGAAGCAACATGATGTCTGTGTCTAACTTTTAAAGAATACATTGATGATGGGGATATTTCTGATGAAATTTTGAATTCTTATTGCTTTATTTCTTACCAGATACAAAACCGGAAACTTTTAATAAACATTTGAAGCTGCCAAAAGAATTGATTTTGAAGGAATCAAGGAGCTGTGAAAGTCCTCAGGAAGAAGGGTCTGATCGTTGGGCTAAGAAAAGAAAACAATTCAAGGAAACAAGAAACTGCAACTCAGCTGGAGGCAGCTCCATAACCAGTAACATCACTGAAGAGTCAGGTGAGAAATATTAACTTCCATTTCATCACTTACCTTCTCTAATGTTTTATCATGTACAGTAAGTTGTTTCTATCTATAGGTCTCATTCACACATCCGTTATCTTCTGTAGTATACTATCTGTGATTTCCACAAAAAGCATACGACCCTTTATTTGTCTATGTGCAGACCATGGACTTCAATAGTTAATGGGTCACATAGATGACACCCGAATGCTTCCTGTTTTTTCATAGATGATGCTGGGGAACCAATTGTATTGTGTATACAGTGTATACAATTTTCCCTGCCAGCAAGAAGCAGTGTACAGAGACATATTCTACAGGCTACAGATATATAAGGTCTTTATCCAGGGGCAGGGGGTGAGGGGAACAGCAGGGCTGACTGTGTATGTCATGTTTGTTTGTTGTTTTAGCCCTTTAACCCAGCCATTTTTATGTCATTTTCAGTTATCACATACCAAGAGCTTGGATTATAGATAATTAGATTTTATAGATAATTTAATAGCACCTTTTGATATAAACATAGACCATTGATTAACTATATATTACTATATATGGATGCGCTGTGCATGTGGTGCCAAGTGACTGGGGCAAGGCAAATATGGTGCCAATATATAAAAAGGGCTCTAGAACTTCGCCAGGCAATTACAGGTCTGTAAGCTTAACTTCCATTGTGGGGAAAATATTGGAAGGGTTAGTAAAAGACTATATATCGCAGTATGTGACATCAAATAGTATAATAAGTGACAGCCAGCATTTACTAAGGATAGAAGTTGTCAGAGTAACCTCTGCTTCTATGAAGTACTGAGCAGATGCCTGGATGGAGGAGCTGCTGTGGATATTGTGTTCTTGGACTTTGCAAAGGCATTTGACACTGTACCTCATAGACACCTGATGGATAAACTAAGATCTATTGGTTTGGCAGAAATCATTTGCAATTGGATTCAGAACTGGCTGAAGGATCGTATACAGAGAGTTGTGGTCAATGATTCCTACTCGGAATGGTCACCAGTGGTTTACCCCAGGGTTGTGTGCTTGGCCCACTAATATATTTATTAATGATATAGAGGTAGGAATTAATAGCTATGTGTCTATTTTTGCGGATGACACCAAACTGTGTAGTGTAATACAGTCTATGGAGGATGTTCATAGGCTGCAGGGTGACTTGGACAAACTGAGTGTTTGGTCGTCCACTTGACAAATGAGGTTCAATGTCGATAAATGTAAGGTTATGCACCTGGGGGATAATAATCCAAAGGCAAAATATGTCCTTGGGGGACTAAATCTGGGAGAGTCCCTGGTTGAGAAGGACCTGGGGTACTAGTAGATCATAAATTGAATAACAGCATGCAATGTCAATCAGCTGCCTCTAAAGCCAGTAGGATCTTGTCATGTATCAAAAGTGGTGTGGACTCTCGTGATAGGGATGTAATATTACCACTATACAAGGCATTGAACCGGCCTCCCCTGGAATATGCTGTCCAGTTCTGGGCACCGGTCCATAAAATGGATGCCCTGGAGCTGGAGAGGGTTCAATGTAGAGCCACAAAAATGATAAGGGGTATGGAGGGTCTTAGTTATGAGGAAAGATTAAAACAACTAGATTTATTTAGTCTGGAAAAGAGACGACTACGAGGGGACATGATTAATTTATATAAATATATGAATGGTCCATACAAAAAATATGGTGGAAAGTTGTTTCAGATTAAATCAAATTAAAAGTTGAGGGGCACTGTCTCCGTCTGGAAAAAACAAGGTTTAATCACCAGAGGCGACAGAGCTTTTTTACTATGAGAACTGTCAATCTGTGGAATAGCTTGCCTCAGGCGCTGGTCACAACAGGGACAGCAGAGAGCTTCAAGAAGGGTCTAGATGCCCTTTTACACCTAAATAACATTGATGGTTATGCTATATAGAATTTTTCCCCTAAATCCCTTCCTCATGCAATCCCTTCCCTTCCTTGGTTGAATTTGATGGACAAGTGTCTTTTTTCAACCGTATAAACTATGATACTATGATACTATGACATACTGAGCACAGAGCATCCATGTGTTTTTCCAACACCCTCTACTAGCCCTTTCCAATGTAAAATAGGGCGCACACAACTTCTATTCTCCGTAATAGAAATGTGTAAATAATAGCTGTTTATGAAAAGAATATCCCTTTAAGAAGAAATATGCCGTAAGGTCAATGTTTTCCTAATAAATGTATTTTTATTTTTGTTGCACATACAAGATGTTTTCATTCATCCCTAAAGCAGACGAAATTCTTTTTTACTTTGCAATTTGCTTTTTTTTTTACTTCCTGTGCACGTGGCTAATACTTTGTAATCTCTTGCTAATGTAAAATTAGTTTGTTTAATCCTACTTTGAAGACACAGTCTACATTTACTTAATTTGGCCAACATGTGCGAATCAAGCTTAAGTAACTTTACGTCAAACTGGCACATGACAATAGAATGTACTCGATTTACCAGGAAAAGATTCACTTATCTAAACCGGTAATTGTCCTGGCATCACATGCACAGCATGGCACACGGCTTTATTATAAGGCTTCTTAGCACCTAGTGGATACATATAAAAAAGCTACAAGAGTGCAAGATAGGATAGAAATCATTTCTAACAGCTAAATAAAACTACCTACATAAAGGTACCCATGGCAGACTAGTATGATTGGTAAAAATTTTTTAAAAAATTCTTAGTCCATTGTATTCAAACAAACGTTATCAAAAATGTTTAGAAGCAAAGTACAGGCACTTACCGCCCTATATGTTTTTTATGTCCTCTAGGACCTATCTCAACACTTATTCTACCTAACTTGTGGGGGGGATAGATTAGATAAGATAAGATTTTATATTGATATTTATAGCCCACCTCCAAAATCATTTAACATTTGTGATTTTTAGGCATTAGAGAAAATTGTGAATTTTAGACAATAGACAAAATACAGGTAGATCAATAAAAAAAAAACACCTGTCATCTAAATTTAGCTTTTCTTTGATTTTGAAGCAATCATTATAGAATAATAATAATACTATCTGTATACATTACGTTTAATGTAACTTTTACTAATGTAATCTTTATTTATATAGCGCCATCAAATGCTGTACCTCTTTACAAATCATAGGGGACATATACAAATATAATATTACATTACACAGAACAAACAGACATATGGAAAAAAAAGTGAGGGCCCTGATCACAAGAGCTTACAGTCTATGAGCTATGTGGGAATCTCATTGGGGTGCTACATTCAAATGTAGAATATAGTCTATAGGGCAGTGATGGCGAACCTTTAAGAGACAGAGTGCCCAAACTATAACCAAAATGCACTTATTTACCGCAAAGTGCCAACATAACATCTTAAGCAGCTACCTACTCTTTAACATCTATCAATTGTATCGGCCCCTTGAGGCCACTAATACAGTTGTAAGAACGAGGGCACATTCAGACTATCATTATAGCTTCTCACCGGGGTCTCTCTTTACAGTAAGAATGTAGGGTCCAGTAGGATGACCTACAAAGATACTGCAGTTCTATCAACACATCACTTTTACCGCAGTTCCAAACAGCCAATGAAGTGTCGTTTTAAAGCAGAGCTGATTGAAGCATCTCTTAAATTGCCTGGGTCTGCAGGAAGATTTGGTGAATTTGGTCCTGTTTAGTGAGCTCTATCTTGGGATCAATGGCCTGAGTGCCCACAGAAAGGGCTCTAAGTGCCACCTCTGGCACCCGTGCCATAGGTTCGCCACCACTGCTATAGGGTAATGTGGATTGTAGGAAGGAACTTATCCATAAGAACTCGAGAACCCTTTCCTCTGTGATGTGACCGGTGTCCTCTCACCTATCTGCTGTCCACCTATAAAGATTTATGAAGTCTTCATATAAGTGACACCTTGCTACTAACTAGATTACAATGTAGCCGTCCTAAATTTTAAACAAGTATCTTGTAGGGAGTTTAGAAGCATTTTGGCACATACAAAGCTGCAGACAGTGTTAAAGGACATCCACCACCAGGATGAAGGATTGTACTCGTAAACCAAGCACACTGACATACAGAGCCCCACAGGCTTATCTGCATAATTAGAAAAAAAACTTTTTTTGTAAAAACCAGGGTATAAGAAACTAAAAGAAGAGCGGATCATGCCAGAGGGGGCACACATCAAAATGTATGTGCTTGGTTTACAATCCTTCATCTTGGTGATGTCCTTTAAGTATCAACACTGGAAAACTGTGTAACTGTACATTTGTGTATGTACTATTAGCAGCAGGACTGTTAAAAACACATTCATATTTGAAGTGCACTGCTGTGTGGGACCTCTCCACTGAAATGCTAAATGCCCCCCCTCTCTCCCCCCAATTGCGCTGACCAAAAGTAGTAGCAGGCGTCTACTTAGATATTATAGAAGAAAGGGATGTGGAGCAGTTGGAATGCAGAGATACAAGAACAGCGCAGTTTGAGTTGACATCCCCGTTCTCCAAGTCCAGCTGCACTCCTATAATATTCATCCATTTTTCACAGTCTTACTGCTACTAACTACCCGCAGAAAAGAATAGTTAAACAGATATTCAGGGAAGAAACCTAACACCGTCTGCAACTTTGTATGGTTACAATCAGGAAATCAGGGGGAAAATAACCATGATCATGATTCCCATTCTGCAATTGCTGTAACATTCCACTCTACATTTTTTTCTCAGGTTTTGGGAAAAGGAGACAATATTTGTAATATTAAATGGAAATAGTAGGCTAATCCATGGTCGGCTGATCTCCTCTAATTACCCAGTGACCCTTATAAGCAGCCCATGGATTAACCTACTACTTGGACTCTGACCACCTATAAAGTCCTTGAAAATCACACTTCCTATTGGAATCTCTTTTTTTCATCTTCATATTTCATTAATGGCTGTCAAAACCACATTTTATCTTATATCACAACAATTCTTTGTTAATCAGAATTATGCACATTTTACATTCAAAATATTTAATTTTGTTTTCAAATAGAAATGTTTTTCTCTCTCCTTTAATCTGCCATTAAAGAAATAATGGAAAATTTAAAATTGTGCTGAAAAACTCGAGTACAGGCGGTCCTCTACTTAAGGACACCCGACTTACAGACAACTCATAGTTACAGACAGACCGCTCTGACCTCTGGGGAAGCTCTGTGGATGTTACTATAGTCCCAGGCTGCAATAATCAGCTGTAAGGTGTCTGTAATGGAGCTTTATTGATAATCCTTGGTCCCACTACAGCAAAAAATGTTTAAACTCCAATTGTCACTGGGGCCAAATTTTTTTTGTCTGGATCTACAATTATAAAATATACAGTTTCGACTTACATACAAATTCAACTTAAAGGAAACCTACCACTTGTAGTGGCAGGTTTCCGATGGAAATACCGGGCACCAGCTCCGGGTGAGCTGGTGCCGGAGCTTATTTTAGTTAGTGTTTTAAACCGCGGTATCGCGGTTTAAAACACTTTTTAAACTTTATAGCCGGCGCAGGCAGGTACGCGCTCGGCGCTTACCATGCGCACGGCTCTCATTCACTTCCTATGTAGCCGCGCATAAGGAAATATTCTATCACTGCTGTCCATTGACACAAACCTTGCTGGCCATGTCGATAAACCTCGTCACCAGATTTTACCCCACTAAACTACTAGCACCCTCAGTTCGGGTGTGAAATGTGCTTTCTAGGATTCCCTATTTTATGTTAAATCTCACCTGTTTACCTATAAAAAATATCTCAAAATTTCAGGAAAATATGACTCTTCTCAACTCATTTTCAATTTTAAAATTAGTCAGGATTAGTGATTGCAGGGGTAGTGTCACTTCAGAAGCCACTATTTTCTGTTCTATAGCACTTAGAAACCTGCTTTAGTGTCATGTTAAAAATAAGAGGTTCATCTTTTAAATGACATCATGCATATGGCTTTGTGTGCTACAGAACTGCACATATAGGCAGCTAAAATCATAGTTAGAAATGCAAGCTGTATATAAAGATCCAATTCCCATCTATTTATCTGCCTGTCAGGGGCGTAACTTGAGGGGGTGCAGAGGTTGCGGTTGCACCAGGGCCCAAGAGGTTTAGGGGGCCTTATGGTGTCACTTTCCCATATGAGAAGACTATTACTATAAACCATACATTATACATTTGGGGGCCTGGCACAGACTTTGCACTGGGGCCCATCAGCTTCTAGTTACGCCACTGCTGCCTGTGTTCTGTAGCTGACAGAACCATAAACTAGATAGGACAAGAATCAGGTTTCTAGGGACTTTAGAACCAAGATAGGGGCTTTTTAAGTGACACTACCCCTGCAACTGCTAAACTTGACTCATCTCATGTGAAATTCTTATGGGAAGAGTCATATTTGTCCAACTTTAGGGGAGATTTTTTCTAAGGGTAGAGGATGAGATTTCACATAAAAGAGGAAAAGCTGGCCTACCTGAGGGGGTCAAGTAGCTAAGTGGGGTATAACCTGGTGACACAAACATACAATAGAAAAAATATGGTATAGAAAGTCCGGCTCACCTGCACGTGGTTAGTTCATATGTAGAGATGAGTGAGTATACTTGTCCAAGCTTGATGCTTGTTCGAGTATTAGCTCGTTGCTCGGACGAGTATCTCGCCTGCTCGAGATCAAGCATTTATTAAGGGGTGTGGTTTGCTGGGAGCTAGGAGAAGAAATGATGGATGTTTGAATGCACATGTTATAATAAAAGAAGTTTCTGATGGAATTCATCTCTGTCTGCTGCTATCACATGGAGACATTACAACTGGCGACGAGGATGGGATGGGTGTCCTGCTGCAGTGAGTACTGACTGCATTCTACATGTGCTCAATGCCAAGGTGTGTGAAATAAACACCTACAGACACAGATAGAAGATCTGCCTCCCTGACACTACAGCACAGCTACCTCCTGCACTACTCTACTGAGCAGAGCTAAGATGGCAGATGGCCACCAGCTACATGTGTTCCCCAAATTTGATACTACTGATACCAACAACCTAGCTCACAACTGGAGAAAATGGATAAGCAGATTTGAGAACTTTCTGGAAGCCATAGACATCAAAGATGATAAAAGGAAAAGAGCTTTACTGTTGCACCATGCAGGCTCAGAAGTTTATGACATATACTGCACACTACCTGCTGCAGACACTGACACCTACAGCAACTGCTGCAAAGCTCTAACAGATTACTTCAACCCTAAACAAAACATCAGATATGAGAGATACAAGTTTAGGATTGCCAAGCAGCTTCCAGAAGAATCCATGGATGCCTATGTGACGCGGTTAAGGGAATTAGCACAAGGCTGTGCTTTTGCTGATAATGATGATGAAATTTTAACACAAGTAATTGTTTCTTGCACATCTTCTACAATAAGACGCAAAGCGCTGCAGCAAGACTACTCTCTACATGATTTTCTCAAAATGGCCCGTGCCATAGAAATAGCAGATCATCAGGCCACTACAATGGAAAAAGGCGATGTCTCCCAGATACATAACATAAAATTTAAAGCTACAGCAGACAACAGAACTCAGAAACAAAAGAAATGTTACAGATGTGGAAAAGACTTTCCTCACATAAATAAATGTCCAGCATTAGGGCAAACATGCAGCAAATGTGGTAAAGAGAACCATTATGCATCTGTATGCAAATCAGCACTTGCCAAGCCTCCTCCAAATCCATCAAAACAGGCCAATGTACAAGTATTACACCAGGATGAAGAGGAGACATCCGCCACAACCAATGACTATGTCTTTATTACCTCTGCACCCAAACCACTGCAGTCTCCGAGTGTAATAATCACTGTTTTCAGTACTGATATTACATTTACAATTGATACTGGAGCATCTGTGAACATCATAGACAACAATACATATGAACAGATGAAGACAAAACCAGTGCTCAGGACTGTTAACACAAAGATCTTCCCATATGGATCTCAGATTCCGCTACCTACTGTGGGAACATTTGATGCTGAAATCAATTACAAAGACAAAATACAGAAAACAAGCTTCTACATCCTCCAAGGCTCTGGAGGTTGTCTTCTTAGCTACCATACAGCTATGAATCTTGGTCTCATTCAGATCATTCACACAATAACTGATCCAGCTGACAAGGAAATTCAAACTATGCTTAATGAATTCTCTTCCCTATTTAGTGGATTGGGAAAATTGAAAGATTTTCAAGTGCACCTTCATGTGGATGAAAGTGTCCGTCCAGTTGCACAAGCTCATAGACGCATTCCTTTTCATCTAAGAAAAAAGGTGGAAGAAGAGCTTCAATCCTTAGAGGATCAGGATATTGTTGAAACAGTCACTGGTCCTACCACATGGGTTTCTCCAATTGTGGTGGTTCCAAAACCAAAGGATTCTGATAAGGTAAGAATTTGTGTTGATATGCGCCTTCCAAATGTTGCTATTCAGAGAGAGAGACATATCTCTCCAACAATGAATGACATCATTCATCTACTAAATGGAGCAGCTATTTTTTCAAAACTAGACCTCAATAAAGGCTACCATCAGCTGGAACTGAGCCCAGAGTCAAGATATTTGACAACATTTTCTACACATTTGGGCCTAAGAAGGTACAAGCGCTTAACCTTTGGAGTCTGTGCTGCAGCAGAAATTTTCCAAGATGCCATTCGAGGTGTAATCCAGCACATTCCCAATGCTTTCAATTATAGTGATGACATAATGGTATTTGGAAAAACCCAGAAGGAACACAATCGTGCACTGCATGCTGTTTTTGAGTGCTTATCAGCTCAGGGACTCACATTAAACAAAGAGAAATGTGAATTTAACAAAACTTCTCTAGAGTTTTATGGTCATATTTTTTCTGCTGCGGGAATACAGCCCGATCCTAAAAAGGTAGAGGCAATAAAAATGGCCTCTGTTCCTGAGAATGTCAGTGAAGTTCGTTCCTTCCTTGGGATGTCCAGCTACTGTGCTAGATACATTCAAAATTTCTCAACAATTAGCGCGCCACTAAGAGACCTCACCAAACAAGGTTGTGAATTCAAGTGGTCTCCAGAATGTCAAACCTCGTTTGAGACTATTAAAAATTAACTGTGTTCAACTACAACAATGTGCTATTTTGATCCAGCTTTACGCACTGAACTGATTGTGGATGCGAGTCCAGTGGGACTGGGAGCTATTCTAGCACAATACAAACCCAACAGTTCAGATCCAAGTATAATTTCATATGCCAGTAAAGGGTTAACAAATACAGAAAGAAAATACTCTCAGCCTGAAAAAGAGAGTTTAGCTGTTGTCTGGGGATGTGAGCATTTTCATCTGTTTCTGTATGGAGCTCCTTTTACCATTGTCACAGACCACCAAGCTCTCCTAACGATCTTTGGAAACCCAAGAGCCAAGATGCCAGCTAGAATTGAACGATGGGGTCTACGACTTCAAGGATATAATTACAAAATTATTCACAAACCTGGCAAATACAGCAATCCAGCTGACTACATTTCAAGGCATCCTACAGAAGTGGATCAAACTACTCAGTGGTCAACTGAAGAATATATCAATTTTGTTGCTGCTCATACAATTCCTAAGGCCCTTTCAGCTGATCAGTTTGTGACAGCAACCGCACATGACAAGACACTCTGTGCCTTGATACACATTATTCAGAATGGCAAATGGCATGAGATTCAGAGAGCAAAATTTCCAGACCCTGAAATAAGTCTCAAGGAGCTCAAATCCTTCTCATGTGTGAGAGCAGAACTGTCAGTCACAGAGGCGCACCTTATTCTTAGAGGCACCAAATTGGTTGTTCCCAAAACATTGCGTCGCTCCGTAATACAGATTGCTCATGAAGGACACCTGGGAATAGTTGGCACAAAGAAACTTCTACGTGAAAAAGTGTGGTTCCCAAACATGGATCAGCTGGTAGAAGACATGATAAAGCATTGCTCCACATGTCAGCTGGTGACCCATTCATCAAAACCTGAGCCCTTACAAATGTCTCCTTTACCTACAGCTGTCTGGGAAGAAATAGCAGTTGATATCTATGGCCCACTGCCTAATGGGCAATACATTCTGGTAGCAGTTGATGAATATTCAAGATACCCTGCAATTGCATTTATTTCTTCGACTTCAGCAAACAGTGTAATTCCAGAGTTGGACAACATTTTCTCAGCATATGGTATTCCCAGAGTAGTCAAAACAGATAATGGACCTCCATTTAATGGCCATACATTTGTACAGTTCTCTGAATATCTGGGGTTCACACACAGAAAGATAACACCGTGCTGGCCACAAGCAAATGGAATGGTGGAAAGATTCATGCGCACTTTAGGGAAGAGAGTTAAAGCCTCTTACTTGGAGCACATACCACTGAAACAGGCGCTCTACAGATTTCTACGCAACTATAGGAGTACACCTCATTCAACTACTAATGCTGCTCCTGCCCACCTACTATTCAACAGAACCCCTCGTATCCGTATTCCTGATGTGACCAGCCACGTCATTCCTGATGATTTTACTGTGAGACCTGCAGATTTTAACAACAAGCAGAAAATGCAACAGTATGCAGACAAGAGACGTCATGCTCAGCCATCTTTTATAAAGAGGGGTGACAAAGTGGTTGTACGTCATAAACAGAACAACAAAACCTGTCCAACGTATGACCCAGCGGAATACCATGTAACAGCCCAGAAAGGAAGTATGATCACAGCTGAGCGAGATGGACATTCTATTACCCGGAATGCCTCACACTTCAAAGTGTTACCAGAAAATGGATTAACTGACAATGGATTACCTGACAATGGATTACCAGAAAATGGATTACCAGAAAATGATTCTGGTGAAGCCTCTCAGACCCACATAGATGTTACAGAGAGTGACAGTTCTCAACAGGACACAGCCAGCTCTTCAGATAACAGTGTTCTTCAACAACCAAGACGCTATCCAGTGAGAGAAAGAAGAGCCCCATCTAGACTTATTGAGGAGGCGTAATTTGGGGTTTATATTCTGCTTATCTAGAAATGGACCATTAATGACTGTTAAATTGCAACATTCAAGATTCAGTTGTTTTTTCCGTTAGCAGTTTTAACTTATGTTGTTTCATTATTTTGATTATTATTCATTTAAAAAAAAAGGGGGTGATGTAACATACAGCAAGCATACATGTCTCTTTTAGAAATGAGAACATGTGACAGGAAGTTAAGGGGTGTGGTTTGCTGGGAGCTAGGAGAAGAAATGATGGATGTTTGAATGCACATGTTATAATAAAAGAAGTTTCTGATGGAATTCATCTCTGTCTGCTGCTATCACATGGAGACATTACAGATGCCACTTTGCAACAAGCAGCTTTCAACGTGAAAAAAAAGACAAGAAAGGACCTTGTCTCCCACCAGGTCTCAGGCAGTCTGACCATTAACCAGCCTGCAACTAAGTTTTGTATGTATATTTTATGTTGAATTGTTTTTATATTAAAGTAAGTTCTGGTTTACCTTACCTCAGTAAGTTCCGGTCTCCACCATCCATCTCCTCAGTGTCCTGCTGCTTTAACACACTGCACCAGCACGGACCCTCTCAATTTACTATAACAGGAAGTTCCCCTGGTAAAACTACTACTACTGCCATCATCCCACATCAGTGTGGCCCTCATCAAACTCAGCACTCAGGGAGTGATAGTAGAGGGGCCCAGCTAGCGAACATGACACAATAACAATACCAGAACTGGGCACAGAGGAGGATTCAAATCCACCCTCCTCGCTGTCTCTACATCTGCCATCATCCTATCACATCATCCTTCATTCAACATCTACCCACTGGGCTGCTTTGAAGTTTGCTACATTTGCATGGTGGCTTAGTGGTTAGCACTACAGCTTTGCAGTACTGGGGATCTGGGTTCAAGTCCCAGGGTAAACATCTGCAAAAAGTTTGTACATTCTCTCCATGTTTGTGTGGGTTTCCTCCGGATCCTCTGGTTTCCTCCCATACCTCAACTCAAACTGGTAGGTTGATTAGATGGTGAGTCCCATTGCGGACAGGGACTGATCTGTGTGCGCTATATAAATAAAGATTTATTATTATGCTCACGTTGGTGTGGATGACGTCTTAGGTTGAGTACCCAAATGCCCCACAAGTCAGACCTTGAGCTCCTCTAAATATAGTCACTCGCTGTTCTTGGCCTAAAGCTCGTCCTGTGTTTGTATGTTTCCTGCAGACAGAACAGACGCTGAGGAGGGAACATGATTAAACTGTGTCTCTTAAAGTTACCACTGTCTCAAAAGTGGAACATGGGAACCAAAAATTGCCTAGCTGTTTATGTGTCTCTTACCAGAGAAGCACAGACACAACATAATACAACACATTTGATCACTATATGCAACTTATAGGAAGGGACAGTAGATTGGGTTACGGCTTTTAGGCCCCATGTTCTGCTTCCGTTGGAGCTACATTGCTGGGAGCAGTAGTGGCCATACATAAACAACACTCCAATTAATTCTGTGGGACAGATGTAGTTGGACATGCTTTAATTACCTTACAGGTACAGTGGTCACAAATACTCATTACACAATGTACACAGGAGTCTTGGGGACCGTTGTATTCATGACTGGTATCAGCCTCTCAATTATTAGAACCTACCCCTTTTCTTTGGAATGGTTCTGCCCCACAAAAAACTATGTAACCTAATTTCTGCCCAACAAAGAAAGAGCTATCTAGTAATTGAGTGTGGGACCCTTGTATAAAATGGTGTTATGCCCATACCTTCTTCTACATGTCCCAGGACTCCGCAGAGGAAGTACTTATTCAGGCTTGGGGCAAATCATAATTGCAAGACATACAGTAATATTGGAACCAGGTTATCTCTCTTTTTTGTACTAAAGTCTCATGTTCACTACCAATTTATTCTTTCTTGGTACTTTTCTTTAATTAATATTTTATTGAACATTTTTTTCTACATGTTTTTTCAGGGAATTCAGAAGAAACTCGTTCAGTCGATCTTGCTTCACGATCTGAAAATAAAGATAAAGGATTGTACACAGAGAGTTTTCACTCAGCCTCTTGGATATTTCAAGGCGATGACTGCAGTCCAAACAATAGTCCACGATGTCTCAGCAAAAGACCTAGATCAGTAGCAAGTAAGTGTGGACAGTGCGTACTATAAAGGAAACTCACCCTTTTAATAAGAATTGTGAATAACCTGAATATGCCATAAATGCAGAATTAAGATGGGCACTCCATGCCAATCTGCTACAGGTTCACTTTTATAAAGGTATATGGGAAATGAATACACAGTGTTAAGATCATTAAGAACACACCCTCCAGGATACATTTTTTTCAGTTTTCTTATTTTCACATTCTCAAGGTAGTAACTTTATTTATTTTTTCTGTTGATGCAGATATTTGATGTTTTGAATTTTGAGGTCCAGGGGTTAAGTTTGTTCTTAAGGGGCATCTACCACCAGGATGAAGAACTGAATGCAAATGAGCCTAAGGGGCTCCAGTCTTTATAGGTGTTAATGCATCCTGTGTCCTTTAAGTTAAACTTGTATGTAAGTCAGGACAGGTATATTTTATAATTGTAACTATAGACAAATTTATTTTTTCCCCTGTGACAATAGGATTTTCACAATTATGTGCTGTCGTGGAAATAAGGATTATCAAAAAAAACTTCATTACTAACATCACTAATCATTGCAGCCTGGGCCTAAAGAAAAGCATCCAGAGAGCTTCCCCACAGATCACAGGAGGCAGAGAGAGAAATACTGTCTGTTTAACATGTGAATAGCATAGCAATAACATAATTCCATGCTCAATTTAAATGGTTCCTTTTCAAATGTTGCTAATGCTATAAAGAGGAATGATTGCTGTTTTCTAAAAGCCATTACTCTAGTAAAGCTCATTTTTTGCAGGATCAGATATACATATACATATACTGGGTACTCATCGATATGCATAACAATTAAAATACAATATTTAATAATGATAATCTGTTAATGTATTGTCACTGCTGATTAGAACTGTATATAGAATATGTAATATGTCTGTCTGAATGGAGTGGTAGCCAAACTTACACCCTTTAAACTGGGTTCACCATAGTTATTGGTCTCCCCAGTGGTCAGACCACCATCAGACTTTACAGGTGATGAGATGAAATCGAGGGACAAATGTCACCAGTGGATATTATGTAAATGTAATCCTTGAACTTAGGCTACATGCACACTGCCGTTGCCTACCGTACCGTAGCACGGCAGGCACACGGCAGACCGCAGGGAGAGGGGAAGGAGGTGAGCACCGCTCACCCCTGCCCCTCTCCATAGGAACATATGGTGCACGGCGCCATACTACGGAGAAAGATAGGACATGTCCTATCTTTTCCCGGGCTACAGAGCGGTATGGTGCCGCGAGCCCATAGAAGTGTATGGGGGACATATATATCGGCCGTATGTACGTCAGTCGTATATACGTCCCCTATACATGTGTGTAAATGTAGCCTTAAATTAATGTTATGTAAAGTTAAACATTATATAAGTTTCTAATATATTTTATACTTGTCATATATTGCACTGAAATGAGTTATATTCTGCAAATTCATTCAAAGGGGCAAGTATGTGTTGCTGTCTGTGCAGCACAAAATGGGCGACCTGTGGAATTGTACATTTTTAAAGCCAGAAATCATTAGAAAAAAACCCTTAATAAATCACCACTTTGTGTTTTATTTTTCATTGGCCAGTCAATTGAATATAGACTTTCACATAAAACTTTACCTAGTTTTATAACAGTGAGATTCTTACAAATTGTAAAAGTCCTGAATGGTAGAGAGGTTGCTGTTGCTGATTCTAGCTCTCAGAGGACAACCTACAGAATCTAGCAAACCCATCAGATGTGAAGTTCCTCGGAGCGGTTCTTTGGTTTAACATTTCCCACGAGTTGCAGCCTCTTCTTACATATAATCCAAACAACAATTTACATTTCTAAGTCTATTCTCTTGTCACTTATAAAATATTCAGATATGTTGATGATTTCTGTTGTCCTTATTTTCTTCCCCTCGTCATCCTTTTGGCCTTGTAATATTGTAATCCATTATTTTAATTACTATCATTTCCCATTCCTTGACAGTTGACCTGCATAAGTAAGGGAAATATTCTGAGAATTCAGATTGGCTTCTTTTCCCAGTTGTAGCAGTAGATGAATAAACTCTGAATATGCATTCCCTTTTCAGTTCGCGAGCGTACGGTAAGAATTGCAAAAGGTACAGGAGACTACCCATGGGGATTTCGGATCCAATTTTCAAAGCCGATTCTGGTTACTGAGGTTGATACAAGTGAGTACATTATTTATTGTCAAAAAAAAAGTAGCATAGTTTATGACTAAGATGTATGTGTGTGATATAATTAAAGTCATGGCAGGATGTAGATGTTACATTACAGAATATACTTCAATGTCTGGGCACAACTGAGATCATATAGAAAATTGAAATATGCATTTGTAGAAATAATTCCCATTCTGTTGACCAAGTGATGGTGGAATTGGTTATTGTTGTAAATTTTAAAGGGGTTTTCCGCCTACACAATGTATGACTAATTAAGCAGTGGATATTATCAAATTAAAAGGGTTGTCCTGGACTTTAAAAAACCTGTGTGTGGCTGACTGAGGGGGGGGCTATTAAAACAAAAAAACATCTTACACTTACCTTCGCTGGCGTCCTAGCTCACCTGCAGCATGGTACATGCCTGCCGGCCTCTGTTTGTTTACAGAGACCTGAGGTGCCGCCCGGACCACTGCCAGGCACCTGCTACACACTGAAACTAATCCTGTAGCAGGTAGGTGGCTGTGGCTGGGATGGCACAGTGGGCCTCTGTAAACAAATAGAGGCCCAGCAGTGACATACAGCTCCGCAGGTAATCGGGAACAGTTGTTACAGTGTAGTTAAATTTCCGAATGGTTGACTTTTATCTAAAAAGAATCTAAAAGATGGAGCTGTTATAACCTACAATGTACAGTATCTTATGAAAAAAGTCATGATTGACCAACCATCTGGTAGAAGGCTGCACAGGGTGTATAACTCATTGATAGTCTTAGTTCCAGAACACATTTAGGACAGCTGTGCCACTGGAAGAAAATCCAAGTCAGATCAACCAGAATATAATTATACTATGATTATTTAATGATTCCTGCAGATAATGTATCGGGAGCATAGAGCTCAACAGCAAGAGTGCAGCAGCACAATGAGGATGATGAAACCTCATTCATGTGAAACCTAATAAACAATTACAGAATATCCTACAGAAATGGTTTGTTATTTGTCACAATTCATAAATAAATGACATTAGAAGCATATAAACTGTAAAAGATCCGGTATAAAAGTAAATCCCACATCAGGACACCAGGGGTCACAACATCCAAAAAATACTGATAGCAGGATGTATATAAAATATAACTTTGAATGATATCAGATTAAAAAGTCATAATTGACCAGCAAACAAATCCAAAGTTTAAAGGGAACCTGTCACTCGGTTACAGAAGCCCACTACAGCTGCAGTGCAAATCTTCCTTTCTGCTTTCTCTAAGCAATTCCATTACAATATAATTGTGTGTTATAACTTACCTTGCATCCTGACAGAATCCCCCATGTAGTCCCAGGGGTTGGGCTTTGTTTTGGATGCAGTTCAAAAAACAACATGTGACTTGTCTGTGCTGCAGACTGCTCAGCTCTCAGCCCCCACCTTAGCGGTCCTGTACACCTCCTCCCTCCTGCTCCTTCAGAGCTCCCAGCCTGGTGAGATGACATCAGTGAGAGAGGAGCTGTACAGGACCGCAAAGGTGGGGGCCAAGAGCTGAGCAGTCTGCAGCACAGACAAGTCACGCGTTGTTTTTAAAAATGCATTCAAACCAAAGCCCAACCCCTGGGACTAAACAGAGAATTCAGGGTGCAAGGTAAGTTATAACACACAATTATATTGTAATGCAATTGCTTAGAGAAGGCAGAAAGACATATTTGCACTGCAGCTGTAATGGGCTTTTGCAATCTGTCTTTAGTGAAAATGAGGTCCCTGGTGACAGGTTCCCTTTAAAAACACACATTAATCCAAACCCCTTACCGTAGTTTAAAGACACACACATAACTGACCAGATTGGTTTGCTGGCCAGTTATGGCATCTGATATCATTAAACGTTATATTTTAGTTTCATAAACATCCTGCTATCAGTATTCAGTGTGTGCCTTGACATTACAAGAGTCTTTTCAACACTTTGTGGTATTATTCTGGCCGAGGACTAGAATTATCTCATGCAACCTCATGACGTCAAATCAAAATGCAGATTATACTTGTACATATGTGTAGCCTTAATATTTACCAAGACATTGTAAGGTTATTTTTGTTCACAACAGATGGTGCAGCAGAAGAAGCTGGACTTCAGGTTGGAGATATAGTCATGGCTGTTAATGGAACTGACGTCACTAGTATTCCTCATTCAGAAGCTGCAACTTTAGCAAGACAAGGTAAGCAATAGTATCTACTGCGTATGCAAAAATTGCAACCCATAATAACCATACAGTATATATAAGGCATGCTATAAAATAACTATAAAACTTTCCAAACAATGGAAGAGACATGGACATTTTCCTATCACCACAAGCATAATGAACACTATGTTACACTAAAACCAAGTCTAGAGATGCTGATCACCTAGATCAGTGGTGGCGAACCTATGGCACTGGTGCCAGAGGTGGCACTCGGAGCCCTTTCTATGGGCACTCAAGCCTTCACTCCAAAACAGAATTGGCCAGCTATGACTTAAGGCTTTCTCCTATGATCCAATACAGCCCAGGACGTGCCATGCTCAGCGCTATTTGGCTGCCAACACTACACGAGGAGCAAGAAGGTGTGAATAGAGATGGATTGTCATTGGAGCTCCTGCTCTGGGTCCCCTGATTCTTCCTCTACAGGGGACCCTGGAGGGAAGATACAATCCAAATGTTTCCATCATCTTTCTATTGTATTGATGAACTCAGGATGTCAATACGATTAAATCTGTGATACAGCAGGGATCAATAAGTTACCACTTAAATTGTCTTGTTGGCACTTTGTGACATATAAGTGGGTTTTGGTTGTAGCTTGGGCACTCTATCTCCAAAAGGTTCGCCATCACTGACCTAGATTGTTCCTTCACAATGGGAGGCAACACAAAACTAGTACACAGTAATGGAGTGGATTCAAGCATCTTATTATTGTGATCTTACTATACACCGATAACTCATAGCATCATAACCACTCAAAGGAGAAGTAACATTGATTGTCGTATGTCAATGGCACCTGCTAAGGGGTGGGATATTTCAGGCAGTAAATATAAAAAGTACAATAATCTGAAGACTTTGATTAAGGGCTAGAAGGATGAGGACCTGCTCTGTAATATTCAGCATGGCGACTTCCCATGCTGCACCTGTATGATGACAAGCATACACTTGCTGCAGATTCTCAGGGCCTCTGGCAGTAGCAGGAGATCCCTGGAAAAGGTGACATGGTAGCGGGCACAGACATTAAAACAAAGCATCAGCTGTATTACACAGGAATCCATGCCACTGTAGGTCAGATCTATTTTGGTGGTACAAGGGGAACTACACAACATAAGGCAGGTGGTTTGAATTTTAAGGCTGTATATTAAAGTTTTACCATAATGATAATTGATATATTCTTGACATTGGCGCAAAGGCCAAACTATTTGAAGAAATACTTTCAGAGTCTAAAGCAGATGCATTGTGGGTTGCCTTATTTTATCCACAGATGATTTTTGTAAAGCATCTACACAGCCAGAATATTGAAATGTTTTTATCATTGCTGTGTGAACCGTCCCTAAAGGGCTACAAAACTCAGCACAGTGTTTTAAGCCGCTTTAGACAGATTTAGGCCTCATGCACACGAACATGTGCATTTTGTGGGCTGCAAGTAGGGGATCATGGCTCACCCCCGCCGATGTCTGTAGGAAATGACTGTCAGCGCCACAAAGATGGGCAGGAATAGGACCTGCAGTGCAGCCAGTTCAGAGTGCAATGATAAACAGTGCCCAATACAAAGCAATGAGGCTGTTAGTTAGCCACAGTTTGGGTAGTTAACAGCCATAGCTCATGTGCATGAGGCCTTAGGCTACATGCACACTGCCGTGTGCCCGCCGCACCGTAGTACAGCGGGCACACGGCAGCGTGGGGAGAGGAGGAGGAGGTGAGCGCTGCTCACCGCCCCTCCCTCTCCATAGGAAGTTATGGCGCACGGCGCCGTAATACGGGAAAAGATAGGACATGTCCTATCTTTTCCCGGGCTACGGAGTGGTACGGTGCTGCACATGTGCTGCACCGTACCGCTCCCGTACAGGGCCGTGAGCCCATAGAACTGTATAGGGGACGTATATCGGCCGTATATACGTCCTCCATACATGTGTGTGAATGCAGCCTTAGTTAGAGGTTTCACCACCTCCATCAAACGGGAACTCTTCACTGATTCCAGAAGTTGTCATTATACCTTTGCTCCACTGTTCCCAACAAGCTAGTGCAATTAGTTTTGGCACCCAAAATGGTAATTAGACTGTCACCTCCAGACTGTCATTAAACAGAGTGGGGCACCGCGCAAAACTAAAAGTGGGGCTCCAAAATAAATGAATAGTCACATTCAATAGGATGGGTCCCTTTAGCCCTGCACAATAATAACACTTTGTAGTTTACAAACAGTAGTATGATAAGTATCTGTAATATGGGGCTGTAGGAGAATCTTATAAGAGATAGACAGATGATAGGGAGATGGATAATAGAAGATAAATATGAAAGATGATATAGATTAATAGATAAATGATAGATGCATAAATATAAAGTAGATTTTATATAGATAGAAAGATATCAGAGATATTGGAAATAGACAAATTATAGGATATAGATAACTAGACAGATAGATAGATAAATAGATAGATAGCGATAGGAGATAGATGATCTTCACCTGGGCATTCAACCAAGGGGTATGAAAAGAGCAATACATCCTCTGCCACAAGTCCACATGCATGGGGCACTTTTAGGACAGGGGCCCTGGGCAAATGCCTCGTTTTTTCTGTTCAATAAACTTTTATTGAAGATGACATATAAAAACTTTCAAAGTATTAACATTGGAACAAGTGCAAACTAAGTCAGTATACGTATCATAGTGTATATAGAACAAATGTCATACACCGTAGGTACAATTTAGAAATATGAATAGCCGTTTCATGAAACATAATATTACTGCTGTAATAAAGGCCAACTCTATATTAAGATGCAAAGAAAGAAGTCGTAAAGGACTATAACTTGATTAACATAACTACAAGATTAACAACATTACTCACATAGAACAAACATATATCGGGAACCACATTAGGGGTGGAGGAAGGGTAGGAGGGAAGGAGCACAATAGGGGAAAAATGCCTCGTTTTTTACCCCTAACATCGACCCTTCCTCCAGAAGAATTACTGGAGCTACAGTTCTTAAAGGATCCCGGGAGGTGGTGTATCTGTAGGTGGTAATAAGGCCCCCATTAAACAATTTTACACATCAATGGCCTTTCCTAAAATGGCCATCTTTGTAAGATCTGCACAGGTTCAACCCTTGGGAGCTTTGAATTGTTTGACTGCAACTCAGTCCCAGTCACTTGACTTCTTTTTACTAATCAACAAGTTAAAATTTGAAACAAGAAAAAAAATGAAAATCCCTCGTATAATTAAAAGTTCTTGCTTGTATGTAGTTCTCTATGCAAAATTGCGTTACTTATCAAACAGATACTAATGTATGTATGTATATATATATATATATATATATATATATATATAGTGCCAACATATTCCGCCGCCCTGTATGTATATTTTTTCTACTGCGGCACACACAGGATGAATCTGATAACATTTGCAGGCTAGCAGCAATGTTAATTGTGCATTCATTTTCTCCATCAGAAAAAAACTGCAGCTACAGAACTGTGCTGGCTGTGCTTACAAAACGCGTTTCTCCTATGTATGGCCCCAAAATAGGAAACATACATCAATTCTTTACTTTCGACATAAATCATGGTAAGACTAGAGACTTTTTTGGCCTATACTCTTGCCCTCCAGAATCCTCTCCTGCTTGCACCCTTCGAGTATTCCTCAGTCTAGTACAGATGCCAAGCACAGTAGATGTGTATGCAGTGCAGATGTTTCTAGTAGATGCATACAGCAAAAATACTATTCAGTGTTTTTGCCTGAGTACCAGAGGCTGCAGTGCATGATGTTTTCATGGGATTCTACCCGCACCTTCTTTTTAGTGCCAAAATCACAATTGTGCCCAGTATGATAAACCTCCTCGCAAAATAATCTAGGGCTACCAGCAGAAATCCTGCTATTCTACCCAAACCGTTATCTTACCTTAAGGGTGTTGTCAATGTAAATAAAATTGTTATATATAGCTGGGGGGGCTTAAAAATAATAAAGAACACATACTCTCCCTGCTCCGATTCAGCTGCGGCGCTGCCCGTTACTGCCGCGTCTCTGTTTTCTGAGGCCTACAGTGGCTTCCTGAACCATGGAGTGTCTGCTGCAGCATTAGTTTTAGGCATTAGCGAGCACATGACTGTGGATAGGGCGGTACCGATGGCCTCAGAATACAAACAGAGACCCGGCAACGACGGGTGCTGCCGCAGCTGAATGTGAGCGGGGAGAGAGGTGGGTGTATGCGTTTATTATTTTTAAAGCCCCCACAGATATCAATAAAACCTTTTAAATACCTGGACAACCCTATTAAATAACATACTAATACTCCCAAAAACTAAACAAATTTCCTAAATGGAAGAGTCAGGCTATTTTTATTTGTCAAACATTTTATATTATGCTTTTATCTCCTAACTATCAACATGTAAGCCTCCAGGCTCTGGGTCTTGCCCAAGATGATTCCACACTGCTCCACCTTACTACATGGCTTCTCTTATTATCTAACTCAAGGTCATCAAGTTGTCAATAAATCAGAACTATCTTAATGTTTTATCTCATTCCTTGATACAAGACTTCTTTTAGGGTGCGCCTCTTCTCTGGAATGCGCAATTATCTAAACATATTATTAAAAACTCATTCAATTCCAAGTAAAAGTCTTCTCAAGGCCCAACTCTTCAGAAAGATTTATACAATTTTCTCATAAAACCAACACTGAAGCCCCTGGTTCTCTTAAATATTAATATTTAACAACGTATTTGCTTTACATTGTTAGCTTTTATTCTTCAACCTTGGGTTTTGCTTTTTTCTACTTTCTGTAGGTGTATTTATCAATAATTGGATGTAATTCTGTATGTTAGCTAGAACCGTATGGCGCTGCGGAACATGTTGGCGCTATATAAGTATGTAAAAGAGCCAGAATAGTAAGAAAATGGTGAAATATAAATATCACAAACACATTCTACAGGTAAAACATTTGAGTTCACAATTATGATTATTATTACCAATGCAGCAAATGCTGCAGACAACATTCTGGTGAATTCTGCAGAGAATGCAAAAACATGGAACCTGCTATGTAACTATGGGGTGGCTTTTTTGTTAATTTGTGAAAGAGAAAAAGGTTAAGGGCATAAATTATATCAGGGAAATTGAAAGACAGAAGATACCGACGATGATGTTACAAGAAAAGGTGAATCTTTTGGAATCACTTGGATTTCTTCATTGATTTCTAATAAAATGTGGTCTTATTGTTATTATATAGAAAAACTGAAATCTTAAAGGGGGTCATTTATCTTTATTTTTCTTTTTTGCGTCATTTTTTTGGTGCGTTGCAATTTTTTGGCACATTTTGAAATGTGTGCCGGACATTTGTTTTTCATCCGTAATGCAATTTATCTTCTATTCCAAATGTGCTAAATGTTGCAAATTACATTTACATTTTTTTGGAAAACTTAGAAAATGTAAAGAAGTGACTTGAGGCATGTGTGCGACATTCCTGAGACAGTTGTAACAAATGTCTCAAAAAGAGATCTGAAAACGAGGAAAAAGTGAGAACAATAAATTACTAAAGAAGTGAACAGCAAAACCGAGGCAAAACAAACACAGATAAGATAAATGATCCCAAAGACTTGAACTGTTCATGTCATTCATTAGGTACACCTCGTATAAATCCACAATATAGGGAGAAAAGTAAGTGAACTTCAATAAATTCACTAACTATTAAATAATTATTAGCAGCGATTACCTCCATTATACATTTCTATTAGCTCCAGATAAGCTGCAGTTTAAAGAGGACCTGTCACCCTTAAAAATGGCACTACATTGCTGGTGCTACAACAGTTCCAGCAATGTTACACTGCTAGCTTTATCGGAAACCTCTGATAACGCTAGCAGACACTGCTGCGATGTACACTAGAAACACCGGACCGCTCCCAAAATGGTCCGGCGTATTCATGAGGGGGTGGTCCAAGGCACTGCCTCTTCCCCGGACAGCCCCTCCATTTCTACTGTACATAGCGGCAGTGTCTGTTATCGCTGATGGAGGTTTCCGATACAGCTAGCAGTGTAACACTGCTGGGACTGTTATAACACTAGGAGCTGCTCACTTTAGTGCCATTTTTAAGGGTGACAGGTCCTCTTTAAAGCTATATGCACACAACTGTAAATGGCCATTGACCTCTATTATACAGTGAGTCGGGTGGCAGTGCTGAAAGTTATAGAGCAGGTCCTATTCGAGCCTAGATTTGCGGCGACGCCGCTCAGCTCCTATGTAGAAGGGAGGCATGAGCAGCATCCCTTCCACCCCCTATCCCGGCTCCACTCTACTAAAACTTTGTGCCTCATTTTAAGCACATGGCTGTGTGCCAACCTATTTTTTATTTATTTCATCACTATTCGTCACTATTGACCTCTGTCTCAATTGCTGAAGCAGGTCAGGCTGGCCCAGTGCTCTTAATTCAAGTCAAGAGGAAAGTAGCTCAAACTATAATGACCTCAAATGAACCCCATCACACATATACACACTGGGGGGAGCTCCTGTGCCGGCCACGCCTCGCCACGTCTGGCCTGATACATAAAGAAGCTTAGCCACAGCACATGCTCAGTGGAGGCCTTGAATGGATGCCATACAGTTGCATCCATCCCCCTTGGGCTATGACCACCTTTGCTGATACTCCGCTCTCCAGCAGTGTTTCCTGCTACATGCATGTACAGGCAGGTTACATACAAGATAGGGTCTGTAGGTTTGTTCTTAAGTTGAATTTGTATGTAAGTTAGAACTGCATACTTTATCATTGTAATCCCAGCCAGAACTTTTTTGGTCTCTGTGACAATTGGATTTTTAAAAATGTTGGATTGTCATAAGAATCAATATTAACACTAAAGCTTCATTACAGACACCTGTGATAACTGTTACAGCTGATCATTGTAGCCTAGGACTAAAGTACAACAAATTACCAATATCCAGAGGTCCGTTTGTAACTAGGGGTCTTATGTAAGTCGAGTGTTCTTTCCTGGCGTACATGTGCCAAAAACAAGATATGAACCTGACAACTCTTTTTGCCATGTTTCTTTCTGAAATATTTTTGTTTTTTATCTGCTTTTTCTGTCATTACTTTTTGGATGAAGTGGCTTGGATAGCAATATACTGCAACAATTTGCTGTTGTTAAGCGATATTCAGGCAGTCTCTCTATGATAGTTAGTGAGTGGATGATTTTATTAATTTCTATAGCCATTTGTAAATCTTGAAGAAAAGAGATTGAATCATTGTTCCTGATACAATGGAACCGTTTTGTTCTTCTGTCAAATCAAACATGAGACGTGCCAATCATAGCACAATATACCTGCAATTTCCCCATTGCTTTTGTACAGTGTGCAGCTGAGTTTGACAAATGGAGCCACAATAACAAGAGAAATCAAATGTTTAACCCTATCCATACTTGCACATGCTGCACATTTTCATTGAATATGAAAAAACACAAGTTGGCAACTGACCCCAGTGGCTGATGAGACTCCAGGACAATCGCTATAGTTTAATGCTAAGGTCATGGCAGGCAGAATTCTTGCACCGTAAAGGGTGAAGGTGAAGAGTAGAGGTGGAAGTCTGTAGAGAACAGAATTGAAAAAGAATCTGGATACAGGAGCAAAGTTGTATTGCAAACCAGGGTCAGGGACATGAAAGCATCCAAGGAAATATCATAAAGATTTGCTGGACACCAAGTATGGAGATAGTTTCCCCTGAATGTAGTCAACAACAAATAGTTTTTGCAAATTGAATAGTTAGGAGTTACAACATGTCCCACAGCCATCCTGTGGTAATAAACTCTGAACGCAGGCGGCCAGACACCTCAATATTGCATGTGTGGCCACTGGTGAAAGAGTGTGGGGGGGTTGTATCCAAAGACAACTATTTCATTTTTTAGGGACAACATGACTACATATTTGGGATATTATCTTCACAGGTATTTTTTTTTTACAATAACATGCAATTGAAGAAATGTATGTATATGGCAGATGAGTTATATTTAATATGTGCTAGCCATTGATTTAAACCCCTAGTAACCACCCATATAGGTTTTTACATCGGTCACTAAGAGGCCTTAGGCTAGGGTGATGGGTTTCTCCTTCTGCCCAGCCTAAGTTCTCCATGGGTCTCCCGTGTTGGGTAGAGCAGTGACTTGGCTGTCATATGACAGCCAAGCCCCTGCTGTAACAGTCAAGATCGGAATTACATTTGTTCTGGACTGTTTAATCCAATAACCCCTTAACGACCAGGCCCTTTTTCGTTTTTGCGTTTCCATTTTTCACTTCCCACCTTCAAAAATCTATAACGTTTTAGTTTTCCATATAAAGAGCTGTGTATGGACAGAGCTGTGTATGGATAGTAACAGTATTTAATATTCCATACCGTGTTCTCTGAAGCGGGAAAAAAATTCCAACAAAACCAATTGGGTAAGTTAAAGTGTTCTAAAGTTATTAGTGGATAAAGTGACATATGGCAGTTTTGAAAAATAGGGTTTGATCATCAAGGCACAAATGAGCTTGGTTAAAGGACATCTACCACCAGGATGAAGGATTGTACACCAAGCACACTTATATGCAGGTGTGTGCCCTCTCTGCCAGCATCTTCTCTTCATGTAGCTTCTTAGGATCTTGTTTTTATGAAAACTAGGCTTTAAAAATGATGTAAATTAACCTGAGTGGCTCTCGCCTCTACAGATGTCAATGGAGCCTGGAGCCCCTTGGGTTGATTTGCATAATCTTTAAAGCCTTTTTTTCTTAGAAATAAATAGCTATAAGAAGAGCAGAACCTGACAGAAGGGCACACACCAGTATGTCAGTGTGCTTGGTTTACATCCTGGTGGTAGATGCTTTTAAAGGATAATACATGTATTTCTATGGGCTCTCAAATGTTTAAGGTTTTTATAGCCCCGCATTTGAGACAACTGTCCAAGCCACAAAACTCAGAGAATATGCTTCTCATAAGTTTGCAACTTTTATGGGTGCATGGCAGAACTAACATGCCGTTGACAAACGGGTTTGTTGTCTGCGGTTACAATAAGATTCTTTATTTCACATTTGGAAATCTATGGAAACCCTAAATACAAGACCTTTTAGCAGTCAGTCTAGGACCACCAGGGGAGTTTATTACAAGCAATCTATAGAGAACACATTAACATCAACTTTATTAAATATACCGTAAGTACATGTTAAATAATACTGTTATAGTGCACACAGGATATATCATCAATAAATTGCAATGACTAATAAATCAATCTATAAGATCCAATAAAGCAAGTGACTCCATTATTTAATAATGATGTGGTCTTCTGCTGGATCTCCGGGATTCTGTCTGAATTGTCTTCTGAAGTTTGAAGAACCTTTAGCCTACTGCTGAGCAATCCATCAGGAATATAATCTGACAGCATACTTATACTTACGTTTGTACTGTATATTTGGAACATTTTTAAAAATTATGACCTAAAGGATTTTTTAAAATCTTCTTCAGGTCCTGATGTGTTGACTCTAGTCGTCGGATCAGACATCAGCCGCTTTCCTACCACTCCCAGACCAACATGCCGAGGCTATTTACATAAGCGGACCCATTCTGGGTTATTGAAAGGGTGGAGGAAGAGGTGGTTTGTTCTAAAACACGATGGGAGTCTTCACTACTACAAGCATAAAAAGGTAATTATTTAAAATATCATTCCAAATCCAGAAACATTCATTTTATAAATTGTAGTAAACTGATCTAATTGGTATTGAAATCTGAATGGAAACTTCTGCAGCCCAGTGTGCTCATCTGTGATAGTGCTGTCAACCTCTGGGAAGGTGGAAAAGAGTTAATAATATAATTTCCCAGTAGGCACAAATGAATTTTTTTACAACATTGTCTTTGCAAGGATTGTTTTATTAAGTTGAACAAATGTCAAGCTTTCTAGATGAACATAGAACATTCCTAGTGTTCACACAATGTTAGGAATCTTGGGGATTATAATAAGAAATTAAATAACATTCCTAATCTGTATTGTCGTCTCCCAGACACTTCTGAGGGTCACTGTCCTTTTAGTACAAAGAAATTAAACAGTGATATCGTTTTTGTTTCTGTTTCATTCTTGTATGATGTCTATAAGGACAGATGTTGAGTTATTTTATGTTACAGTGAGTATGAAAAGTATCCAAACGCCTTTAAATTTTTTCAGTCTTTGTTTCATTGCAGCCAATTGGTAAGATCAAAAAACTTATTTTTTTGCTCATTAGTGTACAATCTGCACCCCATCTTGACAGAAAAAAACAAAAAAGTAGATATTTCTGGTAATTTATTAAACAAGAAAAACTAAAGTATCACATGGTCATAAGTATTCAGACCTTTTGCTTTGACAGTCATATTTAACTCACATGCTGTCTGATTCTCCATGAGATGGTTCTACTCCTTTATTGGAGTCTAGCTGTGTTTCATTAAACCTATCTTGATAACAGCTCACAGTACTTCTCAGAACACTTGAGAATCATGGGTTCTAAGGAACTGCCCAAAGAGCTCAGAGACAGAATTGTGGCAAAGCACAGATCTGGCCAAGGTTACAAAAGAATTTCTGCAGCACTTAAGGTTTGTTAGAGGACAATGGCCACCATAATCCTTAAATGGAAGAAGTTTGGGACGAACACGACTCTTACTCGACCTGACCGCCCAGCCAAACTAAGAAATCGTGGGAAAAGAGCCTTGGTGAGAGAGGTAAAGAAGAACCCCAATATTACTGTGGCTGTGCTCCAGAGATGCAGTAGGGAGTTTAGAAAAAGTTCCAAAAAGTCACTGCAGCCCTCCATCAGTCGAGGCTTTATGACAGAGTGGGGTGAGGAAAGCCTCTCCTCAGTGCAAGACGTATGAAAGCTGCATACAGTTTGCAAAAAAATACATTAAGGACTCCTAGACTATAAGAAATAAGATTCTCTGGTCTGATTAGAGGCAGATTGAATTGTTGGTGTTAATTTTATGTGGTATGTGTGGAGAAAAACAGACACTGCACATCACCTGCCAAATACAATCCCAACAGTGAAACTTGGTGGACCACTGGTTGCAACTGAAGGAAAGATGTATGCAGCCAAGTACACAGATATACTGGATGAAACCTCTTCCAGAGAGCTCTGGACCTCAGACTGGGTTGTTCCCTTTCCAACAATGACCCTAAGCACACAACTAAAATAACAAAGCAGTGGCTTCAGAACAACTTTATGACCATTCTTGAGTGGCCCAGCCATAATCCTGACCTAAACCCAATTAAACGTTCACCATCCAACCTGAGGGAACTGGAGAGGATCTGCACAGAAGAATGGCATTGCTGTACTTGTCAAAAGGTGTTTCTACTCAATACTGAATAATTTCTTGTTTAATAAATTAGCAAAAATATTGTCCGAGCACCTGTCCATGTGATTGCAGCCTAAATTGAAGGGTTTTTATATTTCCAAGCTGTAGTCTTATCAATTATCATTCAAAGTTAAGAAATCAACAATGTACTCTTGAAGATACTTGTAACAAATATACATACATACATATATATTATACACCACGTACATACAAATTATGTGCACCATTTCCACCTAAATAACTAAGTAACTCTTTACTAACTAAATAAAAGAGGTATGTGGGGGGCATACATACTATACATACTGCTCCCCATTTCCTACTGCTGCCCACTTCCTGTGATTGCTGCAACCAATGATTGGCTAAGCCTCCTCCCTGTTTCCTGTCATGTTGGGACACACCCAGGAAGTGGATTGTGACAAGAATCTTTGCTACCAGGGTGACAGGGCAGAGTTAATAAACTCTATTTTGTAACTGTTACCGAGTAGCCCCCTCTTCATCATAATTCTACTTAGTGGGAAAACCTTTTTAATTGGATTGGACCCAATTAAAGTTTTCAAGTTATCATTTATTTATAGGATAGATTATAACTTGCTTATCAGTAGGGTGTCAAAAAAGGGTCCTGTTTGCACAACATGAAAAGATTGGCAAAAAAGTTGTAATAGAGATAGAGTAAAAAGACATGGACCCTATTGTTGTCTGACTACATGAGAATACCGGCGTGTCCTAGGATAATAATTATACTTTTTTCCTGTCTCTTTGCTGTTTAGTATTAAATCTCATCCATTTGTGATCTCAAACCATTTAATAAATGGAGATCCCCATTTTACTAAAGCATTTACCGTAGTCTAAATTTTAATTTGGTCACGGGGGTTTACATATAATTGTGAATAAGTAAATTAGGGGTCTCTCGTGATCGTATGACACCGTTATTTTACTCTTTTGATGATAAATGATAGGGCTTTTCCTATTATATCACTCCAATGAGAATTAGTAAAAATTGTATATTCTGTATGGAGAATGCTTTGTTCTGCTTCTGGGAGTTCCCGGGAGTAAGCCTAAGCATTTTATGTAAACAGCTTAGGACAGCAATAGGCTTATGCTTAAACCTCTGCCAGTGTACATGCCACATGCCTGCGTTATCAAGCAACTACCATTACTCGAAGAAATCCTAATCTCTGGCTCTAACAGCAAAACTAAGTTGCGCGGGTTGTTCTTGGTTAATATACAAAGCTCAGCCAAAGCACTTTATATTATAGCAAGCGTCTATATAATCAATGGCCTAAATATTGGCGTAACTTGAAGCTGCTGGGCCCAATACAATTTCTGGTTTAGACCCTCTAAGTATAAATAGGGAGGAGACAGCTTTCAAGCCCCCTAAGGCCCCTGGGCCGGACGAGTCTGCACCGGTGTCCCCCTCACCATTTATAGGCAGTTCAGCTGCTGTGGAGCACTTGTAAAGAGGCTAATGTTGTTCAGACCCTTTTCTATTGGCTTAGCTCCTAACCATTATCATAGCAATATCAGCAAACAGGTAAGGAGGATATTACCCCACATTCTTTAAATCTTGTGATGGGAATATAGAATTTCATCATCCTGCCCCATTTTATTTTATTGTTATATAATTCTATCTTTCTGCATACATCTCAGCTTCACATTGGTATAAGCCGGGGACTGTCCCAGAGACTCTTACCTGTATCCCTTCAAACCACCCATGACTGCTAAATTTGTGATAGGACATTCACAAACTTCTTTAATCAGGTTAGAATAAGCTCAAATTTCCCAAATTGTTACTAAAATTATTTAGCTAATCCTTAGAAATTCTGTACTATGGATTCCTCATACTGCTATAGCAATGTACAGTACTTTTAAAGATAATCTAACATCAGAATCAAGCATTGATAAACTTACTCATAGATCCAGGCACTGTAACTGTGGTAATATTCTTATATTTGTTATCTATGGCCTCCTTCCTTCTAAAATCAACTTTTAAAATTATGCTAATTCCCAGAGCCCTGCTGTGCTTCAGATTCCCAGACTGTGAGACTGTCTCCATCTTCTCCCTGCTCAGGACCTCCCCCTTCCCTCTATCTGATGTAATCTCACTGCAGAACAGGAAGGGGGAGGGAAGTGCTCCTGCACACTGTAACAGCATATGAATCTGCAGCACGGAGGGGCTCTCAGAACCGCCTTAATATACTTTCAGGCTCATTAGCACCATTTTAAAGGTTAACTTTGGAAGGAAGGAGCCATGGTTAACAGATATGAGAATAGTGCCATAGTCACAGTTCCCGGATCTATGGGTAAGTGTCTTGTTCTTTATGGTAGATTTCCTTCAAGGGCTATAGGTTTGTTGTAATGAAATGTAATTCAAACTTTGAGTTCATGAGGGGATCCTGTGTACACATTGTATTTGGCATAAAAATTTTCACATTAATTAAGTGAATGTAAGAAACACATTTGTAAGCATAATGTAAAGATGTAACGTGTAGTCGCTTCTCTTGCTACAAATAAACAATGTATTTTCACTTCAGGATGAGGGGAAATGCCGTCCCTTAGAGGTGACAAAATTAGAAGGATCGGAAATTGGCATTGATACCACCTTGGGGAAACCATTTGTCTTTCGATGTGTCCCACAATCTGGAAACCGAATTTACTATTTCTGTGCCACATCCAACCAAGAAATGAAAAGGTAGATATTACACTATACTTTGGCTTTGAAATGTCAAATTTGTCAAATGAAACCTGTCACCCACTTTTACCCCACCAAACTAGCAGCACCCTTAGGTAGGGTATGAAATGTCTTTTCCTGCATTGCCTTTTTACGTGAAATAAAACCTATAAAAAATCTCTATAGTCATGTCAAAATGAACAGAAAACTGTCATATTATGCCAGAGATGAGTCAGGCTCAATGATGCCTCTACAGTAGCTAAAGCCATGGTTCTGGTACCATATTAATGAAAAGAATTCAATCTTTCAAAAAGATAAACATCCAATTCCATTATATGAATTTAAAAGGGTTTGCCCATGAAAGAGAGTTCTCAAATATTAATCCTCTAGTGATGTTTACATAATAAAGATAATTTTAACTCTTACTTTACAATTTTACTCAGTTTGATTGCTGTTTTAGCTCCTATTACTCAGTGATGGTCAGTGCAAAATTCCAAAGTGTGGGTGGGGACTCTCTAAGCAGACACTTCATGATTCCTCTGTGCTATGAGATGCTGTGTGCTGACAGTGTGCTTAGATTATCAGGGTATAAGGTTTAGCTACACTTTTATATAGCTTCTGAACAATCTACTAGTATTTGACACATAGAAAAAGAGAGAAGAGACAGATCAGAGATGAGAGATGATATGATGAATTTAATACATAATGTAACTCGCTGCTCTGTCAGCACTGCTATATGCCTCCCTCCCAGATAAAGACCTTATCTGCCTGTACCTTGTACAGTTAGTCTCTGTATGCTGATGCTTGCTGGCGGGAAGTGCCTGTGTCAGAGCTGGTCTCGCAACGCAGGGGGAGAGGCATGAGAAAGAGAGCACTGCAGTGTGCAGACACTATTCATGAGAAGAATCTAGCTGACCATAGTCATGATTCCCTGTGGACCCAGGGGCAACCAAATTGTAAACAGCAGGGCTGACAAGTTGAAATTATATCTGTGAAATGCTGTATTTTTGTTAATAACAGTGAATTAGAGAATCTGTTATTTTGTTATCTTGAGTACTGTACATATAAGAATCTTATATTCATGGGAACACCCCTTTAACTACCACTTTCCCAGGTTTTGTAGCTCACAGAACCACAGGCCTGATATGATTTGAAATATATTAGATTTTAGGTTTAGATACCAAGTTCTGGTATCAGATTATAGAATATTATATAGACACTTGAAATGACACCACCCTTCCAGCATCTGAGAGTGTTGCTTTAGATGCCTTGTGTTTTATAGCATTTAGACCCAGCCATGTGCCATGCTGATGGCTGTAACCATACAAATATGACACTAATTATATTTCCCATATGTCTGATTTAAATGGTTTATCTCTTCATATTTTGTGTGATAGGTGGCTGGAAGCTATGGATAAAGCAGTACATCCTCTTAACCAGGTAAATAGTGACTACTGTTTTCTTGAATAACAGTTTACAATTCATTTATAGGGTTTTCTACCTTTCCAATTGAATATGTCAATTGGACATAAACCATCAATCCCACCTCATTATGTTCAATTTTGATTAACCCTTTTTAAATGCAGTTTTTCGAGTTCCTCTGCAAGAGGGATGACACTATGGAAACACTTATGGAACCTAAGGGCAATGGGAGTGATGAAGGGATGGATGTAACATAAGTAAACCTTCATCCTCTATTACGATGAATGAATTAAATTGTTATACCATAATCAAACCTCATCCTCTACCATGACTGATTAATTATGTTATACTATTATTCAACCATACCACTTTATCATGATTAAATCGTCCATACCAAGAACAAATATTACCAACATAATATGATTGAATTGGGTTGTTAAGTCATGGGGTCGGCCAAGCAGGACACTTCTCCCCCTCCGATGCCAGGTAATATAAGATAAAAGGTGATTTATGTGGATGAAACGAAACAATTTTTAGCTAAAAGAAAGGTCTCAGTCAGTTAATAGACCTCTATAGAAACCCGTCACCGGCTGTATATGTGCAAATTTGGTGACAGGTTCCCTTTAATATTATAAGAAAGGGAAATAATTAAGCTTTTCCTAAAGATCTCAGGTAGAGTTGGTAAGAGAGATAATATTTTTAAAATGTCATTCATTATTTTTTTGTATTTTTGCAGAACCATGTGTGGGTTGATGTCACCATGCACAATATCAGTCTGCCCCCTCTAGCCATCAAGAACCCCGAGTGTTTAGGTCTACTGCATCAACTGGACAGAAACAAGGATACATGGGTAGAGCACTACTGTATCCTGAAGGATGGCTGCTTGTATTTCTACACGAGCATTCGCTCAAACAGTGCCCTAGGTAATGTGATGCTACTTTTTTATCTTTTCACTGTGTGGACATATTTAATCTCCACAAATTCTTGACCTTTTGTGAGTTCTAGCTGTCATGTGGCACAGTGTCTTATGTATGGACAGGAAGTCAGTTACACTAAGACTTCCTGTCCACACATAAGATGATGGGTCAGATGGAGAGTCATATTGTCGATCCAGTGACATAATTAAAGATCAGAAGGAGCAGAAAAACTCCCATATACTGCCCCAGTAAAAGGATTGACAATTGTCCTACAAAAATGCAAAAAAGAATAAACCAGAGAATAAAATATTTAGTCTGTATTGTGTGAATTCAATTCAGCCACCCGATGGATCATTATCGGTTACCTACTTTGAACTAGTCATGTTGCCATCAAACATATGAAATAGTGGCCAGAAGTAAATAATCTTAAAGCTCAATTTACAGCCTCTGAAATTGGGAGTCTTTAGTTTGTGTGGAAATTTTCATTATCATTCTTTGCTCTGCCAGATATTGAGCTAATTCATGAATATGATTTATAGATCTATGCAATTAATATATTATTAAGCTTTCTAATGCTCACAAGTGGTGGCACAAGTTCCACCTTTCCATACAGCCATTTCATAGTCTTTATTGAATTCCTGTCATCGGTTCTCTCTTATTAATTTAAAGGTGGCATCTATCTGCAAGGATATACAGTCAGCGAGCAAACACTAAACTCTAGACGCTGCATTATAGAGCTCAGACCTCCATCCGAAGAATTCAAAACCTTCTATCTCAGTGCAGGAAACGCAGCTGAAAACAAACGGTAAGTGGCATCGGCCATTTATAGAGGAGGTTTCATCAAAATGTGCAGCCACAATAAATGTATTATATTCTGGAAAGCAGTCTGCAAGTTACTCAAACCTCAAAAAGCACATAAAAATAATGGAAAATGTTGCAGAGGAGTTTATTCTAGTGAACTGTGTGGGAGCATTAATCCAAACTTTTACCGTCCCTCCTTGGAGTCCTGTCGGGGTTACCTTAGCCTCTTACTCCTTGTTCTAAATCAGATAAACTTATATATTACAGGCAGTCCCTGGGTTACATACAACATGTTGTTTATAGTTTGTTCTTAAGTTGAATTTGTATGTAAGTCGGGACTGATTATAATACCTCAAGACAAAAATTTTTTTTGGTCTCTGATAATTGGATTTTCAAAATGTTGTGCTGTCATGGAAATAAGGATTATCAGTAAATCAGTACATACATCTTGTAGCCTGGGACTAAATTAAAGCATCCAAAAAGCTTCCCCAGAGGTCATAGTGAGCAGAGAGGTCTTTCTGTAACTAGGGGTCATCTGTGTGTCCGGTGTCTGTCTTTGCTGTCTTCACAAATAAGCCAAGAACAGCTAACATTTTGTTTTCTACTCTTAAAAAAATAAAGCTGAACAATAATTGGTTGGTATAGGCAAGACATGCTACAGTTTTTAATAGTATACAATGTATTTCTACTTAAAGGAAATCTCTTGGCCCTTCTGGGAAATAAAATTCCCAAAAAGGCCTTATAGAAATGGACTTAGTGCCCCAGTAGCCTCAGCCACACATACCAGCTGCAGAGATTCAAAGATGGAGAAGGGAGTCTACAGAGAGGTGAGTTGGCAGCCACTGAGTGGGCTGACTGGGAGACTTCAGGTGACTTGCAGACCTAGTAAGCTGTCTTAATCCTGTTTGTAGCCACAAAAAAGCCTATATTTATCCGGCCCCTGCTACTACTGCAGCCTGTGCATAGTAGTACATCTTGGATTCACATATAAGCTCTGATTCATGTGCATTGGACTGAGTAGCACTTCCCAGCCTACATGAACAACTGCCCAAGGGCCATTAGCTCCACAGATAAACTATGGCCACAGATAATATTAGGATGTGGATTTTTTGGACCCCATGTTACCGGTCCATAAAGAGTTTGTGGTTGAGTGACCCAACAGGAATTTCTGGGAGAATACTCCTAAGCCTTTTTCTGATCCTCTTAGGGTTGACAGATGGGTTGCTATGCTATCCTATCCTTATATAGGGCAATCAATTCTGATGAGAAATCTACCTAAGGATCTTTCTCATTGGCGTTGATGTTCAGCTTTAGTTATGTATCCATAGAATTTTGTCTCTGTTGTGTCTCCTATTTTTTCCATTTTGTCTCCGTAATGCATTCGTTTAGTCTCTGTGTCCGCAAAAAAACCCTGAAGCTTTAACATTGCTTTGAAAACATCACACCTGGTTTTTCAGCCTCATCAGTGAAAAATAATGGATGTTTAATCCATTTTTTTGCGAACCCGTAGACTTTTATTGCCTTCCGTGATCCACATCCAAGAAAAAAAATAGGACATGTTTAATATTTTTTTCCACGGGCAACGGATCAGTGAAAATACAAGCCCATGTGAAAAAACAACTCCATTGTGAATAATATACACAGTACAGGCGGTCCCCTACTTAAGGACACCCGACTTACAGACAACCCATAGTTACAGACGGACCCCTCTGCCCACTGTGACCTCTGGTGAAGCTCTCTGGATGCTTTACTACAGTCCCAGACTGCACTGATCAGCTGTAAGATGTCTGTAATGAAGCTTTATTGATAATTCTTGGTCCAATTACACTAAAAATTTTGAAACTCCAATTGTCACTGGGGCAAAAGAAAAAAAATTGTCTAGAACTTCCATTATAAAATATACAGTTTCGACTTACATACAAATTCAACTTAAGAACAAACCTCCAGACCCTATCTTGTATGTAACCCGGGGACTGCCTGTACAAACACAACTTTAATAAAATTCTTAGGAAAATTTCTTCTTTATATCCATCTTTGGAAAGCATGTGATTTTTAAGGAAATAGGCTTGACATTGTCTAATGTTTAATTTCCTGATAAAATTTCCTGGGCAAATGAAGGCACAACTAATGTTGGTCCATCCACCTCTCATCCACGGTACCACAACAGGCTATTGAATGGTTTACCATGTGGGCAGGGAAGGGTCCTCCTTCCACTTATTTCAGTTTAATGTAGTCCTGTGTCTTTTGTGCTTCTGTTTCTTCATGTATTTGAGTAATGTATGGAATGTATAGCATCATGGTATTTTTGCTTCGGGACCTTCACTTATCTATGTAATCCCTGGTGGTAAATTATGTATGTACATAAAATATTATGCATGCTCCATGGTACTTCATCTTCTCAACATGATATGTTTGTGTTCATAAACACACACCTCTTGGATGCCTCCTTAGCTCTCTTCTCCTTTGTGTGTATGAATGTACACTATGGGGGGACTTATCTCACACTGGTGCATCATGTATGATTAAACCTCACCCATTCCACCATTCCAGGTCTACTATTAGTAGGTTTTGGCCTCCTGATAAATCTGGCTGCAGTCTCTAGCATATAGTTGGGCTATAGCTTACATCAGTTCCACTCCCCCCCTGGTATGGTCCTCTTCATGCCCTTCCACATCTACTCAGTGTAGATATATGTATATGTGTATATATATATATGATAAATACATAGAGGTGTAAAGTTTAGCAGAAACTATTTATAGAAAAATAAACATGGAGAATATTTCAAGGAATAGTTGAACATTTGCTTGTCCCTCCCCTGTGCTGTATTCCATATGGAGATTTGCAGGTTTGAGCACATGGCAGAGGTGTCAGTCTCATGGATTATGTGTATAGTAATGTGTGCGGATATGTCTATGTTCAGGGCTGTGTAAAACAAAGAGTATGGAGTAATAAAGTCTTATACATTTTTAATCTATAGTAATAATGTGAATTATTATTTTACCAGCTGGATTACAGCTCTGAAGATATCAATAAGTAAGTGGCTACCCTTGCATCAAGCAATTCAGGATTTCATGAGCCGCCCACCAGAGGAGACCAGAATGTGAACAGAACAAGACTCTTTCTTCTGAATCAATCTACTAAATTATGAAAGAATTACCTTGAAACCTGAACTTTGCATGACACAAGATGGGTTTATGGTCAGGGGTGAAGCCCATATTCTACAAAGGACTGGATCATCCCAATACATTAAAGTGCGATCCTGAAGCCAACACTTTAGAATTTACAACATGTCGTAGATATGATTTTTCTTTTGTAAATGGCATCATGAAATTATGCAAATTAAAAATGTATTTAAAGGGATTCTATTTTTTTTTATAAAATATGAGGTATCGGTCATGAAATAAAATAAAATTTATTTATAAATATAGTTTGATTGCATATTCTGTATTGAGGAGTAGAAATATCCAAGCAGTGATTTAAGTGCCTGACTGCTTTGTTGGACTGTGGATACAATGGGACAGATTTAGGCCTCATGCACATGAACATGTGTGCAAAACGGGTCACAAACATACAATGGTGGTCATTGCTGATATCCATAGGAAACGAAAGGCTGCATCGCAACCTTGGACCTGCTATGTATTTGGTGGCATAGTCATGGTAGAGAGAGATGAGGTACATGCACCGTGATCATGTACAATAGAAGTGTATGGGGGTGGTGAGCTGGCTCACGGTTGTGCGCAGGATGCCTTACTACTGCTATCCAACAATTAGACTAGGAAGTCTTCTACTGAGCAAGATTTCTTAAAATGCCTCATGCTGGGTAGTACAGGCAGTCCCCGGGTTACGTACAAGGTAGGTTCTGTAGGTTTGTTCTTAAGTTGAATTTTATGTAAGTTGGAACTGTATATTTTATAAATGTAGCCCCAGCCAAAATTTTTTGGTCTCTGTGACAATTGGATTTTAAAAATATTGGGTTGTCATAAGAGCCAGGATTAACAATAAAGCTTCATTACAGACACATTTGATAACTGTTATAGCTGTTTATTGTAGCCCAAGGCTAAAGTATAGTAATTACCAACATCCAGGGGTCCGTTTGTAACTAGGGGTTGTATGTAAGTCCGGTGTTCTTAAGAAGGGGATCGTCTGCTTATCTGTCAAGCCTAGTTTTACTTTACACCTACTGTATGCCTTAGTTCATACCAACAACTGGCATACAAGCCATGATAAATGCCCCACTATCACGCCATATTTGTTTGGGTGGGTCTTAGAGATGTCAAGACTTGATAGAGGGTCATACAGGGTTTGGACATGGCTATAGAAGACCAGTTATCACATGTTAGCTCGAGCCATATTTTCTTCTTCTCATCATCAGAAAGTTTCTATCTGATGATATGGCCTTGTCCCTGGTGCGGATCTGAAGGACAGCGACAAAGCGCAGTGCAGCACATTATACAAGTCTTTAAGAGAAATCTCAGCACACTGTGACCTACTTTCTGCCTCGTTCCTGATAAAATGAATGGCCAGCGTTTAAAATGCTTGGCCTCAATATCATTCACATTTGAGAAATGACGTGGCATTTTACCAAGGCGGCAGTGGTCTTATTCTAATTTCTGTGTTCTCATTCCTCTGCAGTCCTCGGCATCATACATAATGGTATTAATTAAGGAGCTTCTTGCTTCAAGGTCTCACTGAAAGAGAAGCTTCCAGAAATAACACAAGTCATACAGAAGAATTTCATCCACTGGTATTTCTTAGTTACATTTATACGTCTGGTTTTACATTTTATATCATAACAAATTATTCTATTTAGTAGATTCTAATGAATTAAAATAACTATAAATATCTACCTGGCAGACTGGATTAGCTTTGTCTATAGTGTAAACTATTGCTGCATAGTTGACAACATTTCAAGGCAGCTTTTGTCATCAAAACAAAGTAGATATTTTTTCCAGTTTTCCTACTCACACCAGCCATAATCCTTGAACAATGAGGTGACATTAATCCTTAAAGGGAACTTGTCATCAGGATTTCACATTTTCACCTAAAAATAGGCTTAATACTAGTTTCCAATCTGCTTTTATAATGAACAATTCTGCTTTCACTCATTTTGATAAAGTTTGTATACCAGGCTCCCTGCCAGCAAGCTGCATAGAGTCATAGAGGCTCCTGTTGCAGGGCTACAAGTCTGTTTGTCATCATTATTATTTCCTCTCTGCTCTCTCAGCTCTCCCATCTCTCTCTAGCCAAAAGTGAGCAGACATAAATTAGCTTGCAGCACAGGGTCTCATAGTTTCATAGTTTATACGGTTGAAAAAAGACACTTGTCCATCAAGTTCAACCAAGGAAGGGAAGGGATTGGATGAGGAAGGGATTTAGGGGAAACAATTCTATATAACATAACCATCAATGTTATTTAGGTTTAAAAATGCATCTAGACCCTTCTTGAAGCTCTCTACTGTCCCTGCTGTGACCAGCGCCTGAGGCAGGCTATTCCACAGATTGACCGTTCTCATAGTAAAAAAGCCCTGTCGTCCCCGGTGATTAAACCTTGATTTCTCCAAATGGAGACAGTGCCCCCTCGTCTTTTGATTTGATTTAATCTGAAACAACTTACCACCATATTTTTTGTATGGACCATTCATATATTTAAATAAATTAATCAAGTCCCCTCGTAGTCGTCTCTTTTCCAGACTAAATAAATCTAGTTGTTTTAATCTTTCCTCATAACTAAGACCCTCCATACCCCTTATCATTTTTGTGGCTCTACGTTGAACCCTCTCCAGCTCCAGGGCATCCTTTTTATGGACCGGTGCCCAGAACTGGACAGCATATTCCAGGTGAGGCCGAACCAATGCCTTGTATAGTGGTAATATTACATCCCTATCATGAGAGTCCATACCACTTTTGATACATGACAAGATCCTACTAGCTTTAGAGGCAGCTGCTTGACATTGCATGCTGTTACTCAATTTATGATCTACTATTACCCCCAGGTCCTTCTCAACAAGGGACTCTCCCAGATTTACTCCCCCAAGTACATATTTTGCCTTTGGATTATTGGCCCCCAGGTGCATGACCTTACATTTATCCACATTAAACCTCATTTGCCAAGTGGATAACCAAACATTCAGTTTGTCCAAGTCACCCTGCAGCCTATGAACATCCTCCATAGACTGTATTACACTACACAGTTTGGTGTCATCTGCAAAAATAGACACAGTGCTATTAATTCCTACCTCTATATATTATTAATAAATATATTAAATAGTAGTGGGCCAAGCACAGAACCCTGGGGTACACCACTCATAACTGGTGACCATTCCGAGTAGGAATCATTGACCACAACTGGATACGATCCTTTAGCCAGCTCACATCTGCATGAGGGAGAGCTGTGAGAGAAGAGAGGAGATAATGATGATGACACAGAGACTTATCACCTCACAACAGACGCCTCCATGACTCAAAGTATAATTTTAAATACTTTTAAAAGTGACAGTCAGAATCAGCTGATTGGAGGGTATACTGAGTTCCTGGACCCAGAATGACTTTATGTTAATAACATATATCAAAAAGCTTCAAATCCCCTTTAAAGAGATTCTGTCACCAGAATATACCCTATTAAACTCCTAGCCCCTCCAGGTAGATTATGAAATGTCCTTTCTACAAAGTCATATAAAAATAATTAGAGAAGACTCATATTTGCCTAAGATCAGTCACTTTTAGAGGTTACAGGGGGAGCATCACTTGAGGCATCCCAATCTTTGGCTCTATATTACCTAGAAACATGTTTGATGCTTTTGTTGTGGTAAAATTTCACATTGATGGAATTGTAGAAAGCATATAGCATATCTTATCTGAGAGGGCTAATGTAATAGGGGAGTTAGATTGAGGGAGGACAGACAAAACAGGACAGGGAACCATAAGCTCCAGCCCCCCAAATGCCTAGCCTGCTTGCCTCTGCGTATCCTAAGTGATACGGGTCATCCACAAAGACGTCCCTCCCTACGCCAAAGTGGGGAAATGAAAAAGGACAGACAAATAAGACAAAAAGAATAAACAGCCATCCAGGTTACAACAGAGATAGCCTATAAGGAACAAAATCACAGGTACAGAGGGGAAAACAAAACAAAAGCCAAAATAAAATAACTCAGAAGCACAGATATTCGCGACAGTACCTCTGGTAAAGTGAATATTTAATTGACAAGGGGCAAACAGAACACAGGATCTTTACAGTGCTGCCAGGAACTCAGTCTTGGGTCATTAAAGCAGAGTTCGATTAGTCACAGAGTGTTAACTGTTGATGATCCAGAGATAAGCTGGGGAAGAGATGGGTGTGGTGAATTCAATCAACAGCCCAGCAATTAAACATCGTTCCTCCCTGCCCATGGAAGGCGAGTCACAAAGAATATCAACATCTCCTCAGTCTTACAAAAAGAACCAAGGAAGACGCCAACACAGAACCTAACAGCTAGTCGTTTAATATTAGGTAAAATATTGTGAAATACTTTATTTAAGCTGAAAGATGCACTGGACAAAAGTTTAGGAACACCAAAAAAAGGATTAAGGACAGATGCACACTGTTTTATGTGTTAAGTGTCTGTTGTGCATCCGATGTGTGTTGTTTCCATTTTGTCTCCATTTTGCTTCACTTTTTTTGTCCATATCTGCAAAAAAAAACCATAAAGGCTTTAATATTGGTTAGGGAACAAGACATCTGATTTCCTCATCACTGAAAAAAATGCATGTGCCATTGCGGACCCATAGACTTCTATCGCCTTTTGTGATCCGCATCAATGAAAAAAGGCAGGTTTTAAAATGTTTTCACGGATAACGGGTAAGTAGAAAACAACTGAGATGTGAAAACACCCTTTGAAAAGAATGGCCCAGCAAGGTTTCCGTGAAAATCATTGAACCACGGATATGAAAATCAACAAATAGGGACACATTTACTTACAGGGTCACCGGAGTTCATAGAAAGTGCATTGCCCGTCTATAATGCACCGTGCCGCCATTCACTTAGATTGTGCGCCCGATATCCTGAATGTGTCGCTTCCCCGCTCAGAGTTCACCATCTTTTTAGTGCTGCATCTAAGTGCTTGGGCTTGCGACACAATTTGAAAGTTAAATCCCGCGCTCAGTCCGAATCAGTCGGCCCGCCCAAAGGCATGCCCCCCAATTTGTGTTGCATGGAAGCCAGCGCAGCTACGCCAACAAAAAGGGTCACGTGCCCCACAATCCCAGCGCACACTTGTTAAATACTTGTAAGCTATTTTAGCCCTAAAAACAGTGCACAGTCCGACAAAAGTGCTTGTGCGACCCTTAGTAAATGAGCCCCATAAACTTGTAATACAAGATAAAAGAAACTTTGACTTATTCTGAAGAAATCGCTTCAGTATTAAAGACAACATAACTTGTATTAACCAATGCGAATTATAGGATTACTGTTACATCTAACATTAAAAAAGCTTTAAAAGAATCCAAGACTCACGAGATGAATAGAAAAAAAAATGTATTTGTTCCTATTATTCATTTTCTTTTACATTTGTCTTTTTCTTAAATGATCAGGCAAAAGAAAACCCAAATCATTGCAAATCATTAACCAATCAAATGAAATCTGGACTGACGCATTTCACGTCAATTCTATATGATGCTTAGTGTATGCATGAGCTTCATTTCCAGTGTCACAATTCATAAACTCCAATGTGTATGAGAATATCCTGCACTTTCCTAAAATAGCTGCAGTGGATGAATAATACATTGCAGATGGATATCTCACAAGTGCCTCTGCATAGATATACATATACCAGCAGGTTGAGACTGCACACAATCTAATATCATACTGTACAGGGAAGCCTCTACTATATGTAGGGATATTCAGCTGTGACCTCCAGCAGATCTATGATATATTTAAGGTAAGTAACAACCAGATAACCAGCGTAGGATCTCTTATACTTAATGTTAAAGAACCACATTCAAAACCTTGATTGTAACTGAACTCAGTTTAATATAAATCATAACCAAGAAAAGATAACTGTATATTGTTCCAATAAACAATACAGGCAGTCCCCGGGTTACATACAAGATAGGGTCCGGTGGTTTGTTCTTAAGTTGAATTTGTATGTAAGTCGAAACTGTATATTTTTTAATTGAAGTTCTAGACAAATTTTTTTCTTTTGTCCCAGTGACAATGGAGTTTCCAAATTTTTGCTGGAATTGGACCAAGGATTATCAATAAAGCTTCATTACAGACACCTTACAGCTGATCATTGCATCCTGGGACTAAAATAACATCCAGAGACCTTCACCAGAGGTCACAGTGGGCAGAGGGGTCCGTCTGTAACTATGGGTTGTCTGTAAGTCGGGTGTCCTTAAGTAAGGGACCGCCTGTAATGCAATTGTATTCATTGAAATTAAATGACTTTATTCCAAATATATAATAAAAACAGTAGATAATACAAATAATTTTATAATTGATGTGTTCCACATATTAAGAATTTGCCACACCTTTTTATCCTAAAGGGAAACTGCTTGCACATATATTATATACCGGTGATAAACGCCCATATTACACAAGTCCAATAAATAGATTCAGTCTAAAGTGCAATGTATTACATCAAAAAAGAGTGTATGTATATAATACAATTACTAACAAAAATTATGGCTTTCACAGCAACATTAAGAAGCTTCTCACCTTACCCATATTGTACGCCATTCCCTAGCTGGTGGTGCGCCACGTACCCGCCCCTGAGAAAGCGGGTGAAAGCTATATTTTTTGTTAGTAATTGTATTATGTACATACACTCTTTTTTGATGTAATACATTGCACTTTAGACTGAATATACTTATTGAACTTGTGTAATATGGGCGTTTATCACCGGTATATAATACATGTACAGGCAGTTTCCCTTTAGGTTGAAAGGTTTGGCAAATGCTTAATATGTGGAACACATCAATTATAAGCTCATTCGTATTGTCTAATATTTTTTATTATACATTTGAAATAGAGTGATTTATTTTTAATGAATACAAGTGCATTATTGTTTTATGGAACTATAAACACTAATCATTAATATTCACACCTACCACCACTCGCTCTGGCCAGACAGCCGGTGATGTGATCTGGCTCTCTGGAAATCCCACGCATGGAATCCTTGAGCAACAACACTGGAAACCATCAGGCTGCACAAGGAGGAAGATCGCGCACATGCAAGAGATTTACGGACAGCCTGATAACGTTACCAGCTGTCTGGCCAGAGCGAGTGGTGGGAGATGTGAATATGAATGAACCAGGGGGCTTGCATAAATTAAATAAGTGGCGGAGGAGCCATGAGACTCTCAGGTGATGTGACCCTGTGCACCTTAGGTTAATTTGCATAATTTTAAACCCTCTTTTCTGCATCATACAGACCAGCAGGATCTAGCTGAAAACGGGCTCATTATCCCCTAGAGGTAACAATCATACATTATAGCACATTTTACTACCAATAAAAGGAAACCTACCATTTGATTGATGCATTATGAAGCATACATACGCTGAAAAAGCTGTAGCTACACTGATGCAGGATCATATCTTGGTTAATCCCTGTGCTGAGTGGTTTTGCTGATAAAACAGATATACCATTAGGATAATGAAGCTCTGTCACTCCTATGGCTAGCTCTCCTAGCATGTCAGTTATTCTTTGCAGGAGAGGATGATGTATTCCCTGGGTTGTGCCTGAAGGCAGAATAATCAATTGCTGCACCATCCCCCAGTTGCTGTGTACAGTATGAGAGATCCAGCTCAGGTTGATTAGTCATGTCTTGACTAATCTCCATGTGTAATGGAAAGCTTCATGTGTAATGTGTTTATGTTGGCAGCCAGCCTGACCCAGCTTTTCCAAGGTCCTGAGTGTTATAAGCATAAATCATATCTTGGCAAAACCACTCAATACAGGGCTTAACCAAGATATGATCCTGCATCAGTGTAGCTACAACAGTCTCAAGGTATGTTTGCTTCATAATGTATCAAATCAAATGGTAGGTTTCCTTTAAGGTTATGTGCCACATTTTTAGCTTCATCACTTCACTTCAGTAGGGGTGTGCGGTGTGGGAAGTGGAATAATATCAAAACAGAAGTGTACAAAGTAAAAGAAATCTACACAAACATTCCCGTAATGTAACACAGTGTCGCTTACAGGCTGCTCTTGCGCCCTTGTTCTGATGCTGTTTGTATAATTCCTTTTTATTGTCTGTTTTTTCTAAAAGAAAAAAAAAATACACTAATGAGCCTAAGGAGCAGCCAGCCAGACGCCCCCCAGAGACCCTCAGGCTCATTAGCGTACTTTTAAATGTTAATTTCTAGTAAAACTGTACAATGAAAAGGGATGATATGAACAAATACAGAACGAGGAGGGAAGGAGCAGCATGTAAGTGACCTTGCTTTATATTATAGGATGTGCCTCATGTTAAGCGGGTATATCCCATAAACAGTGCATGATTGATGGGGTGCGACTGCTTGGATCTCAATCAATTATGACAACAGGGTCCAATTTCCCCTAAATATTTGAGCTAAAGGTCAAGCGTACATTCCGATGTTCCATTCAATTTCTTTTTGGATTCCTACTTCTTTGCCGATTCTCTCCTGACTTTTTAAAATTGTTTTTCACAAATAATTTGGATTTTTTTTGGCACCTGTTTCTCATGGATCCTCATATAAAGTAGAGTCCTCTACTCTGCTCTACAATTTAATAGATATCACTCAAGGTCTGTAAATAAAATGGTCATGGACTGCGTTTACCTCCTCCTCAGGTTCATAACTTAGGTGATGAAGAACCTCTTTATGAGGTCTTCAACTTCTCCATTGATGAGAAAGGTTTTACCTAATGTAGATGCAAGCTTAGGATTAAAGGGGATTGTCCATGAAACATCATTTATTGTTAGGTTATGGAGATCAGGCTAGAAGCACACGACCTTCGTGGTCACATGTTACAGACCAACTACAGTGGACTGGACTGTGAGCATCATAGCGATACAGACGGTCCCCTACTTAAGAACACTCAACTTACATACGACCCCTAGTTACAAACGGACCTCTGGATATTGGTAATTTATCCTAGGCTACAATAATCAGCTGTAACAGTTATCTAATGTGTCTGTAATGAAGCTTTATTGTTAATCCTGATTCTTATGACAATCCAACATTTTTAAAATCCAATTGTCACAGAGACCAAAAAATTTTTTGGCTGGGATTACAATGATAAAATATACAGTTCCGACTTACATACAAATTCAACTTAAGAACAAACCTACAGACCCTATCTTGTATGTAACCCGGGGACTGCCTGTATATGATTCAAGGAGTCCCCCCATAACAACATAAACTGTTATATATATTTATATATATTTTTTTAATTACTTATTGGATATCTTGACCTTTAACCCCTTAACGCTCTGCGCCGTAGCTCTACGGCGCAGAGGTATAGGGAGTGTATGAACAGGGCTCACGGGCTGAGTCCTCTTCATACAGAGGTGGGGGTTTTTGCATTTTGCACAAAACCCCCACCGCTAATAACCGCGGTCGGTGCTTGCACCGATCGCGGCTATTAACCCTCTAAACGCCGCCCGCAAAGTCGCGGGCGGCGTTTAAAAGACGGCGGCGCGAGGGGGGCCGCCATCTTTTTTTCGATCGCCACGCCCCCGAACGTCATCGGGGGGCGGCGATCGGTTATCATGGTAGCCTCGGGTCTTCTTTTGACACGAGGCTACATGGTTTATGCAGGTTCGTTACAATGAGCCAGTGGCTCATTGTAATGTAAGACCTGCAAAAACGCCATATATTGCAATACTGTAGTATTGCAGTATATGGTAGGAGCGATCTGACCATCTAGGGTTAATGTACCCTAGATGGTCTAAAAAATAGTGAAAAAAAAAAGAAAAAAAAAAGTTTAAAAAATAAAAAAAAATTAATAAAATATTAAAAGTTCAAATCACCCCCCTTTCCCTAGAACGGATATAAAACATAACAAACAGTAAAAATCACAGACATATTAGGTATCGCCGCGTCCCAAAATGCCCGATCTATCAAAATATAAAAACGGTTACGGCCGGCGGTGACCTCCGAGGCGGGAAATGGCGCCCAAATGTCCGAAATGCGACTTTTACAGCTTTCTACATAACATAAAAAATGAAATAAAAAATGATCCAAATGTCGCACAGTCCTCAAAATGGTAGCAATGAAAACGTCGCCTCATTTCGCAAAAAATGACACCTCACACATTTCCGTTCGCCAAAGTATGAAAAAGTTATTAGCGTCAGAAGATGGCAAAAAAATTTTTTTCTTTTTTGTACACATTCGTTTAATTTTTGAAAATGTATTAAAACACAATAAAACCTATATAAATTTGGTATCACCGCGATCGCACCGAACCAAAGAATAAAGTAGGCGTGTTATTTGGAGCGAAGAGTGAAAGTCGTAAAAACTGAGTCCACAAGAACGTGACGCACGTGCGGTTTTTTTTCAATTTTTCCACATTTGGAATTTTTTTTCAGCTTCGCAGTACACGGCATGTTAAAATAAATAACATTACAGGAAAGTAAAATTTGTTACGCACAAAATAACCCCTCACACAGGTCTGTACACATAAAAATGAAAAAGTTATGGATTTTTGAAGTTGGAGAGCGAGAAAAGAACTTAGCCGAAAAAAACCCTCCGTCCTTAAGGGGTTAAAACAGATGAATAGTTTTGTCTTCCATGCGTCTTAAATTGTAGCTGTTTAGGATTGTTCTTTCTAAACAATGACTGTTGGCCAACATGGTCTCCCTCTACTGAGGTCTGGTAACTCTGTGATAAAGGTTAACACAGGCAGTCCGGGTTACATACAAGATAGGTTCGTAGGTTTGTCTTAAGTTTATTTGTATGTAAGTCAGAACTGTATATTTTATCCTGAGCCAAACTTTTTGGTCTCTGTGACAATTGAATTAAAAATGTTGGATGTCAAAGAACCAGGATTAAAAATAAAGCTCATTACAGACACCTGTGATAACGTCATAGCTGTTTAAAGTACGTAAATTACCAAACATCAGAGGTCGTTTGTAACTAGGGGTTGCTGTAAGTCGGGGTGTTCATTGTATTGTCTAGAAGAGTTATATCACATGCTACACAAATTCATTCCACTATCAGTAGGTAGTTTTGTTATTCCACTTTTTTTCTTTTTTGTACACATTCGTTTAATTTTTGAAAATGTATTAAAACACAATAAAACCTATATAAATTTGGTATCACCGCGATCGCACCGAACCAAAGAATAAAGTAGGCGTGTTATTTGGAGCGAAGAGTGAAAGTCGTAAAAACTGAGTCCACAAGAACGTGACGCACGTGCGGTTTTTTTTCAATTTTTCCACATTTGGAATTTTTTTTCAGCTTCGCAGTACACGGCATGTTAAAATAAATAACATTACAGGAAAGTAAAATTTGTTACGCACAAAATAACCCCTCACACAGGTCTGTACACATAAAAATGAAAAAGTTATGGATTTTTGAAGTTGGAGAGCGAGAAATTAGCCGAAAAACCCTCCGTCCTTAAGGGGTTAAAATAAGCATGAATAGTTTTGTCTTCCATGCGTCTTAAATTGTAGCTGTTTAGGATTGTTCTTTCTAAACAATGACTGTTGGCCAACATGGTCCTCCCTCTACTGAGGTCTGGTAACTCTGTGATAAAGGTTAACACATACAGTCCCCGGGTTACATACAAGATAGGTTCTGTAGGTTTGTTCTTAAGTTTAATTTGTATGTAAGTCAGAACTGTATATTTTATCCTGAGCCAAACATTTTTGGTCTCTGTGACAATTGAATTTAAAAATGTTGGATTGTCATAAGAACCAGGATTAACAATAAAGCTTCATTACAGACACCTGTGATAACTGTCATAGCTGTTTAAAGTACAGTAAATTACCAACATCCAGAGGTCCGTTTGTAACTAGGGGTTGCTGTAAGTCGGGTGTTCATCTGTATTGTCTCAGAAGAGATTATATCACATGCTACACAAATTCCACTATCAGTAGGTAGTTTTTTCTTCCACACAACACTAGGATGTAATGTCTTCTGAGGCTTTTATCTTACTAATAGGGAGAATTGTTTACTGTGCTGAGGAATCTGTAAACACTGACTACAGAAGATATAGTAGTCAGACTCTATTATTTTATATACATCCACAAATGAAAATGAAGACGTATAATGCTGATTTTCCAGCGCAGTGTCCAAATGAATCAGATCATCATAGTTCATAGATAGTTATCCACAGATCACCATGTACTTGACAAAACTTTTCCTCTATTCACCCTTGTACACAAATGGTACACTGGACTCGATGTCAGGGAACACAGATCAATAAATAACAAATATTTTTCCACAAAACTATAGATCTAAACTGCTCAACAACTCCTGCCGCTGCCTACAGGCAGGACTGCATGTACAAATACAGGTTTACATCAATGTCTCCCCCAAGTGTTGGTATGAATATAAATGCTTACATTAATGTCATACTGACTACATATATATGCAGGAGCATCTTAAATGTATGATAATGAATGCACAAAAGATGGCAATCACAGCTCAGGACTGAGCCATATGTAACCTTGGATTGGGATATTAAAATATAAAAGGAGAAAACTGCCAACGGTGATCTGCAAAGGTCAGTCAAGATCCGAGAGTGGGAATGTGAAGATTATGACAAAAGTCATTGGACATCCGGCCAATATGTCAGCTATTTTATAAGAGTGATCCATCATGTGGTGAGTAGTGGCGACAGAAAAAAAACAAGATGCTAAGAGTGGTTTGCATCATGTGACCAGTGGCTGCAGCACTTACACGTGGCATTAGCTTTCTCTCTTCTGTGACCGCTGAGACTGGTCCCACGACCACTAACACTTGTGGCCAAGCGTGAGGTGTCCACAAGGACCTGGCTCTTTCATCACATGTAAACCTGATGGAGGTACTTTTTTTTCCCCGGGGTTTTATTTATGGCTGAATGGCTTAATACCGATATCTGACAGCGCTTATAGGTCAAGATGGACTACTACATAAAAGTAACAATAAGTTCTTGAATTGGCATAAATTTAAAGATTGTGACAAGGTCACTATTGAATTGGAGAGAAAATGAGTGTTCATGTGTATTACAGCGACCACAATGTGAATTGGGTCACACTGGAAGCTGTTTTCCATGTGTTGGTCTCTTGGAAGACCTGGTCAGGACTCTAATTGCTGGAGTGGAGACAGAAGTGTGATCACTGCTCCAGACCAAAGCTTCCAGATTCTAATGGGTCTAACAATACACCAGGTGTGCAACCCCTTAAAGAAGGGTGTGGAGCAGCCAGAAGCTGGACTGTGTGAGAGCCACACGTGAGTGACACGGGGTTACTGAACGTATGTTTCATGCTGGCAGGGAGAAGCCCTCCAGTGGCTAGTGAGGGCCGCCAAGTGTTTAGTTAGAGCCGGACAGGCAAGGATTTTGTTTGATACTGGTGTTTTCTGGAATAAATGCACAATTAGAACTTGAATCCTGCTGATCATGAGAGCTTTGTCATTGCCGACCCACACGTTTGAGCTGAACCCCTACAAGATTTAAAGAGAACCTGTCATGCAAATAAAGACTTCATTAAAAACAATGTTTAAAAAGAATTGCCCTTATTTATCCCTAAATTGTCCCTTTCCATGGCTGCAATGTTACAAAAATCAGTTTGTAAACTTATATCTAAAACAACTGCTAAGAGTCAATGGCACTAATTGAGTCATTCATATTAAAATTAACCTGCATTGTCCTGCCTCCTTGTTCCTGATTGACAGGTCTCAGTGCTATGCTATTCTGTTGTAGGGAACATTGAGAGAGAGCTCATAAAGTCATGTGACCAGGGAGACATCATCTAAGATCCTGTTTCATCTGCAACATCTACCTCATGTATGTATCTGATCACATGAAATCACAGCAGTCTCCATGGAGGATGGGGAGGAGTAGAGGTCCGTGGAGGTGAATGTGATCAGATATGTGCATAGTGTACAGTTTTCTAATGTTAAGTAGCTAAAAGACCTGTGATGACATTACCTTGGTCACATGACATGCTGAGAAGAGGCATGGGACATGGGGAGGAGTACATCTGAGGGACCGCCGATCCGGACACTCCCCTCTGATGCTATGTAATATAACATAAAGTTGAATTAAAGTGAATTTTTAGCTAAACGAAGAGTGTCAGTAAGTTATTAGGACTTTATAGGAACCTGTCACTAGCTGTTTATGCAAAATGTGGTGACAAGTTCTCTTTAAATATTAATAAACTATTCATATCCCAAGTTCGCCCATGGATGTCTGCTTTGCACTTTTCTCCTTATCATATCCAGAGAACAGTAGATTTGTGGGTGTTAGGTCTTGGATCCCCACCAAATTGATATCCTTAGGTTAGATTATCAATATTGTTAGCCCCCCAAAATATTTTTCAGTAAATGAGTAAAGATCTCCTTTGATTTAAAATGATTTCTGTGAAATATGATACGTTAAATTTTTAGGCATCTAAATCACATTAGCTCCTTGGTGTAAGATGACAAATTACCCCCTTTAACTGCTATAGTCTGTTGTTGGGGAGGAATTGAGTAATTCAACATAATCCATGCAGGGTAACACTTTAGAAAGGATGTGATCCATAAAAGGCTCCAAAAGAAAAAACTTTTTGGTTTTGGTCACATTTTTAACCAAAGTAAACTTTGTATTAACATCTATGGTGAAATAGATGAGCTTATGCTTGTTGTACTCACACGCTAGTACTGTACATTCAGCAGAGCCACAGTATAGCTGGATAGTAAAACATGGTGCTAGGAGAAATACCTGGTGTAGTTTTTGGCGCCGAGAACCAGTTGGTTACATGTTAGGCCCCTTCCACACTAGCGTTGCATTTCACGTCAGGGTGCAATGCGTGAAAAACTGACGTTTTTGGCTGCGTTTTTGTTCCATTTTTCCTTGGAGTCATTTGCTTTTTTCACGCGCGTGTTGTTCGCGTTTTTTTTTGCGTTTTCGGTGCGTTTTTCACGCGCGTTTTTAAATCAATGGCACTTTTTCAAAGGGACCATGGTTCGGGAATAAAATGTTTTATTTAATGAAAAAGAATGTCTTCTGTAATTAGCATATGTATGCAACATCTACAATCTTTTCTTCACTGTTCCGCGCGCAGAATTTCTCCCGACAAGTTAGCAAATGTGAAAACAGTGAAGAATAGAATAAAACAGTGACACAGTATTTAAGTGAAAAAACATTAAAGACACAGTGAAGAAGATTTACAGATGTCGGCACATCTGCTTACTTGTCGGGAGATACGCGCGGAACGGTGCAACAAAATAGCATTGTGAAGAACCATATATATGTGTTAGAGACATTGCAGATGTATAGGAACATCTGCAATGTTTCTTCACACACATAAATAGTGTTCTCACATGCTATTTTGTTCGCCACCGTTCCGCGCGTATCCCCGACAAGTAAGCAGATGTGCCGAACATCTGTATCTATTCTTCACTGTGTTTTTATTTATGTGTTTCTTTCACTTAAATGATCTCTGTGTTCACGTGTTCACTCTGTTTTGTTATTCTTCTCACTGTTCTTCACTGTTTTTTTAATTGCAATGCCGATTGTCATCGCGCAGTGGGATTATTCATGTCACCTAGCAACCCATCCATTTAAAACGCATTGCACTTGCAATGCTTGCGAGTGCAATGCATTTTTGATGCGTCTCCATAGACTTGAATGGGGCGGGAAAAACGCGCGTGAAACGCAAAAGTAGAGCATGCTGCGATTTTGATGCGCATCAAAACAAACGCAAGCACGCGCGTGAAAAACAACGCAAATGAGGAAAGGCCCATTGGAAACAATGGGACAGAGTGCAATGCAAGTTCTGCACGTCAAAAGCACGCGCAGAAATCGCGCGTGAAAAACGCTAGTGTGGAAGGGGCCTTAGTAGTAAAAACCTTATACTGTATGAATGATGTGAAACTACAGACTAGAAAATGGACACATTTACATAGGTAGGTGCTACAGAACACAATTTTTTTTATTTATTTATTTGTTTTCAATAAAGCAAAAGATATAGGACTAGATGTTCTCGGTCTGTTCATCAGTGTGACAATCTCATACGCTTCAAGTGGGCATAGACAATATGGTGCATGTGTGACATTACACACCACGTTGTTTATCTCACATATCCATCTGTACGGATATTTCTATCATAGCAGCCAGCACATATCTCAGTAGTATTCCAAAGCACTGTCAAGTTTATCATTAAAATATATGTGTATATATACATACACAGTATATTGCTCAATCCTACAAAGTAAACGGAAAAGGAAAGTAGATTCAGAATTCATGAAAAACATGGAAATTGCCCGTGGGTCGTCTAAGAGAAGCAATCCAAGCGTCAGATTTCATCCTCCGAGGAATGGATGGCAGGGAAAGGGAATGACTAAATAATCACCCATATATTAAAACTACTACGGTATATATTAATCTTAAAACATTCAGCAAGTAAACAACAAAACTGGTATCTAAATCATAACTTATACACGTACATGTAACTTCAGTCATGGATTAATCTAAACGTTTTCAACCACAAGAAATTTTTAGTGTAAAAATCAGTCAAATCCTTTTTCTCGATTCCAATACAAACGTCACAAATTCAGCATTTCATTAAATTATTCCGCTATCTAATCCTAATCCATCGTAATCCCACACGCAAAAAGTCTCGTTCCTTGAAGAAAGAAATGGCTTTAGAAAACCGATGCACCTCAACGAACTGGTAAACCAAGTGGCTTCAGCAAGATGCTCCGTGTCATATGGTAGAAGTTGAGAACCTATTTGCAGATGCTACCTATACAACACATCCACTACATTGCATCGCGCTGATGGTTCTGTAAGTGGTTTTCACGTGTGCCACAAGGAAGGTGCTAAATAAATCAGAACTTCTTCTCTTCAAGTATTATTTCTTGCAAATACACGATCGCCCCTCAGCGTGAGATGCTGGAGTTGGTACTGCAACACTTCTGTGTCTGCCGATTCCTTGATGTTCATCTTATCTAGGTTGAGGTAGTCCAAGGACTTTGAATGTATCCTCTTACCCTTAAGAAGACAAAGTGGTAAAGGGCCGTGCACAGCCTTGTAAGACTCGTATGGAATAACTTTATTGCACTTATCCCCTGAGCTCGGCATTCGCCTTCGTCTCCTTCCATTTATGGCAGGGATTTCGTATGGCTGATAGTGACGCCCTTTCGCTTTGTATATTCGGGAGGACCGGGACAGTCCGGAATCCAGCTGCTTGGAGCGTAACGATGGTATGGCCTCTGCAGAACTCTCTTCTGTTGCTGTACACTTGTGTGCGAGCTTAAGGAGCTCCTCTCCTGTGGTAAACCCAACTAAATAATTGGAATCCATGTGGAGAATCTGATAACCTGACACAGTCCTACGGATTGGGGAGCATGGTGTACTAGAGCAGCGAGGCTTCTCCGCTTCCACTTTTAATGGAGAATTACGCTCTACTGTGCTAGAAGAAATGCTAGTCCTCTTATCTCCTTTAATGTCAACTTCCATTTTGGAGGTTCCAATGGATCCTAAAAACACAGAAAAAAGACATAGTTTATTCAAACTATTCATGTGAAGTGATTGTTTGCAATTACTATCATTTCTTCAGCTTTGTCCGGCTTTCTATATGTGGTTTATTGGTTTGCGGACCTTCAAAAATTAGTCAACCGGAGACTAAGTATTTAAGCGTTTTTAAAAACTCCTGCGTGGGCATCCAAAACGAATGTTGGAGGGGGTTTGGTCCCCACTTTCGTTTTGGATGCATTTAAAAACGCATCAAAAATGGCACGTGGGAAGGCGCCCTGTGGCCTCAAATGCATCCAGTGGTGGACAAGTAGTTATCCCCTAAATATTGGTAGCCGTATTCAGAATGTCTTGATGAGACAAATCCTTTAAATCTTATTAAATATTGATTATTCTATCAATGAATGATATCTACAGGTCTGACTTATTGTAACGCCAGTTCACCAAGACAGAAACCTAAAAGTCCCCATTTTTGTGAAAGGGAGACTGATGGTGTCTATCAAGTGAAAGATCTTTTCTAATTCAGATAAAATATGAGAAAGCACAGATAATAACAGAACTTAAGATAGACTGTAAGCTCTTATGTCACCCCCCTCATCCTCATAGACTGTAAGCTCTTGTGTCACTCCTCATCACCTCATAGACTCTAAGCTCGCTATGTCACCCCCTCATCCTCATAGACTGTAAGCTCTGTGTGTCACCCCCCTCATAGACTGTAAGCCTCTTAGTCATCCCCCCCTCATCCTCATAGACTATAAGCTCTTATGTCACCCCCCCATCCTATAGACTATAAGTATTCTGTCACCCCCCATCCTCATAGACTATAAGCTCTATGTCACCCCCCATCCCTCATAGACATATAAGCTCTTATGTCACCCCCCTCCCATAGATATAAGTCTTAGTCACCCCCCATCCTCATAGACTATAAGCTCTTTGTCACCCCCTCATCCTCATAGACTGTAAGCTCTTGGTCATCCCTCTCCTCAAGACTGTAGCTCGTCACTCCTCATCCTATAGACTATAAGCTCTTATGTCACCCCTCATCCTCATAGACTGTCTTAAGCTCTTGTGTCATCCATCATCCTCATAGACTAAGTCTGTGTGTATCCACCTCATCCTCATAGACTGTTATGTCACCCCCCCTCATATGACTTGGTGTCACATCTAGACGTAATTTATCATCCCCTCATCCTCATCTATAAGCTCTTATGTCCCCCCCACCTCATAGACATAAGCTCTCATTATGTATTCACCCCCTCATCCTCATAGACTGTAAGCTCTTGTGTCAATCCTCTCATAGCTGTAAGCTCTTGTGTCACTCCCTCATCCATCATAGACTAAGCTATTATGTCACCCCCTCATCCTCATAGATGTAAGCTCTTGTGTCACCCCCTCATCCCTAGACTGTAGCTCTTGTCAATCCCTCATCCTCATAGAATGTAAGCCTTGTGTCCCCTCATCCTCATAGACTGTAAGCTCTTGTGTCAATCCCCATCCTCATAGACTGTAAGCTCTTTGTCACCCTCCTCCATAGAATATTAAGCTTTATGTCACCCCCCTCATCCTCATAGACTGTAAGCTTTGTTCACTCCCTCATCCTCATAGACTATAGCTCTGTGTCACCCCCTCATCCTCATAGACTGTAAGCCTGTGTCAGCCCCCTCAAACTGTAAATTTAGTCATCCCCCTCATCCTCAAGACTATAAGCTCTTATGTCACCCCCATATCCTCATAGACCTATAAGCTTAATGTACCCCCTCATCCTCATAGACTGTTAAGCTCTTGTGTCAACCCTCATCCTCATAGAACTGTAAGCTCTTGTGTCACCCATCATCTCATAGACTATAAGCTCTATGATGTCACCCCTATCTCATAGACTGTACTCTGTGTCAATCCCTCATCCATCATAGATATAAGCTCTTTGTCAACCCCTCATCCTATAGACTGTAAGCTCTTGTGTCACCCCCTCATCTCATAGACTGTAAGCTCTTGTGTCACCCCCTATCCTCATAGAACTGTAAGCTCTTGGGTCACCCTCATCCTTCATAGACTGTAAGCTCTTGTGTCAATCCCTCATCCTCTAGAATGAAGCTCTGGTGCACTCCCTCATCTCATAGTACTATAAGCTCTTATGTCACCCCATCCATCCTCATCGACTGTAAGCCTTGTGTCACTCCCTCATCCTCATAGACTATAAGCTCTTATGTCACCCCCTATCCTCAAAGTAGCTCACTTGTGTCACCACCTATCTAAAGACGTAAGCTTTGTGTACAATCCCATCATTCCTCATAGACTGTAAGCTCTCTGTGTCACCCCCTCATCCTCATAGACTGTAAGCTCTTGTGTCAATCCCTCATCCTCATAGACTGTAAGCTCTTGTGTCACTCCCTCATCCTCATAGACTATAAGCTCTTATGTCACCCCCTCATCCTCATAGACTGTAAGCTCTTGTGTCACCCCTCATAGACTGTAAGCTCTTATGTCACCCCCTCATCCCATAGAACTGTAAGCTCTTGTGTCACCCCCTCATAGACTGTAAGTTCTTATTCACACCCCATCCTCATAGACTATAAGCTCTTATGTCACCCCCCTCATCCTCATAGACTGTAAGTTCTTGTGTCAATCACCTCATCCTCAGACTGTAAGCTCTTGTGTCATCCTCATCCTCATAGACTATAAGCTCTTGTGTCATCCCATCATCCTCTAGTCATGTAAGCTCTTGGTCACCCCCCTCATCCTCATAGAATGTAAGTCTTGTGTCATCCCATCATCTTATAGACTGTAAGCTTGTGGGTCACCCCTCATCCTCAGACTATAAGATCTATGTCACCCCCTCATCCTCATAGACGTAAGCTCTTGTGTCAATCCCTCATCCTCATAGACTGTAAGCTCTTGTGTCATCCCTATCCTCATAGACTATAAGCTCTTATGTCAACACCTCATCCTCATAGACGTAAGTCTTGTGAATCCCTCATCCTCATAGACGTAAGCTCTTGTGTCACTCCACTCCCTCTCCTCATAGACTGTAAGCTCTTTGTGTCACCCTCATCCTCATAGACTGTAAGCTCTTGTCACCCTCATCCTCATAGACATGTAAGCCTGTCACCCCCCTCATCCTCATAGACGTAAGCTCTTGGTGCACTCCCTCTCCCCATAGACTGTAAGCTCTTGTGTCACCCCCCTCATCCTATAGACTGTAAGCTCTTGTGTCACTCCCTCATCCTCATAGACTGTAAGCTCTTATGTCACCCCCTATCATCATAGACTGTAAGCTCTTGTGTCACCCCTCATCCGCATAGAATGTAAGCTTTGTGTCACCCCTGTCATCCTCATAGACTGTAAGCTCTTGTGTCACCCCCTCATCCTCATAGACTGTAAGCTCTTGTGCACCCCTCATCTCATGACTGTAAGCTTTGTGAGTATATATAATAAAGATTATTATTATTATTTAAGATGCTGCTCCTTTGCATGGAGAACAAGTAAGGGTATAAGCCAGGGGAGCCAAACGCGACTACAGCAAGGTTTACATCAGCTCAGGATACAATGTGAAAAGGCAGATTGCACTTGTAAGACAAAACAAAGATTCTCCTTCAACTATTCTAAATTCTCCTTTTCCTACAACCTTAAAAGGAACCAAACACGGAACCTACAACAAGCATACACTACCTTCCCCACCATGGGGGCATGGATGGAGGCCGGTGTTTGATTTTAAGTCTGGCTCTCTGTGTTGTTCGGGAGAAAATCTAGTTGAGTAAAGGAAAGAAGTCAAGCGTCTATGTGCTCGGACACTTAGACTCCTGAAGGACATGCAGGAAGTGGGGAGTCCATTGAAGCCCAGCCATGGCTGTTGTGGTGGCCTGATAATACCCCGGGGGTAAGAAAGGATAAGGAACGCTAGTGGAAAGAAAAGAGGGAAAGTGAAACAGGGCAAGCGTGTATAGACGGATTGGAAGAAGGCTTTGGGGTTTGACAAATTTTGCTCCAGTGGTCTAAGCCTCCAAATGGTAACCCTAGCTCCTGAGTGATTGTGCGCATACCTCCATAGAGAAATACAGGATCCTGCCACCACACATTTCATACAGTAATATAATAATTATAATCAGTATCACATCTGTACAAATACATGCAATTTTATTCTTCCAAAATCAGAAGACGGTCCATTTACAGAAGTGACAATAGTGGCGCAGCACGGAGAGCGCTCAGGAGGTAGAAGTGCTGAATGATGTGGAGGTGGGAGTCGTGGGCGCTGTTTCTATGGCTGCAACATGCCAACTCTGTGATCACTACATACATATACACATGAGAACGCAGTCCATACAACCAGCCCTCGAGAAAAGGAAAATAAATCACAACATTAGATAAAAGACTTCATTTTGTTATGGAACTGCACAACTTTTCCCAAACAAATCCTTTTGGTTTCTTCCTACGGTATGCACCCAAGTGATCACTGGCATTACATAGGTTATAGACTGGCAACCACAATACTACAACCAACTACCTTGTGCCACCAAAACTAGTTTGATCTGTCAAGGGCCACAAAATAATCGCCACACATGCCCATTACCTAGACCCTGCAAAAAATTACCCTTGGACGGTTGCATGGATTTTGCTCAAAACTACCTGAGCAGCCACCAGCCGGAGGCCTAAGACTCTTGACATATCTGGTGGTGCTGGTGGAACTTCTATCATACACCGACACACAAGTGTAGGATAAGTCTCCCCCATGGACTCCATAGCGGAGTTATACACCAAGCTCCATGCACAGTTTCAAAGCTTTTGTTTCCTGCACTTATTGGCACTGAGTGAATAATCCCTTAGAGCCGCGTTCACACTAAGCACTTTGATTGCGTTTTTAAATGAAAGGCTCCAGCCCTGATCAGACATTGAGCTAACATTCCCTAAGGGTGCGTTCACACGATCAGTTTTTCAGATGAAGTTTTTGAAGCCAAAAGCAGGTGTGGATCATAATGGGTGAGAACATATCATTGAGAGGAGCTGCTCCTCCTCTTTTTTCACTCCACTCCTGGTTTGGACATCAAAAACTGCACCTGAAAAACTGAGCGTAGCCTAAAGAGGATTTTACCAATTCCTCCTTTCCACTTTCAGACCATAATCTCCTTTCTTTTACTTTCAATAATCCTTCACCTTCTCAGAATCCTTCCACCCATCATTCATGCCGGAATCCATGTGCAATAGATACTCACAGAAAACTTACAGTCTGCACTATCCCCCATCTCCTCTTTCACCGGTCCAAACCTGGCTACTAACCACTATAATCACACTGTCAGAAGAGCGCCAGATGAGATGGCACCACTCACTATCCGAAATTTTCAACACACACGCAGCCAACCTTGGCACACTGAACAAACTCGTTTCCTTCAGCAGTGCTCCAGGATTCTGTGGAGTCTGTGGAGAAAATCGCGCACATCTGCAGACTTTCTACACTTCAAATTTATGCCAAAAACTTATAACTCTGCCCTTCACCTTGCTAAACAGGTCTATTTTACTAATCTCATATCCTCTCTCTCTCTAACAACCCCAAAAGGCTCTTTGATGCTCTTCACTCTGTTGACTAACACAAAAGGTGCAGCCACCGTCACAGACCTTGGGGACTGAAGATCCATGGCGGCCTACTTTAAAGGAAACTACCACTTGTAGTGGCAGTTTCTGATGGAATACCGGGCACCAGCTCAGGGTGAGCTGTGCGAGCTTATTTTGTAGCGTTTAACGCGGGTATCGCGGTTTAAAACACTTTTTAAACTTATAGCCGAGGCAGGGCAGGCATACGCGCTCGGCGCTTACCATGCGCGACGGCGACTAATAGGAAGGTGAAGGAGAGCCGCGGGCGGTAAGCGTCGAGCGCGTACCTGCCCTGCGCCGGCTATAAAGTTTAAAAAGTGTTTTAAACCGCGTCGAGTTTAAAACGCTACAAAAATAAGCTCCGGCACCAGCTCACCTGAGCTGGTGCCCGTATTTCCATCAGAAACCTGCCACTACAAGTGGTAGGTTTCCTAAGGATAAAATCGATTGTAACGCCAGGAAATAATTGCCAATTCACTCACCCCCTTCATACCCTTCCCTCTGGTACCTTATCTTGTTCACTCTCTTCCTTTGAGCACAGTCACAGAGAAAGAAGTGTCCAGGCTCCTTTCCTCTGCTCGCCCACTACCTGCATCAGTGACCCCATCCCTCACATCTGGTACAGTCTGCTCTCCCCAGCAGTCACTTCTCACCTAACTAAAAATCTTCAACCTCTCTCTCTCTTGGGGTGCCCCCTCTTCTTTCAAGCATGCTGTTGTACCTGACTAAAGAAGAAACCTTCACTGACCCATCCAATGCTACTAACTACAGAGAGTCTTCTACCTCCCCTTTCATCTCCAAACTCTGGAAACGCCGGTCTATTCTCGACTAACCCGGCTATCTCTCAGCGAACTCCCTCCTTGACCCCCCACAATCTGGTTTCCCTCTATGTATCCACTGAAACTGCTCTTTTAAATCACAATGATCTCCTCACTGCAAAATCCAAAGGTGACTATTCTCTTCTCATTCTCTGGATCTATCGGCAGCGTTCGATACTGTGGACCACCAGCTCCTCCTTAGGAGCATTCACTCCATTGCCTAAAGGACACTGCACTCTCTTGGTTTCTTCCTATTCTCTGACCGAACTTTCAGTGTAGTCTCCCTTTTCTGGATTATCTCTTCTCATCTTCCTTCAGTGTCGGGGTCCTAGGGCTCAGTCCTGGTCCTCTTCTCTTCTCCCTCTATACTGCCCCCATTGGACAAACCATCAGCAAGATTGGTTTCAGTATTCATCTTAGCTGTGACCACCCAGCTGTATACTACATCAGCACGTAACATCAGCCCTGCCTTACTCCAGAACACTAGTGAATGTCTCTCTGCTTGTCTCTAACATCATGTCCTCTCTCTTCTTACACTTATCTTTCTAAAGATATCTGAACTTCTTTCTTTACCATCTACTAACAAAACCCACGACTCTCCATCTCGGTCTGTGGGATCACTATAGCACGAGGCAGCAGGCCGCTGTCTTGGGGTTGTGCTGGACTTTGACCTCTCTTTTCACACCATATACTTAATCTATTGCTCCTCTTGCCGGATGCATCTCAAAAACATCTCCAGATTCGACCGTTTCGACATTTGAAACTCTAAAATGCTAATTGTTGCTATGATCACTCTCGACTAGACTATTGTAACTCCCTACTAATTGGCCTTCCACGACTAAACTCTTCTCCTCTTCAATCTATTCTTAATGCAGCGACAGGCTGTCTTTCAGGCCAAACGCTACACGGATGCTCAGTTTGGACATTACTGCACTGGCTGCCGTTCCTTCCGTATTCACTTTAAAATAATAACCCTCATCCACAAAGCTCTGAATAAGCTCACCTCTATCCTCTTCTCTATTTCAGTCTCATCGCCCTTCCGTGCTCTTCGTCTGCCGAAGTGATATGATTAATCTCTCCCTAATCGCAACCTCCCATGCACGTCTCCAGGGACTGTCTCACGAGTTGACACGACAATTCTCTGGAGGAATGCCCTTCACGAACCGGGACTCTCAGACTAATGACCCACCCCTACCAAAGATTCAAACGTGCTCTTAAAACACCATCTGATTTAGGCAAGTATAACAACTCGCTAGAGCTTGCTGAAATGTCAACTCTCCCTTACTAATCATCCTATGTCCCTCCCGTATGTTATTGGGAAACAAGATTTATATAACCAAGCTCCAGCTTCTCTGCAGTCTTTATTCACATAGGACCCTGTACACTAAGATGCGGCTGATGGCTGAGTCAAGCAGCACAACGAGTTGATTTAGTAATTATTATTAATTACTTATATATTGTCCCTTTAAAGAATGGCTGACCTATATACAACCTCTTGTGTTCCCCCTCATACCTCATAGACTGTAACGCTTTGTGTCACCCCCTATCTCAAGTCTGTAAGCGTTCTTGTGTCACCTCCTAACATCTCTATAGTCTGATAAGGGCTCCTTGCTGTCCACCCCCTACATCCTCATAGACTGTAAGCTCTGGTGTCACCCTCTCATCCCTCATAGACTACGTAAGCTCGTGTGTCACACCCCCGTAGTACTTGTAGACTGTAAGAGCTTGGTCACCGCCTCATCCTGCATTGAGTCTGTAAGCTCTGGTGTGACCACCCCTTAATCCTCATAGTCTAGGCTATGTAAGTCTTGGAGCAGGGACCCTACACCTCCTATTCTCCATAGACTGTTTGTTCTTTGTATGTAATAGTTGTACAGTCCCTATGATTTGTAAAGCGCTACGGAATTTGATGGCGCTATATAAATAAAGATTATTATTATAAAGAGAATCTGTCACCAGCTTCTAGTTCAAGATATGAAATGTCCTTTCTTTATTTCACTCCTTTATGTTAAAACTCGCTCCTTTACCTATAGAATGCTATCTCGGGCTTTATAGTACCTAGAACCATGCTTTTGGTGTCAGCTTTGTGGTTCTGTGATCTACAGAACTGGAGATACAGGGAGAAAAAGGCGGGAACCGGAGTTATATTGTGAGCTCGCACTTCCACCTTCTTTACCTGCCTGTATATAAGGTTCTGTAGGTCACAGAACCACAATTCTGATCCCATTAGCCAAAGCATTGTACCAGGTACTATAGAGCACAAGATATGGTCATCTCCCCTTAAAGGGAACCCATCAACACATTTTACATGACATTTTACCATTAAACCGCTGTAAAAAATCAGTAGAGTCATCTTTTTTCTTTAATGAGTCTAATTTAGAGGGTGCAGGGGAAGTATCGCTTCAGATACCCATATTTTCCATTCTGCAGAACCCGGAAACCTGCTTTTGGTGTCCTATTAAAGATATTCTCATCAGATGGTTCTGTGATCTACAGAACTGGAGACGCAGGCAGTAAAAAAAAAATCACATTTCCAACTATGTTTTCACCTGCCTGCATCTCCAATTGAAAAAAAGTTTGACAGGTTCCCTCTGAAGTTCTGTCTGATGGTACTTAGGTACTTAGTGAGAAGTAACGGGCCATATATGACTTTAATGGAATATATGTAAGGAAGGCAATTCGTGTTTTCTATTGCCTGAGCTTTTGTTTTATGGCCCTTTTGGGAAAAAGCACATGGTGTCCCAGTTCTTTGCAGGGACTGCACGGAGCACAAGGTAAGTGATGATGCAGAATCTGGATACATCATGGTCTTATGTGCTGTACACAGGAGCCGCACACTGGAGAACATACACTAAGCCCATCACACTGCCTTATTCAGGTGAAAAATATCAATTTACACCTTTGAACAAAACCAGTGGATATTCATCTGTAATTACTGTCATCTCTGGCACCCGGTATAGAAGGTTTCTACACATTCATAGGCCTGATTCACTTTGGTGGGACACACCGGCTCCGCGTGCTTCCAGGATTTACCAGACGTAACCAGCACTCAGCGTGTCCATTCTGCAATTCTAGGTCCAGTTCGGTAGATCCTGCAGATCGCCATCTAACTCTATTTTATGGATGATGGAGCCAGACAAGTTGCACTTGGGCCAGACTGACTTGTGCTTACTCGGGCTGCCCGCACATGGACCCAATTAATAGGACCGGATCTGTATTTTGTATCTCATTCACGCACTGATCCAGGGAACCACCTCCGTGTGTAGGCAAGATCAGTAATGGATTGGCCCGGGAATCAAACCAGAAACACTGGCTGTGTCCATGAGGGACAAAGGGGACCTTTTATTTGGTTTTGACCCTACTTGTACTTTTTGTGTGGTTGGATGGCTTTCATAAGCAGGTGCAGTAATTTAGTTTTTAATTTTTTTTGATAGGTTGTTACCGATCTGATAACATCAAATATATAGTGGGCTACATATCAGAAGTGTTTGAGAGCAGAACTGTTCTAGTTGCCCATGGCAACCAATCAGAGCTCAGCTTTCATTTCGTATGGGCAGCATTGTGGCTTAGTGGTTAGCATTACAGCCTTGAAGCCCTTGGGACCTGGGTTTAAGTCTCAGGGTCAACATCTGAAAAGAGTTTGTATGGTCTCTATGTAATTTGTGTGGGTTTCCTCCTTTTCCTCTGGTTTCCTCCCACACTCCAAAACATACTGGTAGGTTGATTAGATTGTGAGCCCCATTGGGAAATGGGACTGATTTGGCGAACTCTGTGCAGCGCTGCGTAATCTGTGTGTGCTATATAAATAAAGAATTATTATTATTATTATAAACAGCTGTGGGAAAATGAAAGCTGAGCTCTGATTGGTTCCCATGGGGGAGAAAGCATAGGAAAAGCCCTTAAAGTGCCTATTACAGTCCCAGCTATTACTGCGGGAGTCTGGCTATAAGTTCCAGCGAGTCTTCGCGCTGGGCGTGTGAATGTACCCATAGCCAGTGCAATTCCCATGATGTATGTATTGCATTAGGAGCTGCACTGCAGCACATCAGCACAGCCGCTATACAGCCATCTGCTTCCAGCTCCATACCCGGCATAGAGACTCCCTGGAACAAGTGATATGTATAAGGTCCCTTGTCGTAACCTCACGGAACAAATCCTAGTGAACAGGTGAACAGATCCTAGTGACTTATCCGGATGATAGGTAAAAAACTGCTCCGAGCAAGGAAATCCCATTTAAGGAGCCTTTGACACCTGCGGGGCACATCCCCTGATACAACATGCAATGAATCTATTCTCTGATGGCTCTGATAGATGGGGGAATAATTTGCCTGCATTGCCGTCTCTTTGGGAAGACTCTAGACGGCTTAGGTTTCAGATCTCTTCCTCCTGATGTAATTTCTGCTAGGAGGTGTTATATTTTTATGTAAGAAGCAATAGTAGAAATGATTGGAAGGCGGATTTATTTTTATTTCAGCATCACCTTGCACATAGGCCCTGACGGATCACACATTACCGCAATATGCTCCCTCCAAGGAATAGCAAGGCACCAACGTGATGAAGGATTTTCTCACTAGAAATGACACATCGCGGTGCGCCACATCTTCCAGGTCACTGACAGATCAGAGGATTTCTCAGCTGCTGCTGCTGTGTCCGGGGCTATAAGGCCGTGTTTACACAGGTAAGGGGTGTCCAGGCAGGTCATAGCAGATTTATATATGGATTCACCACAAGGAATTTCCATAAAGTTCATCCATAGTTTTTTTTTTGTGGTTATACTAAACAATATTTCACATATATTGCTAGAAATATTGCTGCAGATGGATTTAGATGTGTGAATAATGGGGGACACAGGCGAGGCCCACCTGACTGCAAAATGATGGGAAACCATTGAGAAAGAACGTAACACCAAAGACATTGACATTGGTAAGACTCCACATGGAACTGTCTGCCGGTGTAGCATCCAGCATGGCAGGAGGGGCGGCCTCTAGTCCCTGCACCAGCAGTATTAAATAAAGGATTTATTTTATCGTGGCAAGTACCAGCGTGGTTTTGGAAGTGCCGCAGGTCCGTTACTTTTTCCTATACTTTGGAAGTCAAGGATTCTGACAGCGTGCACCACCACAAGGACTAACTGAAGGAGGACAAATCTCGGGTGATTGGGTGAGAGAACCTATTTGTTTTTTATATCTACAATTGTCACTGGGACAATTTTTTTTCTGGAACTACAATTATAAAATATTAAGTTTTGACTTACATATAAATTCAACTTAAGAACAAACCTATGGAACCGATCTTGTACGTAACTTGGGGACTGCCTGTATAAGGGTTGAGCCCTGACAAAATAGTATAGAGATACTAAATTTACAGATTCCCATTAAGCTACTGTTTTCTTAGCATTTCTCTTCATGCACCAAACGATTTCAGGCAAGTGTAGAGCAAACTAGTGCCTGCCGCAATCCTGCTTCTGCAAGGAATGACAAGCGGACGTCTGTATTGACCTAAAGTAGTCCATGATTGATCCGTGGGCTGTCCAATAATCAGTTCCTACAGTAGAAATTCATTCATAACTACATCACCAAAGATGGCCCCCTAGGTGACAACATCAACCCCCAGGGAATCTCTACTTTCATTCTGTGCTCAAATAAACTTTGTGTAGGAGGATACTGTATATTCTGGGCTTAATTGCAGGGTTTTATTGCCAAGATCAAGGTTTCCTTCTCTCTCCATGCACATACACTAGGGCAACTGGTAAGAAAAGACAATCTCTGTACAGGGCTACTGAATATGCCTGTGCTATACTGCAGCTCAGCCGCACGGCTCCAGATATATGTATATACTGACTCATCAATAGAAATTGAAAAGGTTTAGTTATTTTCCACAATGGGGTTTGACAATTGAAATCTGGGACGTCGCTATTCTTTTTCTGCACTTACAAACATCTGGCACCCCCTGCATTATACACCAGCAAACTGCACATAGTACACACTGCACTGTTCTTAGTAAATGAGCCCCACTGTCATGTTAAATGTAAATGAGTCCCATTGGATGGGTCTTAGTCTTCATACAAACCTCTCACTGAGAACCACTGATCCCGGGAGAAAGTCAGATTCCACGGACAAAATACTCATCACATCTGCACATGTAGCATGCTGACTGCAGGACTTACCTCAGTGGTAAGTCCATGGTCAGTACTCATTCTGATGTGTATTATGCCACTGCCAGGAGGGCAGAGAACAACCATACCATTATCCGCAGAAATACGGTATATAAGCCTCTTCCATGGCAGATATTTCCCATAATGTGTATTTGGGATTATCCATCCCACATTGCTAATTTAGTGCATGGAAATCCGCACATAGTAAGTTTTACAGATTCCCCCTACAATAATAAGCAGGAATATTCTCTAAAAAGCACGGGATACAGAAAAATGATATCACCGCAGGTAGAATCTACCAGTTTCTGTCACTTTTAGACTTGCATTTCTCTAGCACCACAATGTACCGAATGAGCAGTGGCCAAAAGATCTGGAAGATGGCCGTACACATTATATCATTAATAATTTATAGATATGACAGGAGACAGCGGTGATCCTATAAAATGTCGATGAACCTACATCTGTCCAGTCTATGACGTGTCCACAGAAGTGCCAGGTACAAAGTAAACAGAATGGCAGAATGATCCTGGCACATTGTCCCTGCTACATGTATGATTAGACTTGTCCTATAAATAGAGAAACCTACAACCTGTCACCAGATCAGAGGATAAGGGAAGGGAAGCAGTGACATGAGGACCAGATAATGGCAGTAAATAGTCACAGGTGACAGGCGGCCATAAAACCAGGGGAAGAAGAAGTATAACTTACAAAGGTCACCCTGTCATCACACAACTGCAATAACCAGCCATAGAAATGTACCATACATTGTATACAGCCATACATATACACATATATATATCTATGTGATCTCCCCCTGCTAGACATACATGACATCCTCCCTATAGAAGTTTCTGCAGCATCATGCTGTGGCCCATACACATGACAATGGTGCGGGCTCAGGGCATGTGTGATGCCAGGGCTGCCCTTCCCTCCTCAGCCACATCCCAAGGGCAACCTCCAGCTGCACCATCTGTGCCGCGTCCAGAAGGCAGAGCTGCATTGTGTCTATATATATAATGTATAATGTGCAGCTCCATGCCTCACACAATAGCACGGGCGCATCACCCCACACACCAGCCGCCCGCCCTCTCCCTCCAGGTGCCAGGCCCGTGCCCGGCCCGTGCCCAGCTCCCGTGCAGCCGCCCTCCCCGGGCATTACCTGCACACCCGGCGCCTCCACTTCCTGCTGCCGCACAGTAGCCGGGCGAGGCAGCACCGAGTATCCGAGTGATGTGTGAGGGAAGAGGAGGAGTGTGCCCGCAGGAGGCCGCCCACAGCTCCTCCACATCCCCCGCCTTGTGCTGTGTCCCGGGTGAGGGGCTCCCAGAGACCCCCAGGGAGGCAGCACAATGCCGCAGCACCAGGGTGTTATAGGGAGGGGGTGCTGAGGTACATGAATGCTGGGGGCATCAGGGCATCACCACCATTCAGCTCAGCATTACATAACATTGGCATATACCCTGCCCTGGACATGCTCTCCAGCACATACAGTAGTATATAGAGGGAATGCCAGCCCATACTGGTACACAGTACATACATTATCATAGTAGCATTATGCCACAATCTAGAAGGGCACATAACATACACTCTAGATAACAAGGCCTCATCCTCACTTTCCATAAACAGCGCCACACTTGCTAAGAGGCTGAGTTTGGTAGTGCAACAGATTTTTCCAAGTGAATCGCACATGTCCAAAAAAGTATAAAATACTGCATGGGCTCTTGTGTGGCCCCGGGCATTAGGGTCATCGAATCCATGGAATGGGGATGTGCGCTATCTGTAGAAACAGCTGAGAAATGCCCGCAATACCTAGCCCTGTGCATGAGCCCTAAATGTGATGAATATAGCATAGAAAAGTATTATATAGATTAATATAGAATAACTTGCTATTCAACTCCATTTCTCTGTCTTTCTTCCTGCTCTCACACATCTCCTGGATATACCTTCCCCTCTCCATAGACTTCTAGGCAGGCTTAAAGAGTAATGTCATTTCACATGATTTTTGATATTGTGTAGGTCATAAACATTTTTCTAATATACTTCACTAAGAAATTTTTCTCAGGCCCCCTTCACACCATTGTATACGGCGGCAGTATTCCAGCCGTACAAATGGCAGCTAGCATACATCATCCATAGCAGTGCATTGTGCACGGTAAGTTAAGGACCATACCTGGTGGTCACCTAAAAAAACCTATGTATGGCCTGGCTGCACGGCTCCCTCACGAGAGGTGCGTGTGTCCTGTTTGAAGCTGCAATGTTCCCCTTAGTTACAATGTTACTTCTAAGTTTCTATGACAATTCTGTCTACCAGATTAAAGACTCTCCTCTCCTGTTTGTTAAACAACTGTGAGTGCTAACCCTGAAAGTGAAGGGGTTAATCCTCCCATCTCAGAGCTGTTTAACCAAATACAGGGAGATTAGATGTCAGCTCATGCAGACTCCATAGGATACAAACTGTATAGGCAAGCATACACATCTCTATGAGAATTTTTTTTTTTTTACAAACAAAAGTATAAGCCAAGTTATCCAGCACAAAAAACTTCTGAAAAACTCAAACTGTGCTTATACTCGAATCAGGCAAAAAATAAAGTGAAAACTTACCTTTTTGGCGCCCCCGCAGGTCTTCTCTTCTTCCTTGGCAGCGGCAGGTCCGTGCACAGCTAAGACGTCAGCCGCCGCTGTCATAATAGCATGTGCACAGACCCGGTACTGACCTGGAGCTGAAAAAAAAAAAGGGGACCTGCCCGGGGCGTTGGAAAGGAAAGTACTTAGTTTTAGTTTTTTTTTGTGCTGGTGGGATTATTAGGTGCCTCGGCTTATACTGGGGTTGTATTATACAGAATTTGTAAATTAGGAAATGTTCACCACATTCCCCCATACACAATATAAAAATATCTCAAATCATGGTTATGCATTAAATATCTGGGAGCAATTTTTTTTTTGTCCTATGGACAAGCTTCATTACAGACTCCTTACAGCCGATCATTGCAGCCTGGGACTAGAGATCTTCCCCAGAGGTCACAGGGGCAGAGAGGTCTGTCTGTAACTAGGGGTCATCTGCAAGTCGGGTGTCCTTGAGTTGGGGACTGTCTGTAACTGCACCAGTGATCAGCTGTTAAGCATTTCCTGCATGTTGTGAGGGATTGGGGAGAGAGCTGAGGGATTGGTCTATTTTTTTTTTATTGTACAGTATTTTTATTTTCTTAACAGGACAGTCAATTTATAACTTCATTCTACTAAGAAAACTTCATAAAGGAAAAAGCCGCTGTGTAGTTTATTAGTCTTTTCTAACAGTAAATTGAGCCGTACACCGAGATTGGTTGCTATGGATCATATCAAAACCCAGAGCCGATAGAGCAATTTCATCCCGGTAACCAGTATGGCTCGAGTCCAGTAGATTTGTGCAGGGTCCTGCTTTTGATGCTACGGTATTGAAGACAAGACACCAGCTAAGCGTAACAAAATAATTTATATTTAGAATGTTACAAGTAGAAGAAAATAAAGAATGTCAGGCGTATAACATACCTAAAAATGCAGCTTCAAGAAACGCAAATCAAAGTCCGTGTATGTACATTATATATACTAAAGAATTTGTGTAAGTGCGCGGACGAGACATAAGCACCGACCATGTAACACTGAAGAAACCGATGTACAGTACAACTAAAATGGTTTGGCTTTTAACCAGAGGAATACAAATAAAACAGATAAGTAACTAATAATGTAACAGGTACAAGAACACAAAGTGACTTGTCTGAGCATGTAATGATATGTGTTCATAGAAACCAGTCGTACTCGGATGTAAAAACCCTTTCAGAAATACGATCCTTCTAACCAGCACAATACTTTGCCTCATGGACTGTACTATATGGAGCAGCACCACTAGGGTTAGCCGGATACCCGACAGTCCCACACTCCGCTCATCTGAGCTTGTATGTTCATGAGAATCAGAGCCTTGTGAATGGCCGGCATAAGGGAAGAATTCAGGGACTACACAGGAGAACCCGTAACTCATGCACAGATTTAATGCAACTTTATTTATAAAACCACCGTATTAACCCCCATAGATAAGCATACGAAACCTCGCCAATTGGCAGAATGTTGAACCATAGTTTGGAAAATATCTAGAAATAGGTAAAGGACCAATGAATCACATGCAAGGTAACTGAACCCTCTATATGATCCTATGTATATAGATGGTTATGGTCCTATCAGGCATGCTGCTGTACATACACACCGAGCGGCATTTAGTAGCCGTGATGTACTGCACCACTGTGGTGTTTCCGCCTAGCTGTCAGCTTCTACACGGTAATAGATTATTTGTGCACCAAAAAATCTAAATTATTATTTTTGGCGCACAGTGATAATAAATCAGCGGGAAGGTCCGGATTGTCCGTCTGTTTACATCAGAATCGGGTCGGTAAGCCATACTCAATTCCCCCGTCTTTCATGAGAGAGATAACTGAATGCTTTGTAACTGTGAAATTTTAAGGTAATATTTTTGTACATGGCATTATTCATGGCAATGATTGGTCCATGCAAATCAGTGCTGTTCATGCATTTCCAGAGCGGTTTGTCCTGCCCATCATGCTGAATTACTAGCAGTGAAACCATATTGATGATCCAAATATGAAGTATCCCCCCCAAACAGCATGTATATGAGCCCAAATATAGACTTGGGGACGTGTGCTAGTCATTAGAACAATGGTCAACACACGGCTCTAATTTTTGTTTGTGTGGATGAAATCTTATAGTCGGGCTGGATGCACCCCGTGACTCTAATAGAGGCAATTTGGTTCTAATAAAGTCAAATTCAACAAAAACACCACCAGTATTTATGTCTACATTCATATCACAAATACAGACAAAGGTCAAAGACCAAAATGTGCTGCACATGGTAATAGACACCTTAATGTAAACCCGAAGGACCCTATAATAGAGTAAGGGATTTGTAGAGCCCCTCTGTTATCCTGAAATGACCTAGCCTTACAGGCATGCAATAAAAGACGTAGAAAAATAAATAGAAGTGCTAAAGGCCTGTAAAAAGCCAGTGATACGTTGTATTGCTACCCATAGTAATAGGGATTTAGTTGTCATAGGAGCTATGTAGTCACGAGTAAAGCTTTGAAAATGAAGGTCAGTAACTTTGGATTGCCAACAGTATGGATACACATACATATTAACTCTTATCCACCTCCTTACAGACAATATAATAATATACAAACACTACAATCTGATTAAAATACACATTCGTGTAAACAGCCTTTCTTTGGTGTCTAGGTTTTTACAGGTCCTCGTATGATAGGACTATGGTGGACAGAAGTAGCTGTAGCAGAGTTGTCCATCACTAACTTGTATTCTGGATATGCCCTCCGCTAGATACATACAATGTAAACACATAACAATTCATGTACATCTCATCTATGCAGTCACTATATACAAATTGATATGGAGTAAAAAAATATTTCATACAGATATAGATACAGATATGATCTCCTCATTAGATCCCCTAAAGTTACATAACTACAAACATTCAGGAATGTAGATTCTGTCTTGCTTGTGTACAGACATCTTGCTGGGATGAAGTCTTTTCTTTATCCACTTCCTGTCTTTTTCCATCTTCAAAGACAGAGTCACAAGCTGTAGAGATGGCGATGGGTGATACACTGCCATCTGGAAGACAAGGAATTATTTCAGCAGTGATAAAATGACAAATAAACAGGACATGTAGTCAATCTAATCACTGGTGTCTGACCACTGGTTGTACCATATGGGGGTAAGACCAGTTCCTAATTCAGTGGAGAAAAAATATTTAGTGCCAGTTCTCGCACTTAAAAAATTGAAAATGTGAGAACAATTCCAGAAAATCAAGTCTACACAAGTTTGGCACACACTATTGCTGGTATGTTGACCATACTTCCATGCAGATCTCCCCTAGACAAGTGATGTCTCCTCGCTGGATTTCTACGGGGTTGAGATCTGGAGACTGGCTGGGCCACTCCAGGACCATGAAATGGTTTTTACGAAGGCACTTGTTTGTTGCCCTGGCGGTGTGCTAGGGATCATTGTCATGATATAATACCCAGCCATGTTTCATCTTCACTGGCCTTGCTGATGGAAGGAGGTTTGCACTCAAAATCTCACAATTCATAGTTTCATGTACAGGAATCAGTTGTCCTGGTCCCTTTGCAGAGAAACAGCCCCTCAGCATAATGTTGCCCCCCTCATACTTCACAGTAGGTATGGTGATCTGTGGATAAAACTCAGCATTCACTCTCCTCCAAACTGTTCAACTTTGGTTTCATCTGACCATATGACCTCTCCCAGTACTCTTCTGGAACATCCAAATGTTCTCAATCAAACTTCAGATGGGCCCAGATATGTACTGGCTTTAGCAGGGGGACACGTCTGGCATTGCAGGATCTGAGTCCTTGGCGGTGGTTGCAGTGTGTTACTGACAGTAGCCTTTGTTACGTTGGTCCCAGGTCATTCACTAGGTTCCCCTTTCTTGTGATCATTTTGACCCCATGGGGTGAGATCTTGTGTGGAGCTCCTGATCGAGGGAGATGACCAGTGGTCTTGTATGTCTTCTATTTTCTAATTATTGCTTCCATAGTTGATTTCTTCACACCAAGCTGCTTGCCTATTGCAGATTCAGTTTTCCCAGTCTGGTGCAGGTCTACAAATTTGTTTCTGGTGTCCCTCAACAGTTCATATTAGAGTTTGGAGTGTGACGGTCTTAGGTAGTGGACAGGTGTGTTTTATACTGATAACAAGTTAAAACAGGAGCCATTACTACAGGTAATGGACGAAGGACAGAGGAGCCATTACTACAGGTAATGAGTAGAGGACACAGGAGCCATTACTACAGGTAATGGACGGAGGACAGAGGAGCCATTACTACAGGTAATGAGTAGAGGACAGATGAGCCTCTTAAAGAAGAAGTTACAGGTCTGTGAGAGCCCGAAATCTCGTTTGTTTGTAGGTGACCAAAAACTTATTTTCCTCTATAGTTTGCAAATACATTCTTTAAACATCAGACACTCTGATTTTATGGATTTGTGTTCACATTTTGTCTCATAGTTGAGGTCTACCTATAATATCAATTACAGGCCTCTCATTTTTAAGTGGGAGCACTTGCTGTACACACACACTTCCCATCATTAAAAATCTAAAGTCAGCTCTTCTACTTTATTTACACATTTAATCTTTTGTCATTATACTTACGTGTGGCAAAGGGGTTGGACACGTCACCATCAGTACCAAGAAGCAGCGGTGTTGGAAGAATTTTTGTTGGAGTATACGTATTAAGAGATATTTTCCTGCCGACATGACTATGATATCCAGGAGTTGCTAAATAATATAAAAAGAATCTTATTTACCATTTTCCTATAGAACAAACCACCAACCTTCTAGATACAGCTTAGATACACAACATTTATGGCAAATATAAATATGAGTAAAAAAATATCCTACAAGGTGAAGCTGTTGGAGTATCCAAGAGACATTCACTGGAAGGTGCTGCGATAGCAGCCAGGAATTCATCCACCTGCTTTAGCGACAAGGAGTTGTGCAGAGTCTCTAAGGGGCATATGGAAGGCACCATGGAGTACAGCTCAAATCCTGGAAAACATACATTTACAAGTATGTATGTGGAAAAGTATTTGCAAAAACCATACAAACCATTAAAAACTAAAAAAAAAATTTGAATACTTGTCGCGGATGTCATTCTAGCACCATCACCTTTAGTGAAGGCAAAGCAACAGACAATACTTCCATATTACAGGTCATAGAAAAATCTAGAGAATTGGTCTAGAAAATATGCATTCAGAAATCTACTACTAAATACTGTAATATACTTACCTTCATATCTGGAATTGCATCAAAACCACAAGAAAACAGTAAAATAATAATACAAAAAAAAAAATCTTATCTACATATTCTATTCCCTGGTACAATAAGCCAATGATTAAAAAATGTGGAGGGCCTTTCAGTGAACCCAGGCACTTGACATGGTGAATCTCTATTTATTAGGGATTCACCCACTACAAGTATTTTAATAAACGTTCTGGAAAGTTGGCATTAAAAATATATATTTTTTTTAAATTAAATTAATGAATACAGTAAAAACATAAAAAAGGATAATCCTGTAGAGAGAAGATCAAAACATAACCACACAACTTAAACAGTATTTAAAATAACATGTAGTGAAAAAATAAAAAAAAATAATTACTACATTTGTCAATCAGAATTTAGGGAACCGTATAGATGCCAATGTTAAATGTATTTGTAATAACCAAAAAATTTGATTTAACGATATAGAATAAAAATGCTTGAGAAAAATGCTCCTTGAGAACAGATCAAGATTATTTTCATGTCAATGAGGTGATGACCAAAGAAGGGAAGTGGAACTTGTATACCATGTTTAAAACCCAAATAATGAAAAAAAAAAAAAAAAAAAAAATAGTGAAGCATGGGGGGGTTATCATTTAAATCAAACAAAACATACCATTGGTTGGGTGTCGAGCAAATGAGATAGAAAACCTTTTAACAGCAGAGCTGCGTGTGGCGTCTAAGAAAGAGAAAAAGAGTACCTGAAATTCATAAAGCTACCAAATAAAAAGAACTAAATGAAAGGGAAGGAGAGAAGAAGAGACTCCCCACGTGGTTGAACCTTGTTAAAATCCAGCAGCATGCAGTGCCACCACAGCAAATACACTTGGATTAAAAGAGGAAACTTTTTAGAGGCTTATTGTGTAGACCTGAAAAGTCCAGAGGAAAGCTGGCTACTTTGGTTTTAGCCTTTTAAAGTTAGTGAAAAGCATAAACTAAAAATGGGGGAAAAAAAAAATCAATACATTTGGACATCTATGGCAACTTTGGACTTAGACATGTTCTCTTAAAAAAAAAAAATCTAGGAACCAAAAAGAAATATATATTAAAAAAAAAAAAAGTTAAACATTTTTTTAAAATTAAAATTAAATGATAAAAAAAGAAAAAAATAATGTGTGTGCCACCCTCTGGTCAGAGGCGCAGCTTTTGCACAAACCAGTGTGCTTGTATATGCACATACCATCCATGCAGCCAGAAGTAGTCAGCTTTTTACGATGAGCACGAGCATAATCCAGTAGGTTAGGTGCACTTGAGGAGGCCCCGAGCACAGTAGTACTAAAGAGACCCGCGCAGTGAGACCCTAGTGAGAGTTAGAGAAAATACAGCAACCTAGTGTACCTCCATTCACAAGTGATGCATGCAACATGCAATATAGTCGTCATCTGTTACCATACAGAACACAAGAACTGGCATTGTTACAGATTACACTACAAATCACAGTGTCCTGTGCCATCTTCTGCTCACTAAAACATTTCATTTTTATTTTTTTGCTATGCTACAAAGTGGAAAAAATATAAATATTGCAGAGGAAGTAAAAGCTTCATCCCATTCTCATGACATTGATGTCCCATACTCATAGTAAATTATGTTTCAAGTTGCCCTATTGGAGCCGACTATGACAGGGGAGAGTCCCTAACCTCTGTAAGCCTTCCTTCACATGACCGTTTTTTGTGGCCGTGTGGTCGCCATTTTTTTTTACTGTTTACATTTTTACTGTTCCCATACAGCCCTATTCCATTGCGTTATGCCCATGTTTCAAGCTAACCTATCAGAGCAGATTATTTTCCAGCTCCCATACGACCACATCATATTGTGCTCATGGTCACAAGGGTGAGCCGATTTCCCAAGCCCCAAAATTTAGAGCCGCCTATTTGTACTGTCATCAACACACGAGTAAAGCTCACCCACCGATAAGAGTTGGACCTCTCTAGAATCTGCACATCCTGTGGCTTCTACACATCTGACTGAATTGTTCTCCGCATGCGATTCCAGAAATGGAAAACACAGCTAGGTTTCTGCTGCAGCTTATTGTCGTGACCTGCCGGGGGCAGGGGTGGAGTTTAAACGTTGTATTGTGGCAATATTGGCCATATAATAATGGACATATTTTACAGCAATAATGGGCACACCGCATAAATCATTTTACATGGAAGGTTTCTTTATGCAGCTTGCGGATAGGATACCCACAGACATTATATTCATCTAGTTTTGTCTCTGGTCTTAGACATGGAGTTTTTAATACTTTTGTTAATTATATTTCTTTTAGGAAACACCAGGAGTAGATTTAGCAGGAAGGAGCAATGTGTGTTTCTCCTTTATAGTTACTATTCCTGCTGGTTCCAAAAAACTGCATCACAATCTGCACTAATGAAGAAAACTCTAGCCTAATCTGTTTTTATATGATTCTATGTATATTTTATTTTTATTCCTGATCAACACCACTCACAATCCAGTGATTTCACAAAGTGAAATCTGTCAATCACTGTGTGTGGGAGGGGTCATCAGGACTCTTACCTCCTCTCCTAGGCGCAGCTTTGACCATACAAAGAGGAGCAGGGTTTTGTAAATGGATAAAAACTATCCAAATAATAATTGACAAGATAGACTTTAAAGGCGGAATTTATCATGTGCCGGTGTATGATCCCATCCACTTTCCCCTCTCTGACCCGGCAGATACATCAAGAGGTTTAGATCACCTGATGTAATGGTTGAGTGGCTGCACTGTCGGGCAAAATTACGCCAGGCCTGACCTGGCATTGTTTTGTGTAAAAACCTGTGAACACTCAGTGGTGAATGTTTGCAGGCTTTATCAACTACAGGCATGGGGCAGGAACATTGGCACCCTCTGTATGGCCATAAGGTGTGGAGGTGGCATAGTCACAAGAATAATCGCAATTTCATGCAATTCACAAGAAATTGTGATTATGTCAGTTCTGATTTCTGAAAACTGGCGTAGAAGCACGAATAGATCTCCCCCAAAGAGTAAGTTTACTTCCTATGCAAACTTTAGTTCATTACGTGGATTTCAATCCTGTGCATAATGTTTCCTGCCATCATGGCATGCAGCTGATGTCACGTACAGGTAACTATTGTGCATACGCCATGCCGCATCTCTACATTCTCACATGAGAAGTCATTCAATTGTGGGTAATGCTGCTTTGGCAAGGCAGATAGACTGATGAAAAGAAAACAAATGACACTTTACATAAAAAATGCATGCGGTCCGACTTACTTACATCCTTAATGGAGATTCTGGCACTAAATGTGTTTTAATATAACTCAAATTATTTGACTCCTCTGTGTCTGTTCTGAAGTTCTGCACAAATCTAGAACTTAATGGTAACATTAAGTTCTAAGGAAAAAAGAAAAAGCTATTAACATCAGAACGTGCAGGGGCCAGTGTGATGCACCCATGCCTCACTGTATCAGATATGTGGGAGAGGGTAGAAAACACAGGTGGACGTGCTGCTTTCAGAATCTGAGTGTAGATCTTTTATTTATCTATTTATATTTTTGCTACAAACTCTACATCCTAAAGGCAGTCTTTACCTCATTTCTGAAGGTGTGTGTCCACAACAATCTTGAGGGTGCGTCAGAATGCATGCATTTTGAAATGTTACAATGCGTTTGGCTACTCTGGAATCGTTTTTCTTCATTGCTGTAAGTGTAAGCAGCTGAGTAAACATCTTCACCTCTGCTTACACTTCCAGAAGAAAACCGCTTCCAGAGTAGCCAAACGCATTGTAACATTTTAAAATGCATGCCTCCTGACACATGCGTTTCGATGCATCCAAAACGCAACGTGTTAACGCACCTTCAGAGCCCAGAGGAGACAAAGCAGCCAAAATACATATTATGAACTCTTCTGAGCGCTGGGTGTATCCTATTAATCCGGTGTATTCATCACAGGTCAACTTCCCCCATAACCGTTGCATAGTTAGGGTCTCTCCAGGTAAATAATACTTACCAGGTCCGTTACTTCATATGCGTCCATTACACAGCCTGGTAACAGCTACAATACCAAGCACAACCACTATACAATGTACTGCACTGTGTTTGCCTTCGGTAAAGGGGCTCATTCAATGATTTTGCGGGACTGGAGAAGGGCCTCATATTTCACTAGTATTGTTGAATAAGCCCTCAAAATGACAGTAAATCAGGAAAACAAGGAGCTATTCACCAATAAGTAGAAGAGGATCACAAACTAAAAATGATTAAGGTATTTAACACTTGCAAGGTGCTGCAAAATTAGGCAGGGAAATTGTGAGGGAAAAAAAAAAAAAAAAAAGAATGCGGGCTGCTACACTATTTTTCTATTATTAAGAAATAATAACGTATAACAGACCCTGACGAACGCATGTGTGAACTTAGCCGGAGAACGAAAAAAATGGTTTCGGAACGTCTCAATAATGAGCTTAAAGAAAACATTCATTCTGGGCTAAACATGGAAACTACATTACAAAGTCCAAAACAAGTTGTTCGCCAAGTTGATCTCCATTGATGAATTAGAGTGGCAACTGCGGCTTTATTACCCAACACTAGTGCCAGCAATGCTCCTGCCGCTGACCAAATGCTTTATTCACAGGAGAATAATGGATGGCAACCAATATGGCAACTAACTCTACATTTATGCCCCAGGTTTTACAAGCGCATGCGGAAGCGATATTTATTTCTCACGTGCTTGTGCTACAACTTTCCTTATTCTATGGGAGGTTTGCTAAAAAAATTAATAAATTCCTCATATTTCTAAAAAAAATTGGAAGAAAAATATATATTTTGTGCACATTAAATTAAATAAAGTATACAAGTATTCAGAGCCAAATATGTGATTAGATCCAGAAACCCAGCACACCCAGACTTGTATATAAAGCCTTGTATATAAAAACACAAATTCTAAATATACTTCTCAAACAATGTGTTAAACTGTACGTACAAAGCCATAGGAATCTGCGCAAAAAGTGTTCCAGCGTCTTCTGCTTCAACGTATGAAGAACAAAGCTACTGTAAGTGAGGGCTTCCCATACTGAAATCAGTAACGCAGTACGAGCACCAGTTCACAAAACCCATAAAATATCAAACTAGCAGAATACTAGATGAGCAAATAACAGTACAGGCGGTCCCCTACTTAAGAACACCCGACTTACAGACGACCCCTAGTTACAAACGGACCTCTAGAGGTTTGTAATTTACTGTAATTTACTTAGCCCCAAACTACAATAAACAGCTATAACAGTTATCACAGGTGTCTGTAATGAAGCATTATTGTTAATCCAAGCTCTTTTGACAACCCAACATTTTTAAAAACCAATTGTTACGGAGACAAAAAAAAAAATATGTCTGGAGTTACAATTATAAAATCTACAGTTCCGACTTGCATACAAATTCAACTTAAGAACAAACCTACAGAACCTATCGCGTACGTAACTTGGGGACCACCTGTACATTTCTACACACAACTATATGTTAATATAAAACTATTGTTCTATACATAGGATTGTATATGCAGAATTTAAGCAGCTTGGGGAACACCTGCTTAAATGAAGATGCTGGGAGCTAAATCTAACGCATTTCTATCCACTTCCTTTTTTTGCAGGCAACTTTGGATCCAAGAATTTTCTAATTAATTTGAAAGAATTTTTTTTTGGTACAAATAATAAAAAAAAAGGTTAAAATTTTAAAGATTAAAAGGTAAAAGTATAACACCCAAATTTACTGCAGTAAGGAGCAGCAGTTGGGGTGATGTCAGTACCAGTGAGGATCCAGTGTATAAGCATCTGAAGCAAGGCCAGTTGTGGGTGCACAGCTACTCTACCGTGCTGCAGGGAGGATGGAGCAGCGCTAGATCCCTTACCTCGTAGTAGAGCGCTCCCAAAGTGACTTCTGGTTTTACACTTCCCAGAATGAGAATACTTCCTTGGTTCTTTTTTCTGTGAATGAGGGTCTGCAGGGAGACATATTCCAGTGTGACCAGCTACCAGGGAAGGTGAAGTGAGGAGAGGGAAGGCAAAAGGAAGGGGGGGATTTGGCACTTTGAAGATATTTTTAGCTGGTAAAAAAAAAGTTATATTAAAGTGGTAGACTGGCATCAGCAATACGCATACCAAGCCCACCACAAAGGAAAGCTCACCTGTCAGTAATGTCACCACTGCCTTGCATATTATTTCATTAAGCTCAGAGATGAGCAATAACTAGAAACGCATGACCCCTCTCTCCAAAATACATACTCAGCAAGGCCAAACGTGCATGTGTTATAATAGAAGAGGGGAATAAACCGCTTCTAGACACTCCATTTAGAACACCTGGTATCCCAACACTATGATATATATTTAAAAAATTGGATTCCTGCAAGATAACAGATGCAATGCAACTTTTTACACACTGCCTTTTCCTAGAATGACTTTAGTACTACCAAAACAATAACAATAAGTGCATACTGAGAGCCATGGGCTGGGTTTACAAAGTGCTATTTAATGGATGTATTGGAGCAGCAGCACTTAACTGCCCCATAATAATGGTAAAAGACATAAAGAATAAATATCCATCTGATGAGGATAGGGGTTTTCATTGTGAACAGCATGACCATCTTCAATTCAAAGCAGTGATAAGGAAAAAAATTACTAAATCATTATTAGGTACAGATATGAAAAAAATGGATAAAACTAACTGTATATCCCAAACATTAACAATTTCCTATATATATAGTGGATGCTTCATCTCACTACCTTTGGAAATGCAGGCCAGGCTTTCACACGAAAAAAAGATAAATGTGTAAAAAATTTAGTTTAAAAAACAAACAAAAAAACAAAAAAACTTTTGTACCGCTTCATTAAGTGCAACTTCAGGGTAACCACTAGTTCCCTCTGCCTGCTTGAAATGCCCCATTTACTACAACATCTTATGGATGACATGAGAAATAAAAAGAAAAAAAAAAACCCACAAGTCATACAAACTAGGGCTAATTTACACAGGCGTTTGTTTTGAGCCTTAAAAAAAAATAGAAAATGTAAAAATCTTTGTGTGTTCTGTACATCTCATATAAGTTCTGCACATCTCATATAAGTTCTGCGCATCTCATATAAGTTCTGCACATCTCATATAAGTTCTGTACATCATCTCATATAAGTTCTGTACAGTTCAGTGCGCTTGCACTGCATTTAGAAACATAATACAAGCGGTCCCCTACTTAAGAACATCCGACTTACAGACGACCCCTAGATACAAACAGACCTCTGGATTTTGGTAATTTAGCCCTAGGTTACAATAAACCACTATATCACTGGTGTCTGCAATTAATATTTATTGTTAATCCTGGTTCTTATGACAACCCAAGATTTTTAAAATCCAATTGTCACAGAGACCTAAACATTTTTTGACTGGGGTTACAATAATAAAGTATACAGTTCCGACTTACATAAAAGTTCAACTTAAGAGCAAACCTGCAGAACCTATTTTGTACGTAATCCAGGGACTGCCTGTACAAGCGCCAGGTGTGACGGCCTCGGCCCGTCCCCCTGCACTTTCATTGTGTTTCTAAATGCAATGCAAGTGCCGCATGTGACCGCACCCTAACTGTTTGTCTTTACAATGATTTTGGTCTTTTAAAGTGAAATGAAAATCCATGAAAAACTGAAAAGAGAAACCATAAAGATAGATAAAGGAATAGAGAAACAACTGAAACAATAATGAAACAAAAGTGGAACAGTATTATAAAGAACCAAGACTTCATAACAGGGTGAATAGGGGATAATGTATACACAAATATATTACTTTTTTAAAGCTACTTCTAGCAGGTGTAGGGAAACCCAACAAAGTACACAGCATCCTGGACAGTAGTCTGCATGATGCAAAGGTGGTAACCTGACAGAATAATATCCCTGCTGCATTGTGGGAATTTTAATCTCTAAATTACCTGGATTCTTTACATTGCTGTGATGAGTCAGACCTTATAAAGATACTCCCAATGTAAAAATAAAAGGGCTGGTCGCCTTTCAGCAAATATTCATATTATATGTATAATGAAACATTATACAATTTTCCAATATACTTTATGTATCAATCCCTCACTGTTTTCAGATCTCTGCTTATTCGTTACTTCCTCTGGATAAACACCTGCCCATGGTCATGTGATGTCACACAGGTGCACGGCTCATTACAGCCATCAGAGCTGTGTGCTATAACGAGCCGTGCACCTGTGCGATATCACATGATCATGGATTGTATCCACAGGAAGTAAACAATGGAGCTTCCTGTCTGTGAAATCTAGAAAACCATGAAGAATTGATACATACGTTTCATTACACACATTAAACTTTTCATGCAAATTTTTACTGAAAGTGGACAACCCCTTTAAGTATGCCCATCTTGAAAATTAACTAGACATGATGCCTACCAATGACTGCCTGCTGTTCTGTTTTATAGTGGTGGAGGTTGATGACAAGGACTAATGATAATCCCTTGTTAAGAATCAAAATAAATTCTATATAACAGAGTGGCAGTGTACGAGAAGCCATACTAGGTTTGGTAGGTCTCCTTTATGTTGACATCATGGCACCATAGAGGTGATATTGCAAGGATTCACAGAACCATTGACAGCTCTTTCTCCTGTCAATCATTGCGTGTGGGCGGAGGAAGCAGGACTCTCATGCCCTCTCTGTGAGTCCTGCCAGCACTGACACAAAGTTATCCAAACTACATATAACCAAGCTCGAAGATCCTCCTTCTATCAGATATCTTTACAACGCTCATAGTCACATAATCCCCCCATTCTTTATGATAGCATGCATATTGTGCTGTCAGAACATGCAGAAAGCTTATGGATATACACATCCTGTGATTATTACCAGGTGAAATGTTTAAAGGACTCTCCGTTAAAATATACAACAACAGTCAACACATATAGTAATAAACACACCAAAAAACGGTTGAGAGCTATAAATGGAGGACAATGCTTCCAGAAAGCTGTCATTATGTATAATCACAATGATCTACGTAAAGGTATTCTAAACTCTACAAGAACTTCTCTTGATCATGCAGGCTAACAATTATTAGGTCATGGCCATGAGGCTTAAAAAGTGACCTTTGCCCATATTTTAAATAATCAACATACCCGATTCCCTCTATTCTGCTATGGGTGACCATTGTTGATTCATTCACCTCCACAGTCCCTTCTTTCCTATGAGAAGTGGCCTATAAAAACAAGCACCTCCTCATCTGCCTTGAAATGGGACAATGTAGGGGGCATGTGTGTGACTTAACAACAGTTAAGTAAGTCTGTGTGTGTTGGGGATTTTAGGAGAGATCCAAAAACGGAGGCAACGACTGCAGAATGGAGGGCTCCAGGTACATGACCTATATTCTGAGGTTTCTCACATACATGACTTGTGCCATCCATTGTTTTTCAATAGGAAATGGCAACGGACAGGTCAGTCGAAAAAAAAAATATGGACATGGCTGAAACATTAGACTACAAAGTAGTGGTAGAAATCTGAATCTTCAAAGTGCATTTCCTATAAGCACCGCTGTAAATCAACTATATGCATCCATGACTGTGCAAACTGCCAAGGGGAGGCCTGGGGCTTCAGTCCCAGATATTCTTTCCAATAAATGACTTTCTGAACAAACCCTCATTGTTCACGGCTTTGTAGGTGGTCATAAAACACCGGATCACTTCTGTGGAAAGTAGATAATGACATATGTGGACAGAAAAATAACTACTTTATAGTGGAGGGCTGGATGCTCGTGATAAGGGTCTGTACAGAAGAGAAGCAATGATTTCTAAAGCGCTACAGAATATGATGGATCTATATAAATAAATATTATTAAAAGCAAAATGTTGTCAATGTCAAAGGAATTTTTCTTAAAAGGCCATCTACCATCAGTTTACTGATGGTAGATGCGTCCTAATAAGAAGTTCCTCAGGACTTCTTTTACTATAGCCCTATAAATCGTGATTGCGGAAATACAGAGTTATAAAAGTTATGCAAATTACCCTGGGGGGCTCAGGCTACGCCACCCGAGGGGGCCTAGTATTTTAATGTATGCACACCGCCCGTAATGCTAGTGGCCTGCCCTGTTCCGCCCCTTCCTGAGCGCATAGAGGAGTGTCACAGGAGGAGGCGCTAGCGCTAGGGGTGTGTGTGCATACATTAAAAAAATATATATTCCCTGAGGCGCTCGGGTGATGTAGCCTGAGCACCCCGGGTAATTTCCCTCCGAGTCCTGGGGCTGAGTATTCCTAATTTATGATGAGGATGGCCCAGGACGGCTGTGTGGACTGAAAGTTATCTTTTTCTGTGCAGAGCTATGAAGCCACTCAGACTTGTCTGGAGAAAGCTATTCCGCTAATCCACAAGTCAGCCGACTGATGGCATTTATAGGCTGGGATAAAGAAAAGGACTGGTAACTTACCATACTGTTCTTCAGGTTACTCTATAACTTGTGTAGAAGGAGTAAATTGTATGTTGTTGCAAATTAATGTTATTTTTTTTAAATTTTATTGGGTGTCCAGGTCAGGGATATGCAAAACATACACTGAATGCGTCACCCCAGTAATTACTAGAACTGGTCTGAGTAGGGTGCGAGAAGGTTTCCTCACAATGCCATCCTGGCTTACAGACACACACAGGCAGGGGAATCCTTAATAAGAGATTTTTACTCATTTAGCAAAACATTAGTTGCATTTTGTGAGTTTTAAGAATATTTTTCAATCATCTGGTTGGCAGAAAGCACAGCTACGTATTAACAATTGCGCGCTGCCGCCATGCTTGAATGCACTTTTAATTTAAACAGTAAGTTAAAAAATACAAGGGGGGAAAAAAAAGCTATGACAGCTCAGCCGGTTAGCAGTGTCCCAATCTTACAATAATCAACAGAATGAAATGGTTCAACAAAATATACTTACCTAAACCGCTGTGCTTCTGCTCCAGGAGTCTGGCGGCTCTTAGGTGGCTATTATTATCTGACAGTACCTGGAAATAGAGATTGGGTTTTTGGTTAGACGAATACAAGCAAAAGGCCAAATTACGGCAAGCCATCTGGGACAAGTAATGTTAATAGCAATACTTGATGCATGATGCAGGTTAGTGGGAAAAAAAGAAGAACGTCATGCAAAAATCCCCCTCTCAGAGAAGTCCACGTTACAGATGGGACCTGTGGTGATGGAGCGATGCAAAGCAAGCATTCAACATATTACCAGACACGGATGTTACATACGGATCAGGAGGGACAAAGCATATAAAGACTTTACAGCACAGACAATACGTTCAAGAACATATCCTGTATGGAAAGAATAAAAAGACAAGCTGGATGCAGGCAGCAAACCACAAGGCACTATAATCCATGCATGAGGCCTATGAAAGGAGGAATGTACAGGCTGTACCCAATGTAAGGCAGACACCCAGTTCCTGTGAAAGAAAGGAATAGGGCAGGTCTAACAGAACCTCTTCCATTCTAAATGGTATCTAGGGAGAAGCAATGGAAATCAGACTAAACAATCCGAGTCCCACGTGGGTTCAAGTCATGCACTATACTGCAGCCCAAGTCAGTCCAATGATGGCCCAGGGTGGATGCTAAAACAAAAAGATGCCCCCTACACACAAAGATCAATGAAACTGTTAAAGGGGTTGTCCACTGAAAAAAAAAAAGAATAGTTTAATAGTTTTTATATGGAAATGTCCATAATTTGCAGAGATGTTACCCAGGGAAAAATTAACCCTTTTACTCCATCCAGTGTCAGATAAACACAGTCCCATCACTGCAAGGGGATGGTAACATTGTAATTTCCAGCCCATCACAGACCCATACAGCACGGCGGGCACAAGGAGGAGGGGAAGCTGCACAAACAGGGGACCTCTGTCCATGCTTCCCTAATGGAAAAACTCCCCTACCCCCTGTGATGTAGATCGGTTACTGTGACAGTCTCGAGTATGTGAGACTCCCTGGCACATCATTTAGCACAATCTAGATCCATTGGGACATGTAGCCACCGGAAATGGCATTTGGGGCTTTATTTTAGAGATAGGTGCAGCCCCCGCATCTATCAGACATTGTAGTATTAGCTATGGATATTATTGTGGAAAACCCTTTTTAAGAGAAGTCAATAAGTTTCCTAGTGGATTTTATGATAAAATTGGGTGCCCTGGATTATAATAGAGTATATGTGGTATAAAAAGGGGGCTACAGAAAAAGGAGCACTACCAGGAGGGGACTACATAAAAGGGGGGGGGGGGGACTATAAATGGGGGCTACAGAAAAAGGGGCATTTTAGATTGGGGACAGTAAGAAATGGCACATTATATGGGGTATTTCCGGGCCAAGAAATTTTTTTTTTTCAGGGACCATGGTTCTGGCCCCCGGAAAAAAAATTTGCCTGCAGCCACTCCCAGAATACAAAAAGGTCGGGCATCAGTCACTAGACTATGGACTTACTGGTTGTCAATGGGAGGATGTTATCTCACTAGAGCTTCCATAGAGTTACACTGTGACAAGCTCAATGCACTGGTATATAGGTATGGATCTTCTCAGAGATCTCTCTATGTATCACTACATTATGCTTTTTTTTAACATTAAAATTAATAGTTAAATTGAATTAATAAAAATATACAAGACACAAAATAAATTATACATTTTATACCTGGACAGAAGGTGGACCTTTATCATTACTGATCACAAACATTGCATTAGAAACGGATATGTGATTGGGCTGAGCCCAACCCACAGATATTTGTATTGCATTTCTAAGCGCAATGTAAACGCCCCATGTGACCGCACCATAAACATTGAATGTAGATACTTTTTTATTTTCTTGAAAGTATCGGATCGGTATATAGGTACATACTCCTCCGGGTATAGGTATCACACTCCGTGCAACCCTATTACCGTCATACAGGTGGTGGATTAAAAAAAAAAAAAAAAAATGAAAATAATGGAAAATAATGCTAGGTTACTATAAAACATTGGTGGATTGGCTTTCTCCTCTTTGCAGCTGACTTCTTGAAAGAAGCCAAATGGTCCCCCTGACTATGGGCGCATTATAATGGAAGAAGTGCTGTACATTAGGTACCGGGGAACAATGAGGGATGGATTAGTATTGAATTTTAACTCTTGGTTAACATCAAGCAAATAAAAAAAATTAACTGCGAACAATTAAAATTCTTTTTTTGACCCCCATGGGTTTAATAGCATATAAACAATTCAAAATATTTTTTTTTTCTCAACAATTAAAAATTAGGTGATGCTATATTATAGTTTTAAAGGACAGCTAAGCCAATCAAATGTTTTCAAACCTCTTAAAACAAATTACAAATCCCCCCTCCCCCCGAAACGCAAACATCACTTTGATGAATTGTACAAGTCATCCAGACAATGCAATGTTTAGACGGCTAAACACCGCGCCATGTCATCAGTATAATGAGTTAACCGTACGGCTATAGCAGGCGAAACAAACCGCATCTGTGGATACAAGGTGATTAGATGTCCTTTAATACCATTTCTGGTTGGTCGTTACATTTAGACAAATTTTTTTTTTTTTAGTGAAGTAAAGTTTAAAAACCTGTTGCCATGAGCCAAAAATACTGGATGTGAAAGCCAATGATTTAGGGGACACAGGGGAAGAAGTGATTTGATCCCCTGATCTGCGTCTTCGACGCCCAGAACCCACAGCACTGGTGTAATGCATCCAGGTACCGATACACTCTGGGCTAGACACACTCAGGGGGCTCTCTTCCTAGAAGTGAGAAAGGGGGTAAAAACAAAGCAAAGCATGCAAAGTTAGAAACAAAGCAAAATGACCAGAAATAAAAAAAATAAAGATATTCCTATTTGTAGAGAGGAAGAACTATACATAACCTTTAATGTGTGGCATGATGGTAGAAAAAAAAGCTAGTACTGGATTTTTACACATTTCCTCCTGTATGTATATAGAGGTCTTATTCGTGGAGCTTATTGTCATATAACTCCAGATACAAGTGTGAGAAGAGCTATGAGGAAATCCAAGTGATTCTACAATGATCCAACACATGAAAAGTTAGTGGTGTCAATGGGATTAGGGGGATGACTAACTACACACACATTAGGAGAGGGATTTATAAAAATAAAAGAAAGCATACATTTGGGTTTGGCCTTATTCTTGCACAATTTAAATGGCAGGATGGCATTCATCCCCAGTATCCACTCTTATACCCCCCCTGTTCCATGTCATGCTTATAGGGTTATAATATTTCTGAAGAGCCGTTTCAGGTGCCCCTGTACCTCCCCCTCTGACATCACAGACCGTGTGACTGGATGAAACCTGGTAATAAACACTGAAACCACCTACAGGTGCAGCAGACAGCATTGTCTCATTCCAGTGGCACCTATACAGGGTGTCACAGGACAGTCAGATTTGCCAGACATGCAGAGGTTAGTGCCTAAATGTAGTCACTACATAAATGCGGTTATATTCAGTCAACACTGAGGAATGTGGAGAGTGAAGAACAGCTTCAAAGGGATGTATCAAGGTATCATTTTGTGGATATGGAATAAATGTCTGATACAATCTGGAGGACCCTCCCCAATGACCACCAGAACAGCAGTCCTGTTATCACCAACTGGTGAAGTAACAGCTCCAATGGCCGTCCTTGTGCTCTAATCAATAATATGGGAGTTTTGGAAATTGACGGGCACAAAGCTCAGATATCTCTGGCATTCCTATTAACTATAAATGAGAGTGTTGGAGATATCTGTGTGCTGTGCTCTTCAACTACTGGGGCTCAAATCCTACATAAAAAGCCAGACTTTGCACTCTAGCTTAATCCAACCACTCATAACATTTTATTAAAATTCAGAATAAAAGTAGAAAACAGATATCTGGATAAAATGAATGCACCGTGTTGGTGTCCGTCATCCAGGGAAAGGCCGGCGGTCTGTGGACACAGGTATAATGCACATATGTGACTTTATTGTACTTGTACCATTTGTGTCTATTCCCGCCAGTGTCACCATGAGGTCTTGTGTGTCCCTCCAATATAGTGTATTCATTTTATCCAGATATGTGTTTTCTACTATTTTTGTGAAATTTAATAAAATTGGATGATTATATTTTGATTTAACCAGTGTGCAAAGTCATTAAAGTCATTTATATAAATGTATGGATTAAACCATTTACAGATTTTCTTCCTGGTTGGATTAATTCCTTGATAACTGCTCAGGCTCCCATAGACAGTGAATGGGGCAGCATGGCACATGCTCTCTCTATCTATGAATTAGACAGAACAGGCCCCTGTACTGGGGATCAATGGGCGTCCCCTGCAGTTGGACCCCCCACCCAACAGACAGTCATGCCCTACCTCGTTTATAGCGGATAAGGAATTAACTTGGTACAAATGCTTTAAAGGGAATCCGAGGCCATGATTTACCTACGTGAACTCACATGCAATGCTGCATAGGGCTATGTACACACATGCCGCACATACTTTTGTTTTAATTTTCCACTTGCTTCTTCTGAAACATCACTTTGCATATTTCGAACAAAGTATTGCCATGGAAGGAGCAACTGGACACTGAAAACAAAGGGTGATTTGTGGGCATAGCCTTATGTAGCATAATACTTAGTGTGGGTAGGTAAATTGTGCTGACAGATTCCCTTTAAACTGGCAAACACAATTTTCTTTGTGTCACATGAAGGCACAGAGCCAGCTGAAGTAGCTCTTCAAGGTGACGGCCTATGAAACAGTAACCAGTTTTCAGATTTTTGGACCTCTGAGCATGGCATGGAAAAGTGGACTGCTAGGGAGAACTGTGGTCAGAAGTGATCTTTCAGCGCCATGTGTGACTTGTGTAGATGTGAATGTAAAAGAACATATAGAAACGTCAGCCTGTTTGTCCGTCCACATTATGGGATATCTCCACATTAAATGTAGCACTAACCAAAATAACGTGTAAGGAAAGTTTAAGAAAGAGGAAAGCAAAGGTCTAAGAAAGGCATCTAGTCCGGCCACTTACCTCCACAGAGCCTATCTTTCTGGAACGAGGTAAAGGAGACTTTCTGTGAATGTGAATAGGATCAGACACCAAAGGTTTGAACATGACCAGGGCTCTATCAGGCTCGTCCCTTCTGTACGCTCCAGATTCTTCATCGCTGTCATTGCTATGAACCTGCTTCTTCGAACTTTCACTCTACATTAACCCAAAGAAAAGCCAGATGCAGATCATAATGTACAACCCCCTTTGTGTAGAAGACGTCATGATGGTGGCACATGGCTACAGCTTATGAAACGAGGTATCTAGAAACTGTTCTGGTGTCATATTAAAGAGGAGTATCTCACCTTTAATACTGCACCGGTTGCAGTCAAAAATATTATTGTTATAACCAGCTTACCAATCCTGACTATAACTTATAGCGGATATCTCTGAGGACCTGTATTTTATTACAGGTCAGAAGATATAATGGTTTAAAGTGTGCAAGGAGACATTACTGAAAGTTTGCAGAAGTACATGCAAACTCTGCATCTGTAGCTCAACCTGGGATGGTGACATTGTACGCATTTTTAACATATTTTTTAGGTTCTTCCAATTTTCTGACTAACAACTTTGATGGGAAATATTACAAAGCATGGGGGTTTTTTCTTCCATTTTAGTCATTTTCTCAGCTAACTCTAGAAACAAAAACATTTCAATATTAAAATCTGTCAAAAAAAAAAAAGAAATAAAAAGAAATGACGTGCTTTATTATGACGACCCAATACTGGAAGACTTACCTCCCAGTAATTACTGATGGTCACTTGAACATCTTAAAATATCCATATACACATTATACTGTAGAGCCAATTCAGAACTGTTACAAGTGGGGAACAAAACCCCTCATAGAGAGAGCAGAGACCATGTAGGACTGTCCACATATAATAGTTATTTATATAGCGCACACGGATTACGCAGCGCTGCACAGAGCTTGTCAAATCCTAATGGGTCTCACAATCTAATCAACCTACCAGTATGTTTTGGAGTGTGGGAGGAAACCGATGCAAACACAGAGAGATCATAAAAAACTCTTTGCAGATGTTGACCTGGATGGGACTTGAACCCAGGACCCCAGTGATGCAAGGCTGTAGTGCTTACCACTGAGCCACTGTGCTGCTTTACTGACGACTACCTTATCGCCAGCCTACAATAAGGTGGTCTTATAGTCTTATACAGTAAGTTATAAGGTAGTCTTATACAAGTCTTATATATAATCGCGAAGCCTGGTGAACCACCAGGCAATGAGATTATTATCCCATTGACGCCATCTTTAGGCCAAGGAGTCATGAAGGGAGTGTGTGTGGGTCCTGCAACTGTGGACTTGCTACAGCTAGCGACCATCCAAGCAGGGACTGGCATAGATCTGTAAGCTGTGGAGAGGGGAGGAGTGAGGAGCACTCAACCCTCCTCATCCCAGGGAACCGGTCCGGGAAGCACATGGCCATCTGCAAATGGATGTTGCATATTGTCGATGAAGTACCGGTATGTAAAATCACATAAATAAAGGAACACCTGTAAAAGATATAATGCTACACACCTCCCTGGAGGCCGGCCTGTATCCAAATCCAGAAGGCAAGTTCTTATCCTCTTCACACCCTTTAGCACCTGGACTGAAATGGAGTTCAACATGAAATCTTTCCTCCGATGATAAGTCCTGTATAGAATCAATTTTTTTTTTAGGAACAGGATTGTTATTATTGTCTTAAGTTACATCGACATGAAAAAAGTATTCACATAATTCTGTATGAGCTTCTCAATGACAAAGAGTACTACAAGTAACCCCCAGCCCTGTGCGGCTGTAGGATTACAGTGGTCACTGCAGCCCATGTATGAGATTCAATCATTGCCATAGAGCAGTGGTGGCGAACCTTTTAGAGACCAAGTGCCCAAACTACAACCAAAACCCACTTATTTAAATGCAAAAGAGCCAACTTGGCAATTTAAGCAATAACATTGTTCCTACCTGTTTGTCACGGATTTTAATTGTATTGGCATCCTGAGGACACCAATACAGTTGAATGAAAGAGGAGACATTCAGATCATCATTGTTCCCTCCAGGGTACCCTGAACAGGATTGTGGGACTCAGAGCAGGAGCTCCAATAATAATGCAGCCTTGTCTGCACTTCCTTGCTCCTCCTGTAGACCCAGACAGCTAAGGATGTGTAGCTTTAAAACAGCACTGGTCACAGCACATGCTGGGCTAAATGGGAGGAGGTTTTGAGTCCTGTCTGGAAACTGTGCTGGGGTGATGGCATAGGTGCCCACAGAGTGCCCTCTGGCACCCATGCCATAGGTTCGCCAACACTGCCATAGAGCCCTTTATTTTTAGTAAAAGTAAAAATCATAAAGGGTCACTCCAGAAATTTCATTTACATCTAATATAGGAAAAGCGCTCATTATTTACTTGCTTATGAAGGTCTACTATGCATTGTTAAGGGTGCATTGACTACATCATGATGATAAATGTGCATTTCCTTAATATACACCTGATGTCCCATAGGACATGGTACATCCTACAAGCCAGGGAAGGACCACAGTCATACAGCATAATAGTTTTTTCTTAGAATCTTCTGGTACTCCAATAATAATCATTTCTAGTTGCCTGCATGCACAGAATATAATACTTTCTACATATTTTCATACACATCACCTTGTTTGGGTCTTCATAAAGCATAATCACAATCTGGGTCATGTAGTTCAGTTCATTCACAAAGTTTAGGTAGTCCATTGCCCTTCTCCACTGTTCATCCTTTGATTCCTAAAGTTCAAAACGCCGTCAGACAAGTCTCATATACAACAAAGTTTCCGGATTACAAAGACTTAAAGACCCCCTAACTTTACAGAGAAGACACTTTCACAAGTTTTGTTCTAATATATTCTAGTTTTATGTTTATTAGAGCAGGCCCTTAAAAATGTATACCCTAAAAGAGCTTCTTGTATAAAAAAGCTCATTATAAACTTCTGGCTGTCTACAGCTACCACTAGGTAAACATTACCAAAGAGGAGTCTGTGGAGTTCAATGGAAATCCTTTTACCATATATACTTGTATAAGAAATTTTTTTTCAGGAGAAAAAATGTGCTGAAAAACCCCAACTGTGAATAAAAAAAAAAAAATAAAAACTTGCATACTTAGCTTCCAATGCTCCCCGATAGCCTGTACAGCTCCTCTTGCTTCTCTTCTTCACTAGTCTCTGCCTGCTCTGTTACCAGTCTATGTGCTCTGCCCACCGGCACATACTACTTCATCAGCTGCTACAGGGCGCTGCATGGGGCATTTCATTTCATTACAGGGTGAGGCTGCTGGGCATTTCATTACTTTGGAAGGTTGCTGGGCAATACATTACTCAGGGAGGCTGTGACCAATGCATTTCCTCCCTAGGCTTATACTCGAGTCAGTACGGTTTCCCAGTTATTTGCGGCAAGATTAGGGGCCTCACCTTATACTTGAGTGTACTTTTACTTGAGTATATATGGTAATATGACTTCAGAATATTTCCATTTATAGAAAACTACACCGTAAATGCAATGTAATTTTAATTTACCACCACTAGATGGCCCCAGCACTGCAGAAATCAGTATTTATCCTTCTAAGTGAATTTCGTTGTAAAACAACTTGCAGAGGTACATGCAGGTAACTTACATCACAGAGAGAACCAAAGCGAAGAATTGATAGCAGCGAGTGCACGTGGCTTTCACTGGTGAAGTACAGACGTGTGCGCACATGGCGTTCTGGAGACATCACTCCTCGGGAATAGCTGAGAACAAAAATGCAGAGATTCTTCAAATAAAAGATGGGGTAATGATAATGAATAAAGTAGCCTACATACCGGGAGGACTCATGCTCAATGGTTATGTGTCTAAAAGGAGCCATCTATATGGAACACAGAGTCAGGGTTGGGCCCTCAGTAGCTTGGATTGACCTCAAAAAGTTTGGGATCTGTAGTCCTATATTTTTGTAAACTGCAGAAATTACTGGCCAAGCTGAAGCCTTGTTATGCAATTTTCTAGACCACATGGCAATTTTAATATCGATGACTTATCCTCTGAAGGTCTTGCATTCGTACCTGATATTTAACCTAGCTGCCTCTGGGTAACAGGAGGGAAAGCTCCCTGTCCTGCATAGGGGTCATTTCAGGGTACTGCAGCTCAGCTCAGATTCATGAGTGGGGATACATAGAACAATCACAGGCTCGGTCCTGTCACCGGACGGTCATCAGTTCAATTGGTTTAAATAGGAGATTTAATAGAGGCCAAGTTTCCAAATTACTTCCAAGTCAGGATGAAAACACAGGTTTTGGTTAGAACCGTATACATCCTCCTACAGAAGACTGATGTAACATTTATTTGTAGTAATGTAGGTTATAACTACACAGAAGTGATGCAGTGCCTTACAGTGGGTGAAGCTTATTCACAGTGTCATCATCCTGAGTCCTCTGAAGATCAGAGCGGATCTTACGAACAAGAGGTGTGCAGTAACCTTTGGCAATCTCCAGCTTTTCTCCTTTGGATATTCCATATTCCTAATTTATAAAGGGGAAAGGAAAAGACAAATCATTATAAAGTGTCACTCTTTAAAAAGAACTCACATTAACATATCTTTGAAAACTGCTACTATACAGCAGTACAACTATCCCTATATTGTTCATTCCCATGCCTGTAAAGTATGTTCATCATCTTTCCTTTGAGCCGGAGTCCAGCATATTCATGTTCTTCCAGTTCAGCCAAGCCAGAAGATGGCAAAATAAAAAAAAATAAAAATTTTTGTACAGGAGGTTTTAATTTTTGTAAATGTATGAAAACATTATAAAACCTATACAAATTTGCTATCCCCGTAATGGTTGTGACCCAAAGAATAAAGTTGACATGTCACTTGTGGCGCACAGTGAAAGCTTTAAAATTCAAGCTCACAAGAAAACGTTGCAAATGCGTTTTTTCACCATTTTCACCGCATTTGGAATTTTTTCCCCGCTTCCCAGTACAAGGCAGGGAATATTAAATACCGTCACTGTGAAGTGCAATTTGTAACAAAAAAATAAGCAGTCACAGAGCTCTTTATATAGAAAAATAAAAAAGTTATAGATTTTTTTAAGGTGGTGAGTGAAAAATGGTCACTAAGGGGTTAAACAGGTCGTTAAGGGGTTAAACTCATGAGATGGGGTGAAGCTTCTCCCCCACTGCGCTTGAATTGTGAAGTTTGAAAGTGGCCTTCCCAGTGCCGCCAACTCTTCTTTCAGGTGCTGCTCGAATGCTTCCAACACAGATGATCATTTTTTCTGCACAATCCTACATTCTAGAACAAATCAATTGGCTTGGGTGGTCTTTGGCTGAAGCAGAAAGCCTGACCCCAATTAGGCACAAATAATAAAAACAAAGAAACATTCAGCTGCATCTGAATGGGAGGAGCAAGGCCTATTAACCCCTGAACAACTTGGCCTTTCTTTGTTTTTGCAATTCCATTTTTTCATTCCCCACTTCAAAAATCTATAACTTTTTTATGTTTCCATGTACAGAGCTGTGTGGGGGCTTTTCTGTGTAACAAATTGTACTTGGTAGTGCCCATATTTATTATTCCATGCCGTGTACTGGAACATAAACTTTAGAAGTTCCCACATTTGTGCCATTTTCTTGTGGGTATGGCTTTTACAGCTTTCACTTTGAGCTCCAAATTACATATCTCCTTTATTCTTTGGGTCGGTACAATCACAGAGATCATAGTATCATAGTATATAAGGCTGGAAGGAGACGCAAGTCCATCAAGTCCAACCTTTAAGAATTAAATAAATGTTTTATCCCCATAACCCGTGATATTTTTTCTCACCAGAAAGGCATCCAGGCCTCTCTTGAACATGTACATAGAGTCCGCCATAACAACCTCCTGTGGCAGAGAGTTCCATAGTCTCACTGCTCTTACAGTAAAGAACCTTTGTCTATGGTGATGGTAGAATCGCCTCTCCTCTAGGCGCAGAGGATGCCCCCTTGTCCTGGTCACAGGCCTAGGTATAAAAAGATCTTTGGAGAGATCCAGGTACTGTCCGTTCAGGTATTTGTACATTGTAATGAGGTCTCCCCTCAGTCGTCTTTTTTCTAAACTGAATAATCCCAAATTTTGTAATCTGTCAGTGTATTCTAATCCCCCCATTACCCTAATAATCCTGGTTGCTCTCCTCTGCACCCGTTCCAGCTCTACTATATCCTTTTTATACACTGGTGCCCAAAACTGTACACAATATTCCATGTGTGGTCTGACCAGGGATTTGTATAAGGGCAAAACTATGTCTTTATCATGAGAATCTATTCCTCTCTTGATACATCCCATTATTTTATTTGCTTTAGCAGCAGCCGTCTGGCTCTGGTCACTAAAATTAAGTTTACCATCCACCAATACCCCCAAGTCCTTTTCAGCTCCAGTTTTACTAAGTAATTGACTGTTTAGAACATAATTATACTTTTTGTTTCCATGGCCCAAGTGCATAACTTTACATTTATCTACATTAAACCTCATCAACCATTTCTCTGCCCACTCCTCAAGCTTCCACAAATCCCTCTGTAATGCTAAACTATCGACCTCAGTATTTATTACTTTACACAGCTTAGTATCATCTGCAAATATTGAAACTTGACTGTGTAAACCCACTACAGTACAAGGTCATTAATAAAAATATTAAAAAGAAGTGGCCCCAATACTGACCCCTGTGGCACTCCACTGGTAACAACCCAATCTGAGAATGTGCCATTAATGACGACCCTCTGTTTTCTATCACTAAGCCAATTACTTACCCAAATACACAGATTTTCTCCTATTCCCAGCAGTCTCATTTTATATACCAACCTTTTATGTGGCACGGTGTCAAATGCCTTTGAGAAGTCCAGATATACAACATCCACAGCGTCCCCCAGATCCAGTCTTGAACTTACCTCCTCGTAGAAACCAATCAGATTAGTTTGACAAGACCGATCTAAATTTATTCAGGTCTTAATTATTTTCATACTCCAGTTTATAGAGCTGTGTAATATTTCTTTTTTTGGGGGGCAAGCTGGCATTTTTATTTCTACCATTTTGGAGACTGTATGACCTTTTGACCACATTTTATTACATTAAAATAGTGTTTTGGAGATTTAGGTGCTATTTTGCGTTAGAAGGTACAACGCCAGGAATAACGGTTTTATATTTTGATAGCCTGGGAATTTTGGGGTGCGGCGATGCTCAACATGTTTATGATTTTATTTCTTTATTTTTAAATAAGTTAAGGTGATTTCAACCTTTAGATTTTTTATTTTTTATGAATTTTTTTAGACCCCCCTAGGGTACTTTATTCCAAGAAAGTTTGAATACTAATGTTGTGCAGTACATGGGGAAGCTTCTACAGATCTGTAAAAGTATACCACTGGTACACTGTTACAAATCTGCAGCAGCGACAGGTGTTGGGGTCTTATAAAGACTCCAGGCTGTCATGGCAACTGGTAATAGGTCCCGAAGACATCACAGGAAGGGACAATCAAAGCCGAGATGACGGCGTCCACTTATAATGTCAGCAGCCAAGAGGGTAAAACCGGTGGGTGTTTGCTGCAATAAAAATAGCTAAGAAAAGTTCCACTCTAAAGAGTGCAAGTGTTTTTTATGGGGTGGGGGATTCTATATTCCATTGGAAAATGAAAAATAAAAGATCAAATCAGGAGCAACGACTGATGGATCATTGGAGCAAGCAAGGGGAACACTGGTCTCATAAGATTGGAGTTAGCAGGGAGATCAGGGAATACAATAATTAGGACTAAACGTGTGACTGAAATCACAAAAATTTTTCATTATGGTTACATAGTGTAGCCCTTAGACCACAATAGAACTTATTTGTTACTCTAATAAAACTTTATTGTGAAGATAAGTAATACCACACCAGACTAGAAATAGAGCGAGTTTAAAATGAACAGCCTGATCTATATTAGAATTTATTTAGTAGTTTCACAATAAAAGTTAAAGTGACAAATGGGTTTGATTATGGCCTATGGGCTACACCTTGTAAGCACTGAAGCAGGGAGATTACACCACATTTTCAATATGATGAGAGTGTTTGTGGTAAACGTGTAACTCTGCAGTGGAATAATATGTACCTGAGGGATGACTATATCGGCCAGCGCCTTGGAGAGCCTGTACAGCTCCATGGTGTTCTCCAGTTTCAGCGAGCAGTTATGCTGCACATCATACTTTATGCAATCATAAATATCAGGGATTTTGCTGATGTCGTATCTTCCATTTTTGGTCTTAAAATCCTTTTCTAGTTTGCACCATCTGCGCAGCATCAGCTCCAGGGTCTCGCTGTGATAAAGCTGAATATCTGGGGAGGAGGAAACAAGCAAAGAACAAGAGGTTTCCCTTTAATAATAGAGAAGCAATAATTCTGGAGCTCATTATGGAATAGAGATCATTCTGTGGGAGTAACATTATGGATGATCCTGAAAGCCATTAACATGATTGATGCAGCACGAAGAAGCCGAAATATCAAAGCAAAACAAGCAGATGGATGTTTAGAGACAACACACATCCCTAGGGCTAGGAAACACATGACAGATTGTAAGCTTACCTGCATATTTCGGGTCCTCCATTCTCTGCCGGATTTGTGATGTCAGGCTTTGAATCAGGGAGTAAACTTTATCGCAAGTCTTTACTGGATTCTTTATAATCTGCATCGATTTTATCTGGGAGATACTTCCGGTGGGAGTGAGCTGAAAGAATATAGGCAAATTATGTTTCTAATCTCCAGTAAAAGGGATTTTTTGGCTGGTCTTAAAATAGATCACCATTAGCAGATTGTGTGCATCTAGCCCATAGCAGCCCTGACATAAGTATGTTAAAGGCCAAAGGCAAAAATTGTTGGCAATAATTCCTTTTAGGTTTCTGAAAAAGTTCAAACACCTGGTTTAAAAAAGTCTTTGCATAAATGTTGTTTTTCGTCCATCCTTATCACTTCCCAAAAAGGGGGTGAGGCATGGCAGGGAAAAGGTGGGGTCCCGTCAGATTTATGCACTCTTTTGACACGCCCCCCGATCACATGTCACATGAAAGCCAGCGCCGCTGCGCCAAAATACGATCGCCTGCGCCAAAATCCCCTTCTAAATACCTGTCCCAGTGGCCCAATCCCCGAAAACGTCAGAAAACCTGACGGAAATGTGATCCACGGACCCTTAGTAAATAAGCCCCATTCAGTCACAAATTCTCAATACAAACCACTACAGTCCCCTTTTGGATAAAAAAAAAAAACTGCAACGAGACGTGCTCCTTGTCAGGAATTAGGGACATGTGTTCCTAGGCTAAAGGTCATCAAAGCCAAAAAAATTTTCACCATCCATTGAATTTTTGATAATTTGTGGTGCATATTTGGAAGCAGTTTGAGGTTAACTCAGGAGTGGCTTAAAACCACGCCTCTTTTTAAGCCCCCTTGACATCAAGCAAGACCTTCTAATAACATGATGCAGGATTAAAACCAAACCAGTATATCTATTCCTGAAGGAACAGACTTTCAACTGTAGACCTCAATGTTTCTGTTTCTGGTTGCGTCTCTTCAGTACAGCCTAGGGAACTGATTTGGCTGGGTTAGAGGCTTGTGACTAGGGTCAAGAAAAGCTTCTCACTCAGCTAAACATGTTCCCTACACTGTACTGAAGAGATCCAACCAGGTCGAAACATTGCTGTCTAACACAGTTGGGAGTCTGTTCTTTCTGGAGTAGATATACTGGTTTGGTTTTAATCCTGGATCATGTCATAAGGCTTCCTGAGGGTCATGTCTCCATTACCTTCTCATAGTCCTCTGAACTAAAATCACGGTCCCTCTGAAGAATCTCGTGCAGTCTTGCTTTCACTCGATGCTGGCAGCTGCTTAAAGAGTCACTGTCACTGTCTAACAAGCCATTCATATTTGCACTCTTCACCATCTGAACAAGGATAGGAGTCAGTTCTCCTTCCAGAGCCAATAAACCCTAAAAATAGAAATTAAAGATTATACAAACCACAATCATAAAACATCAATTCCTAGAACACAAATGTCTAAGGAAAATGTTGTGATGAAGAAACCTTGACCAAGGCATTGATGGCTTGTATTATCTGTAGACCTTTAAAACCTACAGTATAGCAGCAATGATACAAAATCTTTAGTTTTAGGGTATAAAGATGACTTGAAAGCCGCACATACCTTTGCGAAGGCTGCGGCTGTCATCTGTACTCTTCCTTCATCGGACGCATAGATTTTGAGATCATGTCGATAAGTACTGTGTAACCGTAAAAGGCCACAGCCAGGAAATCCAGCATAGTCTCCTAGCAAAGACACAAGATACAACATTTATTAAAGGATTCCTGCTGTTCCTTCACATCCAACCTCTGATTTTCATCACAAATATAGAACTACAGGCAGACTTCTCTGTGCACTGTGACCTCGGGTAAGCTCTACTTTACTCCTAGGCTACAACGATCGGCTGTATGGTCTCTGTAATGAAGTTTTATTGATAATAAAACTTTTGAAAGTCTGATTGTACAGGACAAAAAAGATTTTGTCTGGAGATACAATAACAAAATATACAGTTCCGACTTGCATACGAATTTAAATTAAGAACTAAATAATCTATCTTGTATGTAATCTAGGGACTGCCTGTATAGGACACAAAGATCACAAATTATCAGCCATTGTCTCGTCTCCTTCCAACAATCTTCTGTCTGGCCCTATACACATTCGATGATGGTCAATCAAACCCACTAAATTCAAAGGCCAATCATCTTATGTATATAGGAACTTGGTAGTAACAAAATCACGTGACTCTTCAAGGGGTTGGGACCTCACTGCCAGACTTCTGTTTTTTTTTGTGGATGACATCCGAATGACACATCGACCATGTAGCTACTTTAGAGACTGTTCTGTCAGCATCAGGATGGAGGGGCAGGGCCATACCTGATGCCAAGAGGCTAATATCAGGTCATCGGCCCCCACTGCACATCATTACAATAGTTAAAAGTATTAAAAAAGAAAAAAGGGGAAACGTTCTTGCACAGAAATAAAAATCCAAAATGTTGTACATTAGACTCTTTCCTCTAGGACTCTATGAAGGGATAGCAAGTTGGAAAACCAACCTTTTGAGACAAAAAAAGTGACATCTCTGCAACAATAGGCAAATTACTATTGCCACTTATTATTTTTTTTTTTTTTTTCATTACAGCCACAGGGTCCCAGTGGTGTGTGTATCCTGTACAGATTACCTTGCCCTCCAGGATACATGCACCGAAATGCTCTGCCGAGCTCCTCTGCTTGAATTCGACCTGCAGGGGTAAGTTCACCACCCCACTTGAGGACTAAAAGCAAAGAAGGTTCATCTCTTCGGCAGTCTGCAAAATATAGGCATAAAGCAAAAAGATGTATTATACTTATTGTATTTTCGGCTTCTATCATATTCCTTCAATATCACACATCTATAAAGTACCTTCTTCTTCACTGGACGTCTTGGGGCAGCCATGTGGCAGATAGGTGAGCTGAACCTTACGATTTATTCCGGAGAAGTGTCCATACCTGGTGAAGGATGCAGGGAGCACACAAATAATGAAAAACTGAAGTAACTTCATATAAGCAAAAAACATAAAAGAAACTATTCTGAGCTATGATGACTATTCAACAGCTATGATGATGTATTATTACAGACTGTAATCTGCCATAAAAGCTGCTAATCACTTCTTATAAAAAGGGAAGGGCCCACACCTGGCCCCTATACCGATCATCTATTAGTCTACTCTCCTATAAGCCAAAACGGTTAAAACACATTAAACAGATGTGATTTATTAAAGAGTCAGAGCCATTTACAATTCTGGATTATTCACAAGTGTTGTGCCAGTGGCACGCGAATGTGATCCGTCTATAAAAACAGACTGTGCGCTGGTTGGATTTCACAGATCATCCACAGTGCAGAAGATGGGACTCAGAGCATCAGAGTGATATATGATGCAGAGAGTCCCTTATCCTCTGCAGAACTTTGCCGAACTATAAGGCCGGGTGCTGCCAGCATTATTTTCCCCTGCCGCTCAGCTCACAGTGACAGATAGCTAGCTAGTGTGTTACTACAGCAGTACAGAAACCACTGCCCTGAAAGGCAAGGATAGAAGAAGCTGATGAATACACTGGACTCAAACAGTATACATTGCTGTATAAGAGCATGAACCTGTTGAGCATAACAAATCTGATAAAACACAACTTGTATTTTTCATCATGAATGAAAGGGTATTATTGCATCTTTAGATTTACTCACATTTCTAACACTGTTTTCAGCTGCTCAAGTTTCGCTTTACTTTCCTCGATTTCAGAATCATTGTTTTGGCCGAGTTCCACGAGAAGTTGTCTTGCAATGTCCAGCACCTCCTGTTTCAGAGGATATACAAAAACCAAGTGTGAGCTAAAATTATTTTGTGTTTGGTTCTGCTGACTTATCAAGGGTCCATCTTTACCAGCTACAATGCGTCAGCAGATTATGCTACTGTTCTCATCAGAGCAAAAGCAAACTGGATGAAGCGGAACCATTGTCCCAGTCAGTGGCGTAACTAGAAGCTAATGGGCCCCAGTGCAAAGTCTGTGCCAGGCCCCCGACTGTAATGTATAGTCTATAATAATAATCTTCTCATATGGTAAAGTGACAACATAAGGGCCCCCTAAACCTCTTGGGCCCAGGTGCAACCACAACCTCTGCACCCCCTCAAGTTACGCCCCTGGTCCCATTGTAAACTGAGCTTTATATAGAATCTGGGCCAGTGCATGGCAGGAGAGGAAGTACTCGCCTGTAACTGCTTTGGTTTCTTTAGTTTTAATTTTCCAGTCTTGTAGCCGTAGCATTTCTCAAAAAGATCAAAGAACCTTGAAAATACCAGCGGAGATTAAGCCATTAAAACACATTCACAGAACTATGAAGCACAGACCTGTGCGTCATCACCCACCAACATCCTTATAGAGAGCAGACATTACGTGATGCCTTCACTTACAGACATCTTTGCCAAATGCACCATTAAAAAGATAAATCCAGGATCTACTTCTACAGCTTCTCTGGCATCACATACATGATAAAGCTGGGACTTTACCTTTGATGTCTCACTTCCATTTTCATCTTTTGTTTCGGTGTCCGATCACCGTGTCTAATGACGGCGATTACACATCGAAGTTCCATCCTAAAAGAGACAAAAGAATTTAGAATAATTACGATAACTGTCATTTTGATTAATTCCACTACAAAACTCTCAAAAAAAGTTAATAAACCTGTGAGGAGTATAATCATATAGTCTCTCAGCAATCGTGCATCAATATTACCAGGCAACAATTGTGGATGTTTACTGGTTACACCAAGTGGTTGCACCAGAGCCGCCCCCACCTAACGAGCTGCCGAAACAGAGAAGAAGTCAAATCTGTGGAATAGCCTGCCTCAGGCGCTGGTCACAGTAGAGACAGCGGAGAGCTTCAAGAAGGGTCTAGATGCCTTTTTATGCCTAAAATTTTATGATGTAAAATGAGCTTCCCAACACAATAAATAACAAACCTTGATGGGGTGTTACACAATCAGCGCCACAAGAATCCTCCCTATACGGCACCACACATTACCCATTGGATTGGAAGGGTTTTTTTGGTAGGCAAATTTAATAAATAATTTTTTTTTAAACAAAAATGTTCATAATGTTTTAAAATAGAAACAATAGAAACCTCGCCAATCTCTTGCTGCTTCCTTTCCAGGACTTACCAGGTCCTCACCGCTTCCCATTCCTTGTTCATATACACCAAATGGCCTCTTCTAGTTATTCGATAAGGCAGAGGAGTCACTCCCTGTGTGTCAAGCGGGGGCTCCCACATTGCTGCTGGGCCGTTAACTACGTGGATACAGCGCCATCCTCTATGCAGTGGCAATTCCAAGGTACTGCAAGCTTAGCTCACATCCAGTTCAATGGGAGCGACGCTACTAACCAGCCCATAACACAACCTGCTCATATTATACCATACAGGCGACTACAATACTTCACGACATCTGGTAGGCAAAACGCATCGAGAAAGGGCTCAAGATATTAGCTTACATTGTCCCAGAAGTTGTGGGAACTATAGGTATATCCTCTGCCTCCAGTGGTATCGACCAGGGGATCTGAAACTGTGGAGCCAGCTCCCGCATAATGATATTTCTGGAATAAAGACAACACAGATAACAATATCTGGGGAGGTGAGTGGAAACCATAAAAGTTGCCATCATTATAGCTTTTGCAGATATACAGTTAGGTGAACACTATATTATTATTGGCGCCAAAGTCAGCGTCTTACCCCAGGATCTTGGCACAATCATCGTAATACTTCATTGAGTTCTTCACAAAGCTGAACCCGTTGACATCGCAGACGTAAGACTGGCCATTAGCGCGAAGCAAGTCAAAGCCGCACACGGTTTGCTGTCAGGAGCAAATGAACGGTCACAAACGCTTTATAATGAGTCGCCTCACAGACGGAGCAGGTAGATCAGGAAGACGACCGTGCCCACGTGCACCGACCTTCCTTACTTCATCTCAGCAGAGGCCGTATACCTGACCTCATTCAGCATTCACAGACATTTTCCAGTAGTTATTTTTGTCCAAAGTTACAGCACATCACAATCTACATGGAGGAGAACACTGTACAGATCCCTGCACGCATGGTAACCGAAAGCATGAGGCTTTAACTATTTACTAACTGTTCACTTTAGGGGCCCCAAACACTGGGATCTATGAAACATAGGCACTCCACAGTGACCAGGATTTGACTCCATGCATCATAGTGCTATATGATGCAAGGAGTCCCTGCTTCCCCCCGACACATCAGCACCGAACAGTTACTAATGGGAACTGTTTGATTTAGCAGGGAAGCAGGAACTCCTAGTATCATACTATGATGCATGGAGTCCCGTCCTCTGCACTGTGGTCAGTCTGTGAAACAGAAGACGGCCCGGTCTGCAATTCACAGCCCAGCATGTCAGTGGTGACCTAGTAATCCCGCCATTTGCAATCCTCAATGATTATGTTACTATGGGTGCGGTCACATGGTGCATTCTTGGACCGTTCTTGGTGCGTTTTTTGAACACGCTGAAAACACATACTTTTTTGCATGTTTACTATGCGCTTGGCTGGATCTGTTTTTCTTCATTTCTGGAAGTGTAAGCAGTCGTGTTAACATTTTGAATAAGAATTGAATAAAAACTGATTCAAAACCTGCTAAACATATTGTGAACATGCAAAAAGGCATGTGTTTTCAGTACGTTTATAAATTCACTGAGAAACGGTCCAAGAACGCACCGTGTGACAGCACCCGTTGAGTCTTAGTTTAGGCATTGGCTATTGCAGGAGGAGGGCGTTCTAGCCACACCCTAATTTATTAACGAAGATCAATCACTGAATTCTGGCAACATAATGAGTAGAACAAACATCAAGGCCTCTTTCTGATGACTGTGGTCTGTCTAATATACACTGACCCCCAGTGGCCGGACCAAAGTGCTAAGGACGGGAGTCCTAGAATCACAGTGATATATGATGCAAGGATTCCCTGCTTCCGCACAGAACCATCATACATCACATCATATGATCTTGAGTCCTGTCTCATGCACTGATTGGTGCCTTTTTTCATGGACCCACCACAGTCCTGAATACCAAGGTAGGATTAGCCTTTCTCGATAGGATTTTACGTATTCATATATATTGTATTCTCATTTTCTTAGAAGTGAAAATTAAATCAATCAGAAACATATGTATTCGTGGCTGCAAACCGAATGGAGAGCAAAGAAAATAACATCTGCCTTGCTGTGACATGAACACTTCCCTTACATAAATGTGATCCCCTGGGCAGCAGATAAGACGCTGTGTACAGTCTCGTCTCCACACAATGACCAATCACCTTGAAGGCGAGACACACTTTCCAGGCTATTAGTTTCTCTCTGGCGTTTAAAATAACAGGATATCGGACTTCTTTGCCTTCGCTGTCCCTTTCTACTTTGCCATCCAGCGCAGGAGACTTTCGGGCTTCGGCGTGGGCATAGTCTGGCCCCACAGTATAAACCTGCATTACAGGAAAAGACATAGCAAGCACAAAATCTATATCCAAGAAGCCAAAAGTCATTCATCTTCATATAACAATGGTAAAGTCAGATTTTCTAAAGTTAGTAATGGGTAGGAGAACTATCATACCTTGACATCAGTGCCATCAGTAGGCATAAACTCCTCATAAATGTATGCTCCGGTCTTCCTTACGCTGCTTTCAGGGGAATACACGCTGCTACGACTGCCAATCTAAGAGAGAGAAAGGACACGGCCATAGAGTTACAGTAGTGGAGGGGATACAATTATATCCTGCACTATACAGCAATAACCCCAGTCACTATACACATTTTTAATCCTTAAAATGTTTCCATGCAACTCATTTCTCAAACTCTTTCAGGCGAGGGTTTCATGACCCATTGTATTTTATTTGGCCTTTCATATGAAGTAAAATCACAGCTATTTTCTCCTGGCCTCCAGACTTTTATAGAAGTCAATAGGTCTGCCAAAACACAGGGAAAACAGTTTTTTTTATACCATCTAATATTAGCAATACACAAGTTATTCTTTTTTTTCTTTTTTTGGCAGACATGAAAAAAAAAAAAAAGTGGACATGGATATCACATGGACTAAATACAGACACAGTAGATTGTGCCAGACAGTTATTTTCTTCCAAGTGACAACCACATTCATTTCAATTGTCCCATGCACATGAACAAGTTTTTCACAAATCTGTAGAGGTTGTAGAATACTGTATTTGCGGACCAGTCTATTAGTAACACAATCATGTGACACCTTAAAGGGGTATTCCCACTAAGACAAGTTTCTTGTATGTACTCAGATAACAAAATAACACATTCTCTTATTCACTGTTATTAACAAAAATGCAGCATTTCACAGAGTTCGAGTCCAACCTGTCTCTATCAGTCTGCTGTATATAATTTCAGTTTCCCCCTAGACACGGCCCTGTAACTTCTCACTTAGGGTCAGCAGCCATCTTGGATTTTTGTGTGAGATAGTGCTGCTGAGATTACGGTCTGAAGCCACGCCCCCTGCACAGAGCTCAGAGACACGGACTGATTCACATCCTGTCAGCACATGATGATCAGAGAGAAGAGCTGCAAACTACAAGCAGACAAGTGATCTGGGGGAAGGGGGAGGCAGGCACATATCTGTAAGATGTAGCAGGGCTCACAGTGTAACAGTGTAATGGTCAATCAGCCTCTGTCAGTGTGCAAGTACAATGTCAGTAGCCAGATGAAAGTGTATATACACCTTGTACCCTGATACTGTAACCACATTGTCAGTCCACAGAACTAGATGGATCATGAGCAGCTAGTGTGATAGGAGCTTAAACAGCAAAAAACTGAGTAAATTGTAAAGTAAGGAGTTAAAATGATCTTTATTGTGTTAACATCACTAGGATTGACACTAGGATTGAGATGTGACAATTTTCTTTGGGAAAAGATAGTGACATCATTTGCCAACTCCACGGAGTTAAATGTGGTTGGGCGGTATGTTTCCCCTGGGTTTTCCTATTATGCAAGGCCTTAATGTGGAGGTTGTGTTTGTCCATCTGCAAACACTGTAAATCTGGGAAGTATGAATCAAACAAGTTATTTGTTGGAGCAGTTGTTTAAAATTCTCCTGGGCCGCATTTATACGGAATGGATTTGCAGGCTGGTAGTGGGGCGGTCCATTCCACCTCCCTGTTAGGCTAGGACAGGTTTTGGGTTGCTCAGCTCCTTGTGGGAGCAGGCTAATCAGGCTGCATAAAGCTGCTCCATGCCTGGAGCAGAGATGTCCTTTATGTTTTAGTGCTGAATTAGGGGAACTCTGTTTAGCTAGCAACCAGACGGTAGGATTTTGTTTATGTTTTAATATGTAAAGGCTGTTTTATTTTATACCTAATACTCGAATAAACGCAGGCGAGGCCGGTTTTGGACTGTACTTTGGTGTCACTGTCTTGAACTGCATCACAAATCTCCATGATCACAGAGTCTACTGGGCCAAATCTCCCATACACAGGTAGTCCCTTACTTAAGAACACCCGTAGTGTTCCTCTGGATTTTGATAATTTATTGTATTTTAGCCTTAGGAGACAATGATCAGCTATAACAGTTATCACAGGTGTCTGTAATGAAGCTTTATTGTTAATCCTGGTTCTGATAACAACCCAACATTTTTAAAATCCAGTTGTCACAGAGACCAAAAAACATTTGTCTGGGGTTACAATTATAAAATATAAAGTTCCGACTTACATACAAATTCAACTTAAGAACAAACCTACAGAACCTATCTTGTACGTAACGCAGGGACTGCCTGTATACATACAAGGACATTAATTTTCAAATGACGTTCACTTCCACACGGTGAAGTACTGGGAATATCAGTGAATAATGTTGTCCATAGTCCTTAGGCTACATTCACATGACCGTTAGGGAACGTGTATAAGGCTGCAAGCTTGTGGCCGTGTATAAGTTCCCCATAGGCCGGCCCATAGGTGGTGACTCATACATCGCAATGAGTGGAGGGGGTCACCGCTCCTCCTCTTCATCGCGGCGAACGTATGCCCGCGGTGCTTGGGCCCGGCAGGTGTGAATGTAGCCTCAGTGTGAACACATATCAAGGCTCTGACACAGAAGTGGCCTTGTATACAGCCATACAATACAGCACATATAGCAGCTGGAAGTTCTGAATTAATGTAAGTGAAGGGCAGATCACCTTTCGGAAAAGCCTTTGACTCCCGCCTCCGGCAGATGTAGGGTAGTAGATGTAAACATTGTGATCCTCCGCACTAACAGGTTTCTCTACGAATGGTTTCTGGAATATCTCCCCATTCACCTCCACGTGATCCTCACCTTCTATTAAATTACATTCTGAAAAATGAAAGGAGACATTTAAGGTAGTAACACAACAAGTCCACATGTCAGGAGCCCAGGAATGATGCAGGCAGTGCTGTAGCCCCAGGTAGGTACAGTAAGGTAAGTGTTGCTCAATGGCTTTCTCCATGACACATTTTATAGCTTACAGTTTAGCACTTCCTTCCTCATGCGTAATGAAAGTGAATGTGGTTTCCGTAAAATACAAACCTCCTCAAACCAGTCACAAAAAAAATGTTTGGTCATTGAAACGTGACCAGAGTGATGAAGCTGTGCAGCAATAGTTGTACCTATTAAAGGGGATTTCCCACTAAGACAAGTTTCTTATATGTACTCAGATAACAAAATAACCCATTCTCTAATTCACTGTTATTAACAAAAATACAGCATTTCACAGATATAATTCTAACCTGTCTCTATCAGTCCAGCACAATTTCAGTTGCCCCTAGACACGACCCAGTAACTTCTGGCTTCAGGGTCGGCCCCCATCTTGGATTTCTGTGTGACAAGTGCCCCATGCACAGAGCTCACACTGACACTCACTCATTGTCTGCCAGCACATCCTGAGCAGAGAGAAGCTGCAAAACTATAAGGAGATAAGTGATCCAGGGGAAGGGGGAGGCAGACATATATCTGTGAGAACAAAGATGTAGCAGAGCTGACAGTGTAATAGTCTGTCAGCCTCTGTATGTCATGCATCTCAAGCACCTCATCATCTCTGATCTGTCTCATGTCTCTATGTGTCAGTGTGTTAGTACAATGTCAGAAGCCAGATGAAAGTGTATATACACTTGTACCCTAATAATGTAACCACATTGTCAGTCCACAGAACTAGATGAATCATAATGTGTCTGCTTACAGAGTCCCCACCCACGCAGGAACTAAAACAGCAATAAAACTGAGTAAAATTGTAAAGTAAGAGGTTAAAATGATCTTTATTGTGTTAACATCACTAGGGGATTGAGAGGGGAGAATTTTCTCCCCATTTTCTATCTAGATGGATACAAAATAGTTTAATATATACAGTGGGTTTTCCACTCCTCATTCCATGAGACCATGTTCACATGTTGCATTTATAAACAATGTGCAATTCAAGTGCAGCTCGAAGGGACAAAGTGCATGTTACCTGTGCCCAAGCACAAGCGTTTAGGTCTAAATGCATCTGTGATGCAGGCAAATAAATTTGTATTTGCAAAAATTGTTGAGGATGTTAATTACTAGTATAAAACTTTACCAACTTTAAGTAGAAGACCCTAATAAGGTTTTTATTTTATTACTTGGTAACCTGTGTAGTCGTTGGCACCTCCAGGGTCACATGACCTGCCAGCAGCAGGACTCTGTACTTCCTGTGACGTCTTGTGTCCTGCTTGCTTCCACGCCCTCCATCATAACTGCTCTCATATCAGTGGATGGAGGAGTGTGTAGATGTCCTTGGAACACCATTCCAACCACGGATTTGTGAGCGGTTATCATGGAGAGGGCATGCATACAGTAACAGGGTACAGAGTCCTACTGTGACCCTCAGAGCCCAGCAGCTACATAGACATTGGTCAAGTTTTGACCGAAAATAGAACTGGTCTATATGTGGTTTCGACGTAAAAAAATAAAAATAAAGTGAACACACCACAAGTGTCCAGCCATTATTGCCACTGTGCTGGCACACATGTGGAAGCATAAAGTTTCCGGATCGCCTTCCATTCACATCCGTGTCCAGATTTATGGCGACAATTACACCCTATTTATTGTAATGTTTATATGATCACATATGATTATCATGCAGAGATCTGTTCCTTTTTCTACACCCTGTTTTCCCTTTGGTCTTGGTGAAGGTGTAGAATAATTTGGACATGTAAAGTGTAGTGTGGGGAGGCCTCCGGTGCTTATATCACGAGGTGCCAGCTGTTTCACATTCTTTACTAAGTGTTACCAGCCATGGCGGTCATCACAATATAATGGCTGGGACATTCAGGTCATCTTATCCTTTAACATGACTCTTTTAATCAGTAGGTATCTGTCATCACTTGTTTTCAGCCACAGAGGCTGGTCATAAGATCAGAAGTGAGAAAGATAAGACATAAAAGCTGTCCACGTCCTACTGCAGACCAAAGCGCTGGCTCCATGTTATGCTGCACTATCCTTTCCTACAAGCCAAACCATGTCTATGTAGATCACATTGTATCTGACCACTGCACTGTAATGTCAAAACACACAACCATTTGAATTGCATTAATGTGAAATTTGCAATTGCTTTGCTCCACAAATATAGCATCTTATTCCTTATTTAAAGGGGTTGTCAAGTTACTTTTTCCAAGTTGTCCAAAATGCACCTGATAGGGATTAACAAGGTAATTGTGAGATTGCTGACTGTGTGGACCCTCACCCATTGATGTGGAGAACGGGAATCTTTCTCACGGACTAGCATGGAGCAGCAGGACGAGCATGCGGCCTGCTACTCCATTCATTTGTAAGGCAGTGTGGGAAATTGCTGAGCATATCGCTGGGCTATCTCTGGCACTCACACTCATAGTAAATAAAGCTAGAAAAGACATCAGTCCATTAAGTCCAACCAGATTCTTTTTTCTCCTTAAAATTATACAGAGTTAATCCAGAGGAAGGCAAAAATAAAAAAAAACCCTGCAAGGCTGATGCCAACAGGCCCAAAACAGAGAAAAATTCCTTCCCAATATGGCCGTGGGAATAACTCCCTGGATCTACAGAAACTACTTTCAGAAAGTTTTGTTCTTATACGATGTGATATTATTGCTCGCCAGACCCCTCTTGAATCTGTTCAAATTCGCAGCCATTACAAACTCCTTCACGGTCTATGAATGCTCATCCTTCCCGCTGTCACTTCATATATTAATGAAAACGGGACCACGGGTTCCCTGGATTGCTGGGGCCCATTCTTGTGATTAGTGGGGGGGTCCCAGCAGTTGGACCCATAGAGATCACCTTGTTATCCCCTATCCTGCGGGAATAACTTGAAAACTTGGTAGCACCCTTAAAGATACATGTTCTTTAAAAAGAAAGAAGTGGAGACAATGGGTCTAAAACTACTGCACATCCAGATCTGGAATGGAAAATTACAACATCCTTTCTATATGCGAGTAAGGAAGTGTCTTTAGAGGACTGTATTGTTTCTGAAGAGAAAATAATTATATAGGAGAAAACCTGCGCTCATCTCATCTCAGTATCAGGTTACACCAGTATGAAAAACCACTAAAAGTTGTTCTAGTATGGGATTTAATGCTAAAAGAAATACATTTTACTTAAAAGAAACATCAGGTTTTCACTATTAAACCTAATGACCTATTAAACCCAAAGCACTAAACTAACTTGCGCCCATCATCTTCTTTTTTAGCTTAAAAAAAAAAATCAATACTCCACTTTTTAAGTAAAATTTTGAGCCACATGGGCCAGGTGTTATAACTGTGTGACTCTGCCCACTTCTGCAGCAGCTCCCTCATCCCCCAGCCAATGTCATTGACTACAACGGCCGAATTCCTGCACCTTCGCACTCACCGCCTGCATAAGTCACCCGTAGTGCTTTTGTGTTGTCCATTGCATTTCTGCGCTTTCATGGCTTCTCCTCGCTCAGCGCCAGGCAGAGACTTTTACAGGGTGGCAAATGCACAGACGCAGGCATTCAACTGTAGCAGATGACAGTGGCTGAAGAGGAAGGGGGATGAGGGAGTTGCCAGAGACGTGGTCCGAGTCGTACAGTGACATGCATGAGTAACAAACACCCCTTGTGACCTGCTGCTCCTTCTGGCAGGGTAGCAGGTAATCTTACAAAGTTGAGGAACTATGCATTTTTCTTTTTAAGTAAAAATAGTGTGGGCAATAGTTAGTATAGTGCTGTAGGAATCTGACCGGATTAGATTTTTTTTTCAGATTTACGGAGCGGCCACCCCCTATCTGTAGGGTACCCCCAGGTATTGCCGGGGGTGAACAGAGTAACTTATTATATGTAACTTAATATATTTAGCTGGACTCATGGGAGAACAGAAAATATGACCTCAACAAATAGTGAGATCTTATTTCTACACCTGTGGTCCGATGGTCAGACATGCCCTAAATTTCTAAAGTAAACCCTCTTGATAGAGTATGTTCCCCCCCCCCCCCCCACTCCCAGACACAGAAAATATTTTCCAAAATCCATGTTCTAAGCTGTGTGTGGACACATCCCTAGTCTGCTTCATCAATCCCCATGTACAGGAATGGGCTACTCATCCAATCACTGACTAGGGTGGGCATAGACAGGCACCTGCAGTTATGTTGAGATGGAACCAGATGGTACCTGGTAAACACCAGCTAAGGAGCATGGGTAGAGATGTGTGGCTATAACAGCTAATGTTTCTACTTTTTTCATGGCTACTACTCTGTAATAGATGGGGCAAGCATGATCTGATTGTAGACTTGTTGTGCGAGGTGTCTCACTGATAGTGACAGTGCTATATCCTGGAAAGAACTCACAAATAAAAAGCACGGGGTATAAGCCACATTTATTTTTCGCTAGTTTGCGCTATTTAAGGTAAATAGAGAAAAGAAGGGAAAAAAAATCTTCATTATATAGTAACTTACCATCAGGCTGGTTTGGATCCCGATTAAGGACTGCATATCGGGGAAGCAGAATCCCCTCATTTTTCAGGATCCTATAAACTTCCCTCCTGTGAACAAAAAGAGGCGCATAAAGCCGCATTATAGGAGTTCAAAGTCAGACAAATGGCTAAGAAAAAAAACACAATCACTTAATTGCTGGACGGTGCGCACTGTTCTTTCTGATGTCTGATACAAAATTAATAAGACTATAAGAGAGACTTGGGTTGCTGATGTAATTAATATTACAACAGCCATTTATTATTGTGAAGAATTATACAAAATAGGTTATCATCTCCTGGTACTGCTCAAAGATGGGATGGGGGGGGGGGGGACACACAGATATATCCCAGTCACTGACCTGAAAATGTGCCCGCTTTTCAATAGCAAATCCAAGAGTGGTGCCATTGTCACCCCAGGCAGGATTACAACGATATGCCAATGATAAAGTCACCATTCACAGGCAATAGTCCCTTCCCTGCACAGGACCAAAACCCCATAAACATCCCCCAACATATCCAAAGTATTGAGACCATGGTCCATGTGGCTACTGTAAAGGGTGTCTCTAAATGCTGCTGACAGCAGCCCAGGAAAGATGGCAGCCACAGTCACAGAATAAACATGGTTAAATATAAAAATATATAAAAAACAGATTAGATGAAAATTTGTTTCATAAGCTGTAGAAAAATACCAAACATAAAACAAGACTCCAAATCCCATCAGCCCTCACCTGTCTTGTATGTGATACTGTAAATTCAAGTCATTGATAACAAATGGATTCCTGAGCTTTGCATAAGCCACGGCTTTATCCAGGGGAAATCCTATCAAGGAAAAAAATATGTAACTCTTAATGGATCTAAAGATACAAAAATTCAGAGCTCAAGAAAGTGGATGAGGTCTCAAAATATTATGGGCTGATCGACTCCAGAGATAGAGCCAGAAGCAGAGGACTGTCTCCACCAGCGATGCATTGCAGGAGAGGTCACCTAATGAGAAAGCCCCTTTAAGTGCAGAATAAAACAGCATCTCGCTGATCAATTTATGCAATTTGCAATGCATTAACCCATTAAATGATTCTGCAAGCCCAACACACATTAAAAGGAGCATTAAAAAGGATAAGGAGACAAACCATCAGATAAAATATACACAATAACTTTGAAAGCTGTTCATAAGGACAAAGTACAAACTGCATCAAAGGTGCTGGTCATATCCATTAAATTTGTTCTACTTAATTTGCTTGAATGACAAAAGTCCATCTGATTCGACTACCACCTATAACGAGAATGTGACCCCTAGCGATCCAGAGAATGGGGTCCCATTTTTTTTTAGAAAAAAAAAAATAATTTAATTCCTCCATTAACATTGAGAGTTCCCAAAGGGATGCAGTAGAGAGCAGATGTCATATTTGACAATGTCAAAATATGACAATATCTGCACAGACCCCATAAATACTAATGAGAAGTAAAGTGCCTGTTCCTGCAGGTAGTGCAGGTAGAGCCAGGAGAGAGTTACTGAGATGAGACGCCAGGACTGAGTCACTGTGTGACGCGAGGCTGTGCACTTCCCTGCCCGCCAGATGTTATTAATATGTAAACGGCTGCTATTCCCAGCTCATCCCTTTAATATTCAGCAAGCGACTTTCCACCTTACCTTTGGAGTGAAAAGAAATGAGGCAGTCGCACAGAGGCCAGTTCTCTACAGATTCGTTCAGGATGACGTCTTCTTCGAAGATAACCACAGTGATGTACTTGAATAACGACAAGCGCTCCAAAATTTCTTTCATAGGTTTGGACTTTGACTTCTTGGCCATGGAGCAGATCCCAACCACAATCTGCCTCTCCGGCGGCTGCGGCACAAGACACGAGTGTAAGAAGTGCAACCTGTATCATGTTATAGGGGTTGTATTTAGCCCGTAGCCGTCACCGCTGGTGGACTTACAAATGAATGACCTTACATCATAGATGTCACAAATCCCCCACCTCGCACCAAAAAACTAAGAAAAAAAAAAAAACAGTAAAGTGTTTAAAGAGGACCTGTCACCTGTAAAAGCTGGTGAAGTGTCCGTTTATTGCCAATGCAAAGCAACATCCTAAAGGAGTTTATAAGAAAACATAAAAAACATCCTAGATTAAAGAAGTATTCTCATGTGGACATTGACATTTAACTTAATTAATCAGCCTTAAATCTTTTCAAATGCATCGGTTTTAAAAAATGTACCTGAGTGAAGATAATTTAACATAAATGTTTCTATGTTGTTCCTTAGAAGCAATACAGTTGTCCTTGGACACAACCAACAACTCATTTTGGCCAGACATGTGCTAAATGAGGAGCCTGACCACCTGGATTCTGCGCTCTTTACCATAGGACGGCTGTGGGACATTTCCTATCCAAAAATAATCTGTTTTTTTTTTGCAGAATCACTCCAGCCGCGGTGGTCATATCCATGGGCAGCTCATTCATTTGTAAGGGACCATTTGACTAAATTTAAGGTAAATTATCTTCACACAGGTACATTTTGTTACATCTAATTGAGGAAATTTATCTGTATGGCAAATTAACTAAATTACACGTGAATGTCAAGTTGGTAATAACAACCTACATAAGGATAATAATATATAATAGGGACTGTATAAAATATCCATCCCTGCCCTCAGGTACAGTTATAAAATGTTTTATATTAAAAGGGCATCTACCACCAGAATGAAGCCTGTCTGCAAATGAGCCTGAGGGGCTCCATAGGTGTTAATGAAGCCTGGAGCCCCTTCATCCTGGATGTAGATGTCCTCTGAAGAAGATTAGGGAAGATTTAAAGTCAAGGGGAGAAGAAACTTATCTCAAATTGGCCAGTTTAGAGGCTGCAGGGGAATGTCACTTTAGACACAACCATCTTTCATTCTATGGTACCTACAAACATCTACAGAACAGGAACTACAAGCAGTTAAACTTAGTTGGGAATGTGCGCTGCAGATAAAGACCCAATTCCTGCCTTCACTGTCTATATCTATGGGTCTAGGCATGTTTTAGCTACTACAGAGGCTGCAAATATGACTCTTCTCTGCTTGTTTTCATGTGAGGACAGAACAGGTTCTGCATTCAGAACTCTCAAAGAGGCCAAACAGAGGCTGTGATGTTGCTGCAGGGAAAAACCCTTGTTACCCCGTCCTCACCGCTGATCAGAGCCTGACCTGGGTTGACCTGTGATCACCTGACTATCCAGGAATCCCTATACATAAAGGGACTGTCCAAGTGGACATCATTTCTAAGAACACTGGTTAAGAATTGTGTAGTTACAGACACTTCATTACAATTCACACTGACTACACATACGGTACAGCACAACTCAGGCCAACGAAAACCCACTGATAGGAAAGAAAGTCTGACATTGTACGTACAGAGTCATACTCTTCATCTTCATCGTCGTCATCTTCAAGGTGTTCATAAAGATTGTCCAAGTTTTCAGCTTTGCCTTGATCCAAAGCTTCGTCGGATTCCTCACAACCCACAAAGAACCGTGGGATGTCGCCCTCTGTGGCGCTAACAGACATGGTGGTGACGCTCTGTCCTGATCTGCATGTGCTCGAGGAGAGAGACGACTAACGCTGTAATTTCCCTAGCGCTGCTTAACAATAGGGAGGATAAATTCAGCCTGATAATCCAGCAGACCGCGCATTCTCCATCCCTGCAGTCTCTGAATGTTATCACGTCTTCTCATACAATCATCACAGGATGTTCCCTTCCATATTAAACCACTGACCGTCTGCCATTCCTGAATGGAAAAGAGAAAAATCGGAGTTAAAACACAGCCCATACTGAGCGGTAACCAATTACTAGCCGACCCTCATGCCTTGCTGGGACTTGTAGTGTCCAAGAGGCCGCTCCGCCAATGGTTTATATAATAGTCTGGAATAGAAGCAAATTCTTATCTATTGCCAATTGTCGAACAAAGTCTCCCAGCAAGCTCGACCCATAGGCGACAGCAGATATTTTCTGTGCTATTCATCTACCTCAAACTCAGTATGAGAAGGGGCGGGAACGCGAAGGCTACACTCAATATTGTTGCTGCTTGTTCTCCTCATTTTTGCAATAACCACAAAGAGGGATTTTCGGCAAGGATGCTATGTGGGTATTGTCCATTAGAATTCAGGTTCTGTGTGGGAGGGTGTTGTTGATGAGATTGGGAGTGTTCCAATACCTATTAAGCAACCAGATTCATTTGCCTCTACTGCACGGTGGGAGCCTGAGCAATGATGGTGTGATGGTGTGTGAATTTACCCCCCCTACCGTGTTTGATGGCAGAAGACTTCAATAATGTTCCCCACAGCAAGTTGGATAGATGTTGAACTGCCCCTGTTCAACCATCGTAAGGGGTAACTCCCTTTGGCTCCCTTATCTAGAGGTCTGGTGTTTCCAGACCCGCTGTCCGTCTCGCCGGTACTACTAGAGCACAACAGGGAGTATCTCATATAGCTGCAACCTTGAAAATGATGCTAATGATCCTGAAAGTGTATTGAGGCGGTTCTGAGACCTCCTCCGTGCTGCAGATTCAAATGCTGTTACAGTGAGTAGGAGCACTCCCCTCCCCCCACTTCCTGTTCTTCAACGAGATTACAACGGACAGGGAGGGGGGAGGTGCTGAACAGGGAGAAGATGGAGACAGTCTCACAGTCTGGGAACCTACAGGACAGCGGGGCTCTGGAAATTAGCATAATTGTAAAAGTTGTTTTTAGAAGGAAGGAGGCCATAAATAACAACTATAAGAAGATTACCACAGTCACAGTGCCTGGATGTATGAGTAAGTGTCCCTTGTTTTTTCATGCTTGATTTTGATAGATTTCCTTTTAAAGAACATCTACCACCAGGATAGAGGATTGTAAACCAAACACACTGACATACTAGTGTGTGCCCCCTCTGGAAGGATCTACTCTTCTATTAGCTTCTTAAGCCTTGGTTTAAAAAAAAATAAAAATAAATAAGGCTTCAAAAATTATGCAAATAAGCCCGAGGGGCTCCAGGCTCCATTAACACCTAAGGCTTATTTGCATAATTTGTAAAGACTTTTTTTCTTAAAAACCAGGGCATAGAAAGCTTAATGTAGAGGAGATACTGCCAGAGGGGGCACACAGCAGTATGTCAGTGTGTTTGGTTTACACTTCTCTAACCTGGTGGTAGATTTCTTTTATAGGATATTTCCAACAAGAAAAGTGATGACCAGCGTGGATACAACTTTTAGGGCCCCCAAGCTTTGCCACTAGGCCTATTCCTGCCAGCCCAGAGAGAACCAGGGAACAAAGAGCACAGGGCATTTACGGCAAAGGGGCTGCTGGGTATGAGCATGGAGTTCACCTTCACTAATCATCAAGTGATGTCTTATTCCAGACAGAGATGGGGATAGCCCTTTAATATCGCTTTCTAGAATTCTGTGTATGAGAATTGATGAGGTGAGCATTGCTTTCTCCACTGAACAAAGAAAACTTTATCAGTCCTTGGAACAAAAGATTTCTTTATCCTCGATGCCAGCGCACATTTGAGAACATTTTAGAGCGATTCAGCAGTGTACTGCAGTTTTAGGACACTTGGCACCTCCAATAGCCAGGGTCATTCTCACACCAGTCACCAGAACTTTTCAGCCAAGGGCACTTTTGCCGTAGATTCTGCGGGGCCCTCACTCCTATCGTTCCATAAGACTGTCTGTACTCTGTAATGTAATCTTAAATTTAGCCAATAATTAATAATAATCTTTATTTATATAGCAGCATCAAATCATAGGGGACATATACAAATATAATAAGAAAGAAATATGTAATTAGTAAAACTACTACAACAAGTTAAAGTGAAACTTGAAATGGAAAAATAAAGTTATGATATGTAAAGCTTTTCCAAAGATCTCATCATTTAAAGAAGAACATAATAGAAAATGGCCTGGACATTCAGGCACCTATGACCCTCAGTCACGAAGGGGTTAATGTATTACATTAACATTGCATTTTGTTAATGCAAAATGTTAACAGTAAAGTAATTAGGCAGATCTCCTCTCCTCAGCTGTTGTATTGCGCTTCATAACGCAATGTAAACGCCACGTGTGAGCGCGTCTACATGCAGAATAAAAGCCCGAGCTCTTCCTGCACGGAGACGTGTGCTGACAGCAGCCGGAGCGTCCGCAGATTCTTTCCTTTACAAGTGTTATACAAACTTCAAAGCTTAAAAACTGGAAACATTTATAATAAATAAGAGCCATCGCTTCATACTAAAAAATGTTTAAATGTCACTAAAGTTTCCACAAACTTTGCATAAATCATTATTACAAGCAAATAGAAGAGACAGTAATGGCTTCATCTTCCCTGTTAAAAGTGACTTCTAGGACTAAGCGAGACCATTCGCTGCGCTCATAAAATATAAAGTGCCCTTTTTTATATTATATTTTGTTTTTCATTTGGAAAGAGTGAACACTATAAACACGGGCAGGTTAAAGTTAACCCACCACCACAGATCTACCCATTAAGGTAGATCCGGGGGAAGGCTCCTATAATCCATTGTAGAAGAGCCCTTTTCAGGGCTAATCCTTTAGTCCCACGTACCTTTTACTATTTTTAATTGCCCTAATATGCAAATTTACCAAAGAGGCGCAGCTACTCCATGACCAGTAGCGTCTTGCAACTCGCAGCTACTAGTTGCAGCTCGCCCTCGTCTGTGAAACCGGGTTCTTCACGGATGAGGGGATGCTGCTGTGCTTAAAAAAATCTTAATTAAGATAATTGGGAAAACTGACAAAAACTGATGTGTTTAAAAAAAAAAAACCAAAGCATGCTTTTTTTAAGGGACTGCTTAAAAACGGACTAAAACGGGTTCAAAACACCACGCGTGACACCAAATGCACAAAAAATGTTTCCGGCCATGTGCCGACACATTTACTTCAAATGGACAATACAACCATCCAATTCAATGGCCAAATAGCACACTGCCTCATATCCAAGCCGGGCTGTATCCCACCCCCACACCTGCAGCATCCTACACCCAGCACAATTATTAACTAATTATTTTTAGTTAGGCGCCGCCATTCAGAAAACAGTCATGACTGGAAGGAGAAAGAAATAAAATGCAATGAGACAAAATGAGCAAATGATCGCATGTGTAACATTCTCAAAACTGTAATCCCCCTGCAGCACTGAGCAGGCAAGTCCATCTACATGTACACAGCACGGAGCATAGGGGTGATAGTACCGCGCTTCCCCGAGTACCTAGATGGTACAGTATCCACTAGGAAACCGTGTGTACAGGTTGAATACTAGTGTTGTGAATCATATTCTATGGAGGGCACTTATCAGGGCTGGTGTTCCATGAAATAAGCGGAATGCCTAGAGAACCCCTTGGAGTCGTGATAGAATGGACTGATTCTGACTCCACAATCATAAAAATAATTATAAACTTTTTGAAATTTCCCTTTAAGTTTTTTTGTCAGGGGTGAGCAACATTTATTAGACTTGGCAAAAAATAGGAGCAGAAAAAAAAAAATGGGAGAAATGGGAGGACACAGCCTGCTCGCAGAAATACCATATATCCCTGTATAGGTTATGGCACTTAGTCCAGTGCCGCAGAAAGCCGGAAGATATATAACCCATTGTACTCCTCAGAAAAAGGAGTGTTAAGGCAAAACTATAACATCCAAATAAGATAAAATGTATTACAATCTTTACTAACATTGGCACATTACAATACATATGATTTTAAAATACGGTACATTAAATGGATGCAGAGTTACAATGATGGTGCACAGACAAAAGCAGTCATGCCCGGACATACAATGTGTGTGGTGCAGGGAGAAAAAGTGTGCACCACTTATCTCTCCTCTACGTGCCGCTCTGCTCTGTATCCCCCACTGGCTGTATGCGGCAGAAGAGGAGGAGAAGAGGACCCAGAAGCAGTACAACAGACTAGTACTTACCACTCCTGGGTCCTCTCCTGCCACCACTCTGCTCTGGGTCCTGAGCTTGACGCATACAGCCAGTATCAGAAGTCAGAACACAAAGTGGAGCGGCAGAAGAGGACCCAAGAGCAATAAGGACTTCTCAGCTGTACTCACCGATACCCGGCCTCCTGCACCAATGAAAGCTTCCATCAGTTATGTAAGTAATAATAGGACTCAGACTGTCATCAGAATGTGGACCGAAACTCATGGCTTGACATGCTGCATGTGGCCTGTTGGCGCAGCTTGTGCACCTACAGTACAGACCAAAAGTTTGGACACACCTTCTCATTAAAAGAATTTTCTGTATATTCTGGACTATAAAAATTGTAGATTCACACTGAAGGCATCAAAACTATGAATTAACACATGTGTAATTATATACTTAACAGAAAAGTGTGAAACAACTGAAAATAGGTCATATTCTAGGTTCTTCAAAGTAGCCTCCTTCTGCTTTCATTACTGCTTTGCACAATGGCATTCTCTGGATGAGCTTCAAGAGGTAGTCATCAGAAAAGGTTTTCACATCACAGGTGCCCTTTCAGGTTGCCTTATAAATGGTGTCAGGACCATCAGTTGTGTTGTGCAGAAGTCAGGTGGATACACAGCTGATAGTCCTACTAAATAGACTGTTAGAATTTGTATTAAGGCTAGAAAAAAAGCAGATAAGTAAAGAAAAATGAGTGGCCATCATTATGTTAAGAAATGAAGGTCAGCCAGTCCGAAAAAACTGAGAAAACTTTGAAAGTGTCCCCAAGTGCAGTTGCAAAAACCATCAAGCGCTACAAAGAAACTGGCTGACATGAGGACCACCCCAGGAAAGAAAGACCAAGAGTCACCTCTGCTGCGGAAGAGAAGTTCATCCGAGTCACCAGCCTCAGAAATCGCAGGTTAACTGCAGCTCAGATTAGAGAACAGGTCAATGCCACACAAAGGTCTAGCAGCACACACACCTCTACATCAACTGGTAAGAGGAGACTGTGTACAGAAGATTTTCATGGTAAAATATCTGTTAGGAAACTAATGCTATGGACAGGCAACTAGCACAAGAGACAAGAAATGGACATTGCACCAGTAAAAATCTATGCTTTAGTCTGAGTCCAAATTTGAGATAATTTCAGGCGACTACCTCTTGAAGCTCATCAAAAGAATCCCAAGAGTGTGCAAAGCAGCAATCAGCAAAAGGGGGCTACTTTGCAAATGTTAATTCATAGTTTTGATTCCTTCAGTGTGAACCTTTGAATGAGGTGTGTCCAAACTTTTCTCCTGTACTGTATGAGTTGAGATGAATATTTTTGATATAATTAGTGTGCTGCACTTTATATACATGCTCAGGAGTGAAGCGCCTCTGCTATAGATTAGAGGAATAAGGCACAGGCACAGCTATAGTGACCAGGTACCATTTTTGTAGAGTTGAACTTTTGGAAATTGAGGAGTCAGAGTTGTGGCTTTTGACAGCTCTGCTCTCCACTAAATAATTAAAAAAAAAAACATTCCCCAAGTCTCAGCACATTATTATCCCATTAGGACATAAAACAGCTCAACCTCTTTTAGGAGAACTCCAGGTGTACATCTTTTCCTCATCCCAACAAGCTGAGACAATTAAATAAAGTGTTTAATGCAAATATGTACATAGTATGCAAATAACGTGCAGCAAAATGACCTACTTTTCATTACTCCGGGCAGCATCAATCAGCAACAGGCTCCCAAATAAAAATAAAATGGTAAAGTTTCATAATTTTGGACCTGTATTGCAGCAGTGTTTCACCCGAATGTGAATCTAATGAATGAACTAAACCATCATAGATCCCTATAACACAAATAGTTCAGAAAAATTCAACCAGATCATTGGTGCAAATATAGGTGCTCCTGCCCAATGTGTGGTTCTTCTCAGGCAATGCACTTTTTTTTTTTTTTTTTTTTTTTTTTTATAAACCGGGCAGATAGGCTTTATACAGAAAACTTTGGGACCCTAAACCAGCGGTCCATAAGAAAATGCAGGAAATTTAGAGTTTCAAATTCACATAAAAACATTCCCTAAATATGTTATTCCTAGCCGTCTCCACTGCTCTGATGTGCCGGTAGTCCCATGTCACTTCTGTAACTCCATACAGGTGTATAGCCAACTCACCAGTACATATACCGTACATACTCAGCCAAGAGGAAAGAAACACTGTGCCAAGTGTCTGTTTTTGCTACCAAATAATAAAAGATTTGGGCAGTAGAAATTCTGGGAGTCCATACAAGACATAGACATTAGATTTGGTTGATACACTGAAAGTCATTGCTTGATCAAAGGGGTTGGCCACTTTGACTCACGTTTTTTTGTAATGTGTGTTAGTGTGGGGGGCAGGATATTAGGTCATTTACCAATACACATCTAGGCACCACCTTCTTGATATGTAAAGTATCTTTTACCTCTTTACGCACTTGTGCCACAATTCTGGCGGTTTTGCACCATAAACAGTATAAAATGCCCTGCACCACAGTCATCAAGGCTATTAGACTTTTTTTTTGGCAATTTCCCGACTTGTCTGATTAAGAGGGCGTGGCCTTCCTGGGTTGGGAGTGGCATTACAGGAAGGGGTGTGGCTTGTGGGTAGGTCTAAAGTAGGAACCGTCAGTCTTATACTGAACCAAAATTCATCATCACAGTGATATAAATCTGGCGCAGCAAAAGACCAGTGTTTTCCAACTAGAAACTGGCAGAGCCCGAGACACATTGTTAAATCCCCCTCCAATGTGTTTGTTAACGCTATGTTAATACATGTTTATTTTAAACACAATGTTGACATCAGTTTAATTAGGCAAATCTTCTCTTCAGGAGACTTAACTTTACATATCAGAACCATTAATAGATGTATAAATGTAATTACCCATTATTCTGCCCCCACACATAACCAAACACATAGGAATAGTGGCCAAGCCCTATAAACCACATGGCAGAGGATAGGACTCCAATCACGGAGAAATGTAATGTAATGTAGTCCCTACTTCATAGTGGTGTCCTTCTAGCCTATAGAGAATAATAAAAACTACACTTCTGCTCTCAGTCCTATTGATGGCCTCAGTGAGTCCAGTGACATAACATAGCATGTCATCCGGACATGTTAATTATATTCTTGTCCGACCAGAAATCAGCCACCTTTCGCAAAACACTTTGCAAAATTCAGCACCCCACCATTTTCCCTTATCATTACTTACAGATAGACCATAAACCTTGAGTAAGTCGGATACGGTCTCCAAACCAACGGAATTCAAATGCATTTGTAAAACAACAACCCATACACCAAGACTAATATCCAGAATATACTTTCTAGAATTACACTCAGACCCGAAGGCTGTGATTTCACACCCATATATGGCCAAATGTGAGGATATATTTGCATCCCCTCCACACAGGAGACTTGGCAGCGCATATGGAGTTACATATGCAACTGCATATGTATATATGTATGAAGCGCAAACTTTGCTGTGAACAATGTACAATGAGAGTCAGTACAAATTCCTACTCCATTGGTACCACACCCCTGCTGTTACATTGCCCCCCCCAAAGCACTTCAGAGTCTTCTACATATCACCAGAGTTTGAGCTATAGGAAAAGAGAAGCTGCAGGGTAGAAATTCCTCCCGGCCAATCTCCTGGGACAATACAAGCTCCATTTACACTTCCCTAATAGTCAATGGAGACCGCAAGTTCTGCTACCTGTCAGTACCTGGCAGTATAGAAGGAGAACAGCCATCCACCCACAGTTGTTTTCCCCAATTCCCAAAATCCTCCTGCTCCTAAAAGAAAGGCAAGGAAAATCTTTTTAAAGAAAAAAAAAAAAAAAAAAGATAAAAAAAATACTGTATTTACTCGAATATAAGCCAAGAATGGCTGCTATATACTGTGGGGGCTGCTGGCTGCTATATACTAGAGAGGCTGTGACCAATGCATTTTCCACCCTCGGCTTATACTCGAGTCAATAAGTTTTCCCAGTTTTAGTGGTAACATTAGGGGCCTCGGCTTATATTCGGGTCGGCTTATACTCGAGTATATAAACAAAAACATAGAAATATAACTTTTAATCAGGTACTTGTAGGTTGACTAGATTGTGAGGCCTATGGGGACAGGGACCAGTTCGGCAAGCTGTGTGCAGCGCTGCGTAATCTGTGTGTTCTACATAAATAAAGGATTTATTATTAGGTACATAGATAAGCATTAATACCGCCATTTACCGAGTCTACTCCCCCTTAACAGCAAAAATTTAATGACTTAAAATAAAAAAATAAAAAATAAAGTCTAACCCGGGAGAAGCAACAAAACAACAACTTTCCAGTCCAGAATAACCAGAGGGTTAATGGATACTGCGCTACTGTGTATACTCTGTGTAATATAAGGTTAATGAAAGAATAATATTCAATGACCACTCTCCAGGCCACACGAGGAATGCTTCCCAAACTAAAGCCCTTTCATCATTTTAATGTGACCTCAATCATATAAGAAGGGATTTGCATGCAGTAATGAGGACAGTCCGATGCTCCACTGGACCATACAAATAACATTACTGTCAATTATAGATAATTATATTATGAGATACAAAAGAATTCTAATTAGGCTACATTCACATATACACAGAGCCATACGGAGTGGTACGGACACATCCTATCTTTCCCCGTATTATGTCACTGTCTCTATGGAGAGGGGCAGGGGTGAGCAGTGCCACGATACGGCGGGCACACGTTCTTCTCAACTTAGCCCATGTGCACCTGGATGTTATAGTACGTCTCTGCGGGTAGATACTTCCTGCACAAGGACGTTCTATAACTGGAAAAAACTATTGCATTGGTCCCAGCCTTCCCCTCAGTACACAGCAGCGCGCAGCCACCCCCCCCCCCCCCACCCCCCCCGCGGCCCCCCCCCCCCCCCGTCCCCCGGCATGCAGCGCGCAGCCACACCCCGTCCCCCGGCATGCAGCGCGCAGCCACCCCGTCCCCCGCCATGCAGCGCGCAGCCACCCTGTCCCCCGCCATGCAGCGCGCAGCCCCCCGGCCCATCAGCAGGTTGCCACCTGTACTCGGGAAAAATTGGGTATCAAACTTTTTTTCATTTAATCCATTTCAAATGTTTAATTTTCCACCCAAAATGAATGTATTGTCAAAAAATATTACAATTTGTAACTGTGGTCGGACTGTGATATCCAGACACTGCACAGTACTTGTTCATAGACTAACCGTGGTCATATGCCGCTGGCCTAACAGAGGTGGGTGGAAACATTGGGCAAATTGGTCTCCATATTTTATACATTTTTGTATTGTGAACGAAGGGTAATCAAAATCCTGAACCAAGAAATGATTTACCTACACCTCTCTTTGTCTTCATCTCCTCCTTAGCGGACGGGTATGGGCTGATCAGTCTTGTTATGCTTTCTGTGGTACCAATCACAATGTTTGTAATAAATGATTTAAAACAAAATAGAGAATATGGCGGGGTTTCATTATACCAGTGATGTGGCGTTTAATCAGGAAATTAATTGTATCCTGTGATACAGAAATATATAAACCTGTGGATTTGTGGTCTCCATACAGCAGTATTATATCCCAATTCTCGACTGAAGCAAAGCACTTACAGCGAGATTAGAGACAGATCTCTCCATCCACAGATTAGGCTTTCCATGACCTATTAAATCTGGATTTGTATAGGAGATTTTTCGGGGGACATAACAGCCAAAAACAAAAGAAATAATACAAAATCTACACCTTAACTTATCACTCACTTTTCAACAATTCTTCAACATTACTGGAGTAAAGAAGAGATTTTCTCTGTTTTCCCCTCTTCCTTCCCAAAATGCTTTTTACTCAAAAATCTCTGCTAAATTCTATTTTGCCAGTGAAATAGTCTCATGATTATATAGAAGTCTATAAAGAGGAGCCGGGCAGCGCTGCCATTAGGAATTTTGGGGTCCCAATTTTGTGGGCCACGCACCCCCATCCTAGCATTAGAGTTTACCATTGTGCACCCTAGTACAGACAGATCATTGTTTCACTCACTAGAAGGTTAGGCAGTGAACACAGGTAGAATTGCCATTTAGCAACATAAAGGTTACAATTGTTCTCGGTCAGGTCCAGAGATTCATGATAACACCCAGACTGACAGCTGCCAAAGTCTTTACGTCCTTCCATCCAATTACCCACTGCACCCGTACCACTCACTTACAGTATAATATCCCCTGGATAACAACACTATGCTCCTAAATAATATATACTCCTCACTACGAAATGACTGCGCTCTGCCTCCTACATTAAAAAATTATATACAACCTGACATAATTAATTATAATATGTATAGTGCATCCACAATGGAAATGATATATATATTTTATAATGATATGTATAATATATTGTATATATCCAATACTCCCATCATAATTCAAGTGCCACAATTGATAAGTCTCCCATATATTTAGTGAAGAGGAAATCCCCTGCAGTCTAACAGCTACAGATGAGTAGACACGACATTCAAGTTCAGATTCAGCCACCTGACCCAGACATATTGTTGGATTGATGGCCGAACAGCAAATCCGGCAAATGAACGCCAGGTCTTCTCATCTATAATTAGGGTCACCATTCGTGTACTTGCACAACTTTCACTTTTATTTCAAGAAGTCACTTTTTCAACTTTATTACTGCTGCATCCTACAAAACCCCTAAAAAAAAAAAACAGTGCTGCAATAATGAAAAAGGTGTAGAAGGCAGGAGTAAGGCACAAGTGAATGTTCGGCAATCGCCCACACAGTTGCTTATAGATGAGATAGTAGTGAATGAAGTCACACAGATGTGTTTATAATGTGGTCAGGTTCCCACGCACTGCGCTCCCGAGATATTAGACATGGACACGCATGGTGTGCCAGCCAAAATACTGCCCACATTCCAGTGCTGGCATCAGGCCTTTCATCTTCTATGAACCAGTACAAAGCACATAGGTCAGCAGCCCATAGAGAGGTGCACAGGAGAGACACAATCACACCATGTACCAATGACACTAAACTCCCCCAATTCTTTATCTCAAGCAATCCTTCTATCTGCAGCCTCAGGGTCACAGAGGAGGAGCAGTTTTATGTTTCTAGGATTTAGTATGATTATTTTATTTATTTAAATCTCTTCTATACATAGATATAAACGGATGGATGGGACAGTTTTCAATAGAGAGCCTTTCATGTGCTCAGCTGTTTACTGGGCAGCGGTCCAAAAGGTATAAGAGGCAGAGGCCGCAACGTACCTCGGGGAGCAGAATCATCAGAAGCTGATAACCCAATGCCCAATCAGAACTGCCCTACTACCAGAACACAATGGGCTCTGATGTTACACCAATGTTTGGGAGCTTATAGCAGTACAACCAATTATAGGACCAAATATAAGAACCCAATTCCAAACCAATAAAACTACTGAAGTGAGGTGGACATAGTATTCCTCCTCCTGCTGCCTCTGTCCTAATCTGCACTTTAATAGTCCTGGAACCTAACTTGTTAAAAACTTTATTTTAGTTGTATGTACATTAACTGCAGAGGCTACTGGGGCGTGTACTAGCCTGGCCAATCACTGGGAGCTAAGACTAGTACACACCCCAGTAGCCTCTGCAGTTACTTTACATATTACTAAAACAAAGGTAGGTTCAAGGATTCCTAAATTACAGATAAGGGCAGAGGCGGCAGGAGGAATCTAACATCACATCTACTTCTGATTGTAGATTCCTCCTGGTAGGTTTCCTTTTACAATAGAGTTATATTTTCATAAAGGTCTTTCCAAGCACTGAAAAAAGTTATACAAAGAGTTACCCGATCCATGGGACCCCAAGGTCCCGGAATATGGGGAAACTGCACACATCCAAATACTGACGGGTCCGGTCATAGACTGACAGCTGTGCCAAGAACTGGCCGCATCAATGAATTGAGTAAGACAGTAGACAGACCGCTGCGTTTGGCTATAAATCATTTACATTGGACAAGGTAAATGTTTAACTTCTCCTCCACGGGAGCCGTTCACGTCCCAGTATCCTTCATTTCTACTCGCTGACATGCAGGAGGTGCCCAAGTCAAAGTATGATCCCATAGTCCCATTGGCACCGGGATCCTCCATCTCTCTACGTAGCTGGCCCCAATGAGCCTGAACCTGCAGATTGATCTTGTGACATTAGACCCAGGCACAATTATTTTTTGCATTACTTCTTCTTTTCTGGACATTTTGTTGCTGGACACAATCTTTCGTAGCGGACTCCTACACATGGCTGAGATTTCTCCAGGTCTGGCTTAAGGCCTCGTTGTACTAGCATAAGATTATGTTTCCTATGCTGAAAGTTAACCAGTTGTAGATGTGGAGGAATTAGTTATTACTTTTAAAATCCTTTGAAAAGACCCAGGGGAGCAACGTCACCTATTCTACAGGCAAAATTAGAAAGCAAAAAAACTTGACTTTCAGGTTTCACATTGTATTATAGTAAATGAGTGTTAAAGTTTCAAATATGCTTTTTACTAGCACAGAATTATAGAAAGTACTGCCCACCCCATTACACTTCCTTGTCGTATGGGGAACATATTCTATCAATACATATACAATATATACAGATAAGATAAGTCCACCTGAAATCCAGCAGCATTCCCCTCCACACGGCGGTTATAATATGACGTGTGCCTGAACACCAGATATAATAAAAGTCTCCTATTCATATGAGACTATTATCCTCTGAAAATAAGCGAGATGTCAGAACAGCTCCAGTGCTAGTACATGACAATACACCAGGCAGCTCATGGGGTCTGCACTGCACAATCTCTGTGGAGCTACTGCACCATTTACCATAGAACATTATAGAGCAGATGTGGCAGCTACTTGTGCTGTTGGTCCCCATCCTGGGCCATCCTGGCTATCCTCAGACAGGCGGTGATGTCAGACCTCATACATATGCGAGAACTCGCTCTGTGCGCAGCCCAAGGAACGAATAACGAGCAAATCCAGACAGAGGGGGCACACGCCAACATATAAGTACTTGGTTTACAATACTTGATCCTGGTGGTAGATTTCATATAAAGAATTTGATGATTAAAAAAATAAATTCCATAAAAAGTACTGCAGTACTGCAATTTTCACACTGACCAGGAGGTGGTATTCACCCTATAACCCCGATCCTCTCATGCATCTGCCCCACACTTTCCAAACAGTTTGGCCATGTGACCCGTATAAGCGGAGCAGAGGAAGTGACTAATATTTGGTTATGTGATTCCACTTTGTTTGATCCACACCACGCCCACACTTTGTTTAAGGTAGTACGAGTGGCCTTACAGTGTCGGCTGTCACGACACTAACAGCTCCACATAGAAGTACAGCTACAGCTCACACATAGAAGTACAGCTACAGCTCACACATAGAAGTACAGCTACAGCGAACACATAGAAGTACAGCTACAGCTCACACATAGAAGTAGACGCTGAACATTTCTTCAGCACTGTGGTCGGTCCACGAATCAGGACCAAGTAGCCACCAAGAAAGATAGAGAGTAGTCTGATGAGACTTAATGCAATACAACAGCTGAGGAGAGGAGATTTGCCGAATTACATGGATGTTTACAAAATGCAATATTAACCCCTCAGTTATGCGGCCTGAAAAGGATCTAATGACCGGGCATTTTTAGCGAATTTTCGTAAGTGCCGGTTTAAGGGGCATAACTTTTTTTTTTTTTTTTAACTGCTACCTTAATTTTTTTTGCGGTGTTTATTTTGGGACATGGAGCTAGTTTAAAAAGTACCGTAATAAAGTACATGTTTTGTTAAAAGTGGAAAAAATGCTTTTTTTTTGTAATTTATAGTACTCTTTTTAAATTTTCAAATTAACTCAAAATGAACATTATTAATGGATTCCCTATTTTGTTTCGGACGTTTTGATATATAATATGTATATTCTCGGGCAAACGGGATGACTATGGCAGTGCATTTTTGTAGTGCAGCAGGGTTTTTTTTTTTTTTTTAATTATATAGAGAAATGTAATTGTATTTTTATGAATATTTATGAATTTTTTTTTTGTGTGTGTTTTTACTTTATATGTTACCCATAGGTCATAAAAGACCCCTGGGGGACATTTTCACTTTTTAATTTTACTTTATTTTTTTTCTTTTTACAAATTTTCCCCTAACATCTATAACATCTATAAGAGCCTCAGTTACAGGGGAAATGACCACCCGTGACACTGGGGATTCTGATCAGAGCTGGACTGGGTCTAATTAGACCTTCACGTGACCTAAGGGTACATTCACACAGCGGTATGCCCGCCGTGTGCTGGAGAGGAGGAGGAGGCGGCCCCTCCTCCCTCCATAGAGAAAAGCGGCGCATGGCCGCACACACGCCGAAAGATAGAGCATGTGTGGCACCGTATCTGCGCCGCGCCGCTATTGCCGTCTATGGGGACGTACATGCGGCCACATCTACGTCCCCGCAGACGGCCATGTGAATGTGCCCTAAGTCTATGGAGCTGGCGGCCACAACGAGCGGGCTGCTTTGCTTCTCCCTAGGGTCAGAGAAACATTGTGCTTTTTTCCCTTTCTGAGCAGAGATATTTTTTTTGGTAAAAAAAAAAAGGGTTCCCTTATGCGAGAAGGGCTTTATGGGAACCTGAGAGTAACTTAATTTTTGCAAACATCAGTGACAGGTCCCCTTTTAAGAGCACCTATATCTCCACAGTTCACGGTCAGATTTTCCATTTTCGGAAAGGAGCCGTTATGAATAAAGGTTACAGAGCAACATGCAAAAAAAAACCTACAGGATAAAACACTTTGAGAAAGATTTTACAGAAATGTCTTTGGTAAAACTATTCAAGTTGCCCATAGAAACCGGTCAATTTTATAAACAGCTGTGGTAAAATGAAAGCTGAGCTCTCATTGGTTGCTTTTGGGCAACTAGAACAGTTCTGTTTACAGACACTTCTAATAAATCTCCCCCTGTGTACATCTGATGTAGGTAGTGACTGGCTAGAGTGTTTTTGTGACCCACTGGCAACTCTGCACTGAGGTATCAAAAACCAAAAGTACTGGGGTACCAGGGTTGCCCAACCGCTCCAGGTTTTACTTCATATAACCATCTCCAGACTTTTGTGGTGTGGACAGACTTCCGAAGTGCAACTTTTTAAAAAGCTGATGAGTAAAATACACCAAAAGAAGTCCAAAGACTCTCCAAACCTGAGGATGCCCCTGTGTGTCCCCAGTGCTTGTAGGGTGGGATCACTGGGGTAGTATTTCCCCATAGAGAAGCGGCATCATGTGTAGTACAATGCAGTGTTATCCCATGTGGCAGCGCCAGCTCCATCAGGGGTTGGCAGCGATAACCAGGGTGTCGCCATCTACATATAAAATACATACTTGATTTACAAAAGGAAGAACGTAATAAAAACTACCAAACAAAGAAAGGGAAGGGCTGGATGTAGACGGTGGTATGTGCCAGTGCGGGTGCCAGCTGCCACTTATGCTGAACTCGTGCTATAAACGACACAACAACAAGATGATCAATTCCCCAAATATTCCCTGGAATCCTTTACACACAGAGTAGAGAGAACCTCAGACTACAGACTGCTGCAGGGGCACCAGGACTCCCATGGTTGGCATCTGCGCCAAGCTCAGAGCTGTTACTGCCATCTGTAGGAAATGTTGGTGAGAAGTTCCTATAATGGGACATAACAAGGCACCCACAGGGTATTGCCCTGGGTGGCAGGTGTATGATGTGAGCCAGATCAGGTATAGGTCACTGTGTGTGCAGCTGGTGAAGATACCCCAGTGCCCCTCACACTGCTGTGCCCCTCACACTGCTGTGCCCCAGTGCCCCTCACACTGCTGTGCCCCAGTGCCCCTCACACTGCTGTGCCCCAGTGCCCCTCACACTGCTGTGTCCTTTGCCTAGCTGCCAGTAATCATAAAGACGAGGAGGTGCCATGAGGGCAGCCGCACACAATGCCCGCAGCACACAAGGCGCCAGTCTCACCTTCTCTCGGGCTGCATCAGCCCTCCATGCCCGCTCCGTGCAGCATGCACAGCCTCATTGATGCCGCAGCCACAAACTTCCGTCCCCTCAGCAGGAGCCAGCGAGGAGAGGAGGGCGGGGACACTACACGCCTCTGCTGGGGGATTTTAGGTCGCTTTGGAAACACTGCACATGCTTTCGTTGCATCATTCGGAATCCGTAATATTTTGAACCTTTCAACGACCCGTAGGACACCTTGCCCACAATAAAGATGGCGATGTGAGGATGGGATCGCAATATTTTTGGTCACGTGAAGCAGGATGCTGGCGCTGGGGAGGGGAGATTGATGATTGGTGGGTTAATATCATGTGATGGTTTACGGCACAAAAATAATAATAGACATCAGTATAACAAATCACCAGAAAGGGAGAAGGGGAGGGAGTCCCATAAATCTAGTGGAAAACACATCTTTGCTGTTGAACCATCCATAGTGGCTGAAGGACTTGTACATCAATGTAGGATGTTACCATGCTGATGTTTTTAACCCCTTAAGGACGCAGCCATTTTGTAGCTCAGCCTGATTTTTTGGATTCTGACTTGCGTCGCCTTATATGGTTATAACTGTTGAACACTGTTACTTATCTAAGCGATTCTGAGATAGTTTCTGAGGTTGTATTTCATTTCAGTGCTAAATTTTGGATGATAGGTTTTGAGTTCATTTATAAAAAAGAAAAATTGCCATTTTTGAAATTCTAAATCCCTGCGTTTTCAGGTATAGATAGATTCACCACCTAAATATGTTGCTGAATAACATTTCCCATTTGTCTACTTTACATTTTCATCATTTTTTAAATTTCTGGATAATTTATTTTGATGTCAAGCGGCTTACATATCGAATATCGCTTTTCCGGATTTTCAGAATTGACTATTTTGGAGATAAATACTGTTTTGAATGAAATTTTACATATTTAGCATTAAAAACCCCTATGTATCAACCCATTTTCAAATCTGCTCCCCTCAAACTATCAGAAACAGATTTTAGGAAGATTGTTAAAATGTACACATTTCCAAAAGATAAAAAGAGAAAACCCACCATACAATTTGTTCTGCAATTTCTCCTGAGTACAGAGACCCCCCCACATGTGGCCGTTACTTGTTTTATGGGTGCACAGCGGGGTGCAGAAGGGAAGGAGCGCCCTGCAGCTGTCAGGATTTTAGTTTCCTCATTGGCCCCTTTTGTAGGCTATAACATTTTTGCTTTTTTCGTTATTGGGGCCATTTTGGGGTTGGTATCCCCTATTGTTGAAAATTTATGAACTTTTTTTTGAGGGCAGGAGTAGAAATCATCAATTCTGTACTGGATTTTTTACTTTTTTTTTGGTGTTCACCTTATAGCCTAATAATCATGTTCTCTTTATTCTATGGGTCAGTACGATTACGGGGATACCAGACATGAATATTTTTTCTTACGTTTTACTAAATTTGACAAATAAAACCCTAATGTGGGGAAAAATCTATCATTTGTGCATCGCCGTCTTCCAAGTGGCATAACATTGTTACTTTTTTGGCTACAGAGCAGGTTAATGGCTTGTTTTTGCGGGACATGTTGTACTTTGCAACAGTATCATTCCGGAGTACATAGGTTTTTTGATCACTTTTTATTGCAATTTTGTGCGATTAAATTGGTAAAAATCAAAATTATTGGCAAGTTTTTTTACAGCGTTTGTGGTGTGGGTTTAAAGGGAACCTACCACCACGATTCTACCTATAAAGGTAGATCGGGTGGTAGGTGGATGTAAGGGACGTGAGTATAGCTCTTTTTAGAGCTAATCCTCACGTCCCGCTAACTTTTGGTACACTTTATGGAACTAATATGTCAATTTCGTTATGCGGCTACTGGGGCGTGGAGTAGCCGAGCACGAGGCTACACAGCGCGGCTACTCCACGCCCCAGTAGCCACATTACTCCTCCTACCCTGTTGCGTGCGGCTCCTCTTAGCTGCGCGCCCTCGTCCGTCATGATGGCGTTCTGCGCCCGGCGGCTAAGCAGCCCCAGCTCCCAGGCCGGAGCTACTGCGCATGTGAAGTAGCCGGCTTGTCGGACAAGGGCGCGCAGCTACAAGGAGCTGCGCGCCGCACGCAACAGGGTAGGAGGAGTAATGTGGCTACTGGGGCGTGGAGTAGCCGCGCTGTGTAGCCTCGTGCTCGGCTACTCCACGCCCCAGTAGCCGCATAACTAAATTTACATATTAGTTCCATAAAGTGTACCAAAAGTTAGCAGGAAGGTGAGGATTAGCTCTAAAAAGAGCTATCCTCACGTCCCTTACATCCACCTACCACCCAATCTACCTTTATAGGTAGAATCGTGGTGGTAGGTTCCCTTTAAAGGAAACCTACCACTTCGGATAGGGCCTCTAAGCAGGACATGCCATGCACCAGCTCAGAACTAGATTGAGCAGGAGGGCCGGCGCCAGCCCCGAGCAAACCTGGGCAAGTCCCAGGACAAACAGCTGCGGGGAGGGTCCCCTCAGATTTGTGTGCACATCTCCATCCCCAGCAGCCTGGCCGTGTCGGGTGCTGGCACAATAAAGCAGCACATCGGCCAGCATCTTTTCACTGTGCAGGAGGAAGAAGGCAGAGGGGAAGCCCTGGACCTGAGTGGATTACTGAGGTGATTATTCCTTTTTTTATTTTTACTAATCACATTTACTAGTCCATTGGATGTGAGGTGAGGGCCATATATAAAGAATAGGGGGAGAAGGGGGCCCCATATAATGAATAGGGTTGAGGAGGGAGCCACATATAATGAAAAGGGGTGAGAAGGGGCTGAATATAATGCATGGGGGATTAGGAAGGGGCTGTATATAAAGCATGGGCTGTGAGGAGGGGAGAGGGGGGCTGCATATAATGGACAGGGAGTTTGATGCATATAATCCATGTTAGGGAGGAGGGCTGCATAAAATTAATCTATCGGGGGCTGCACATAATCCTTGGGGGTGAGGAGGTTGTATATAATGAATCCATGTTGCTACGTGAGTTTAGTGCAAAAGGGCCCAATGGGGCTCTGTCGCCCAAGGGCCCACTGAAACCTGGAGCCGGCCCTGTTGACCAGATCTAACCTCTGAACTCTTCACGTCCATTCATGACCGGTAAATCCTACAAAGGAACACAGCGAGGTATTGGAATACACTTGCTCACAGACCTCAGTTACACATTCAGACAAATGAGGGAGTGTGCTTTCTCTGGCTGCAGACGAGTCAGCGATGTTTGCAGCCCATGTGTCATCGGTGTGTGTGCACAGATACCATCCCTGTCTCTCAATGTGTGTCCTGGAAGATGTGCTCTCTAGGAGAGCTGGGGCCTAAGAGATGACCTCTGTGGTAAGAGGTGGCTGATAAGAGAACTTGGACCCAAGAGAGCTTGTCCATTCCTGCCCAGGGGTTTTATTAGACCCTGGTCAGGTGGTGGCTCACTCTCCAATCACACTCCAGTTCACATAATACAATACAATTACAGGAATACAATTGGCTAACAATTCCTACACACATACCCTGTTAACCCTTGCTGTACAGGCCAGGTCTACCACTGCTAATTACCACAGGCTCACCAGCTGGGAGAGACACAGTATGGGGCTTATTCGCAATACTCCTCTGCCTGCACATTGGCAGGGGTGTTGCACATGTATTATGGCCCTGTCAGGTACCCCAGGGTAACCAATTGCAAGGCAGAGGGACAGGCACACAATCACAATGTCCTGTATGATCACTGAGGCTCATTTATTACTGGATTCTTATACAATTAACCCTTGCAGGGTTAATTGTTCTACAAAATAACTTATGGTCCCTGTGCTTGGATCGTTCTCAGATCTGACTAAAGCTTCATTCACTTGGCCGTGTGCTCGCCTAGACCGGATCCCTAGCCTAACACACAGCCGGGTGGAGAAAGGAGGGGAGTGAGCGCTCCTCACCTCTTCACCAGTGGTGTAACTTGAAGCTGATGGGCCCCAGTGCCAGGCCCCCAACTATAATGTATGGTTTATAGTAATAGTCTTCTCATATGGGAAAGTGACACCATAAGGGCCCCCTGAAACTCTTGGGCCCGGGTGCGACCGCAACTTCTGCACCCCCTCAAGTTACGCCCCTGCTCTCCACTGAAAGCTGGGTGGGGTGCTGAGTGTCTCTTCTATTCGTTACACAGCTCTCTGCTTCTTTCAGTTTGCAGAGTAAATGTGAATGAAGTAACATCTGTGCCGTACAACCTGACAACTATAAACCGTCCAATCATTGCTGTGTGATGCAAGATGCCCCATGGTGGAATGTCACTGTGTCACAAAAGATAATATCTCAGGGACATAATGTCATCAGCTGCAGAGTTATGTGATAGTTATGTAATATGATTCGGCAGCTTAAAGGGAACCTGTCACCAGGGACCTCATTTTCACTAAAGACAGGTTGTAGAAGCCGATTACAGCTGGATTGCAGCTAGAGGTGTAGAAGTCCTTGGTGGCCATGGTACTGCCATGGGATCAGATACATACAGGGGGTAGAAATTGAAACTTAACTGGGTAAAGGGTATAAATAGGAGAGTGTATCTGGCGGGCACAGTCCCAATACTATCGCTGACAGTTTAATCCGCAACTTAGGATGGTGTGCTAGGGCAAATGTGATCACAGTAGGACCTTCCGGCGGTGCTCTGTCAGTGTGTGAGAGAGAGAGTCCATATACAATAACAGAAGAAGATGACGGCACTCACTATTTCCAAAGGTAGAAATAACGTCCTTTATTGGTGGATAAGCATGCAGGGGGTATACAGGTAAACTTCGGCAACTGGGTAAAGGACCTTAGATGACATCACATGATCACATGACATGCTGAGAAGAGGCATGGGACATGGGGAGGCGTAAATGGGACAGGCTGAGTTCACATGCCAGCTGCATCAGGTTTTTTCTGCATGAGTTAGGCTACATGCACATGGATGTTTTTTACAAATCTGTGGAGGCCCTAGAAAACTCAAGGCAGGAGAGTCGCACTAGGGTGCTTAGGGCCCACCAGTGAAATTCATTATAGGGGCCCAACCTATTTTTGCAGGTGTCTAGGATATGGGTATTCTTGGCACTGCCAGGGGGGGGGGGGGTCAGTGAAATAAAGATATTCCATTTTTTCTTCCCTCTCTTACAGGGCATGATTATTCATTTGTAAAGTGTTGCTGCAGAGGTGACGTTATGTCAGATCATAAATATTGGGAATTTTTAAAGAATTATCCCAGGTTTCATGCTGGTGGCTGGGCTTTGGTTAGGGATGTAAGTGGCAGTATTTAGCACAGCATACCAATTACAAAATGCTGAAAACATTTATGACTGATTACAATAACCCCATATCCTTACCCTGGGGGAGGGGGTCACATCACATACACAAGGCAAACTTGGCTCACTGACAATGGAAACAACACTACACATGCTGAGAGTTGAGAAGAGCCATATTTTGCCTGATATTAGTCCAGTTTCAGAGGGAGTGTCACTTCAGACACCATATTTAGTACCTAGAAACATGCTACAGAAGTGGAGATACAGGTAGTTAAAGAAGTAGAAGTCTGCAAAGAGTTTGTATGTTCTCTCCGTGTTTGCGTGGGTTTCCTTCGGGTACTGTGGTTTCCTCCCACACTCCAAAACATACTGGTAGGTGGATTAGATTGTGAGCCCCATGGAGACAGGGACTGATTTAGTAAGCCTAAATCCTCCTGGAAGCCGAATCTTGAACCTGTCATCAGAAATTGGCTTACTAAACTATTACAGTATGTTGTCAACCAGCTGAACAGTTTTTGGATCATGTTTCTTTCATGGCCCAGGGTGTTGGCATCATTAAGAAAATCAACTTTTTTTGGTGTTAACTGGTTGCATAAAATCAGGGGAGGCGGAGAGTTCAACAAGGAAGTCCAGCTCTCCTCACCTCTTCCTCCTTCCCTGTGATTAACATCATGCAGAGATCTGGTTAATGATTTCCTTGGATGCAGGACCAACAATTAAAGTGTTTCTGAGGAAAGGAGACCTTGACTACATTGTTAAACCCTCCACCTCCTTGACTTAATAACATCAATTTACACCTCACTTAAAAGTTGATTTTCTGGATGATGCCACCACACTGGGCCGTGACAGAAATATGATCTGGAAGCTGCTTTAAAACATACTTTTATTGGTTTACTAGGCCAATTTCTGATGAGGAGTTTGCTTTAATAACGTCACTGCTATAGAGGTAGGAATTAACAGTACTGTGTCTATTTTTGCGGATGACACCAAGCTGTGCAGTGTAATACAGTCTATGAAGGATGTTCATAGGCTGCAGGGGGACTTGGACAAACTGAGTGTTCGGTCGTCCACTTGGCAAATGAGGTTCAATGTGGATAAATGTAAGGTTATGCACCTTGGGGCCAATAATCCACAGGCAGCATATGTCCTTGGGGGGGGGGGGGGTAGGGGAGGGGGGGGGAATCTGGGAGAGTTCTGTGAGAACGGCCTGGCTGGTACGTAGATCAAAAATTAAATAACAGCATGTAATGTCAATCAGCTGCCTCTAAAGCCACTAGGATCTTGTCATGTATCAAAAGTGGTATGGACTCTCGTAATAGGGATGTAATATTACCACTATACAAGGCATTGGACCGGCCTCACCTGGAATATGCTGTCCAGTTCTGGGCACCGGTCCATAAAAAGGATGCCCTGGAGCTGGAGAGGGTTCAACATAGAGCCTCAAAAATGATAAGGGGTATGGAGGGTCTTCGTTATGGGGAAAGATTTATTTGGTCTGGAAAAGAGACGACTACGAGAGGACATGATTAATTTATATAAATATATGAATGGTCCATACAAAAAATATGGTAAATTGTTTCAGATTAAATCAAATTAAAAGACGAGGGGGCGCTGTCTTCATCTGGAGATATCAAGGTTGAATCACTAGCGACGACAGAGCTTTTTTACTATGAGAACTGTCAATCTGTGGAGTAGGCTGCCTCAGGCGCTGGTCACAGCAGGGACAGCAGAGAGCTTCAAGAAGGGTCTAAATGCATTTTTACACCTAAATAACATTGACAGTTATGTGATATAGAATTGTTTCCCCTAAATCCCTTCCTCATCCCTTCCCTTCCTTTGTTGAACTTGATGGACAAGTGTCTTTTTTCAGCTGTATAAACTATGATATAATGCTTATGCATGGGAATGTATTTCTGCCCATGGCTCTCCATACTCAATTCTGAAGTAATAAAGATGTTTTGAATACTTACTTTATTTTTTTATCATTTGCATATAATTAACAACTGTATGGATCCTGATGCTTTCATGATTACAAGACTGTTCCTTCTTGGTTTTGTAATACAGGGCACAAACAGCTACAGCTCCAAGACAGGTGAGAGACATGTGACAAGCGAGGCTCAGCGGAGAGGCGTGCATACAGGACCTCAGGTACTGCATCTCTTCTCTTCAATTTTTTTTTAGGCGCATATAAAATCCCCAATGTCACTTGTGACTATGACTAGATGGCTCAAAACGCGTCAGTATATAACTATTTTGTTCTTCATTGGGGATTTTAAATGCTCTAAATAAAGAATTGAATCGTTTAAGTGAAAGGATGGAGTGCCGGAGGATTTTTCTTCTCTAGTCCTTGGTTTTGTAATAGTGCGTTGTACTGAGGAGTGACGTTCTAAACCATATGGTTATCTGCCTTGCAAGGATGTATAGTATTCACATTTACAGAATCGGTTATAATTATATGTAAAACAATTGAATAGAAAAAGTTAAAGGGAACTGGAGATAAATTATATTGAGAGGCTGGAGGATAAGAATAATTATATAATAAATATAATGTACAAGAGGGCTAGGCCCCAGTGGGGGACAAGAATCATGGTTCTGAAGGCAGTTTAAGGTTGCTAAAGCACTTGATCATAGATCCAGGCACTGTGACTGTGGTAATCTTCTTATATGGGTTCCTCCTCCTTCCTCCTAAAATCAACTTTTAATATTATGCCCAATGGGAAAAATAGGTACCCTAACATGTGGTATGTTCCAGGGCGTTTGGGATAAAATTAAGTAATTGGGATAAATGTTTTTTTTTATTGAAACCCATTGTGGGGCGTTGGTGGATGGTCACTTGGATTAGTAGAGAATTTTGAATTATGGTATAGCAGAGAGATTATATATTTGGATCAGTTATTTGGGGTTAACGGCTTGAAGATGTAAGAGGAATTAAGATTATGGTTGTACAGTATTATGCACAGAATAAGTCAGACTATGCTAGAGCCTTGGAGGACCCTTTGTTCAGGTTGGGGCGACATCCAGTTTTTGCCATGTTTGATCTTTGCAGTAACATAGTTGCTGTTAGTTTGGCTGTGGACAGATATAATAAGTGGAAGACCACCCTGGAGGATCGGCCTCAAGCAGTATGGGAGAATGCACTGGATAAGAAGAAAAGTTTCTGGTAAGAAGTCATCTGTCATCTCTCAAATATTCATTGTACGGACAGCCGATTTTACTACTAATTTGAAATAATTTTGGGAGGAGTGTGGGTGCTGCCTGTCCTAGATGTTGAGGAGATTGGCAAAATAGTTTCATTACTGGGTGGAAGTGGTTGAGAGATTGCAGTTGATTTTTCAAGTAAGATCCCAAAGGATGCCAAGAGCTGTATTTTGGGAGTAAGAATGGAGATATTGGGAGAAAAACTTCAACCTCTTAGAGGTCTGCTTATCGCAAGAAAACTTTATTGTATAATAGTAAATCTAGGGGTCTCCAAAAAGATCTCAATAGCAAAGTAGAATGGACCTACTGATGATGGCTGAAAGATTTGAAGTCAATCAGAATATCATAGGAGGGAGTTTCCTAAAGATTTGGGACATGTGGCGTAACAGGTTATAAGCCATTGTTATTTATTTTTATATTTTATTTGTATTTATTTATTTTATTTGTATGCGTACATACATGTTTATCTATATGTATATAGATTTGAATATGTATATATTTTTTTCCTACATGCTTTTTTGGGGGGGAGGGGGTTGGGTGGTTGAGGTCTTGTTTTTACAGTCATTAGTTTTTATGGTATTTCATTATAGTTTTTTTAAATATATGACTGTATATTATGATTAGCTGTAGCTCCCGGTGTTGCTCAGGATAGTTTAGATAGGATAGATAACTGCTTTTAGCTATAACAAAATAGAATGGGTTAAAATAAAATATGTTATATGCATCTATCTCTCTCTCTTACTCCCTCTGACTGCCTGTCTCTGACAGTCTCTGTCCGACCATCTCTGTTTCTGACTTTTCCTGTCTTTCTCCGACTGTTCGACTCCGGTTATCTTTGACCATTTCTCTTTCTGAGTGTCTGACTCTCTCTCTCTCTTACTGGTGATTGTAAACGCGATGGTGTTATCAGAGCCCCTTTGTACTCTAGCTTCACAGCTACACTGCTCCCTCAGCACTTCCCCCTGCCTCTGACTGATGTTATCTCACTTTAGCAGAGGATGTTTCAGCACACAGTGGGAGGGAGAAGTGCTCCTGTACAGTGTAACAGCATGTAATGACTCTGGTATAGTCCTTCTAGCTCATTAGCATAATAATAAAAGTTGATTTTATAAGATGGAGGCCATGGATAACAAATATAAGAAGATTACCACAGTCACAGTGCCTGGATCTATGAGTATGTGTCCCTGGTTTATCATGATTGATTTTGATGGTAGATTCACTTTAAAGAGGTAATCCATTTCAGCAAATTATTGTTATTGTTTGTATCATAAAAAGTTACACAATTTTCGAATATACTTTCAGTATCAATTCCTTACAGTTTTCTACATCTTTGCTTGCTGTCATTCTATTGAAATCTTTTAAGTTTACGGTCAGTGGACAGAAATCTGACCATGGTCACACAGGTGCACGGCTCGTTATATCACAGAGAGTAATCAGACTGTGTGCTATAACGAACCGTGCACCTGTGTGACCATGGTCAGTTTTCTGTCCACTGGAAGTAAACAATGAGGCTTCCTATAGAATGACAGCAAGCAGAGATCTAGAAAACTGTGAGGATTTGGCACAGAAAGCATATTGGAAAATTGTATAACTCGTTATACAAACAAAAATAATTGCTCAAATGGAAATGCCCCTTTAAGGTTCTAAGCAAGTCAGGATGGGTTTCATTTAAAGCCATTTTTTTGAGACTAAAATATTCATGGTTGCCTGTCAGTATAGCCCCACCTTCCAGAGACCCTCATTATACTAAAATACAGTGGTGAACTCCATTGTTGGGGCATTACACCCCATTGTGCATAATTTCTTACCCAACAACTTGAGTGAATGTTAAATAGACATAAAAATTATTAGATTTTGCTGAAATTGCTGAATAATAACAGATCTACTAGGGCAGTGGTGGCGAACCTATGGCACGGGTGCCAGTGGCGGCACTCTGAGCCCTTTCTGTGGGCACCCGGGCCATCGCCCCAGCACACCAGACAGAACTCAAAGAATCTTCCTGCAGTTGCAAGCAACTTAAAAAATGCTGTTTTCAGACATATTTTGATACTGACTTCTCTACTTCGAACTGTAGGAAGAGGGAGAATGAGTAGACAGGGCCGAATTATCTTTGGAGGAATCTCTGTGTACAGAGGGACACTGGAAAGCTAAAGTGATGCAAATTTTCCATCTTTCTACTGTGTTGCTGTCCCCAGGAGGCCATTCTGAGTTGCGTCCCAAGAGAGGCCTTTGATGAAAGTTGGTTTAAGAACAGGTATCCAAAAACCTACTGCTTTATTTTGGTTGGACCTCGCGATAAATAAGGGGGTTTGGGTTGCAGTTCTGGGCACACGGTCGCTAAAAGGTTCGCCATCACTGTACTAGAGCATTCATATATCCTGTTTGTCAGATCCTTGTTTGTGTATGTGCATGTGATTGGGACCCTTCAAGGATGGGCTGCATCCTCAGTATCGGTCAGCAAAATGAGATTGGGGAGGCCTATACTACAGAAAAAGGAATGCACAAATGCCAAAGTAGTCTGAATTTAATGCTCTGCGAACACTTTATTACAACAAAGTACATTCAGTTTCTGAAAATAGTGTTCTAAACAGTGAACCATCAAAAAATAGACATCCCAATAACACCAAACCAAAACGAAAATTAAATAGTCTCTTTTTTTATATCTTCATTTTACAGTTTTAGGTTTTGGATGCTATATCATTGTGAATTAAAAAAATAGAAGAGATTTTGCAGCTTTGCATTTTATGTGGCAAACATCTTTGTACTGCGATTAGTAGTGACCTTAAAAGGCATTAAAATAATAAATTGGCAATTAAAGTGCTATTGGAGAAGCGGAGAAAGGCCATAAAACAATGAGAACTCTCAAAAACAAAAACGTAAGAAGTACGCGGTTTACGAAGCTTTCTATAGTGATAACAAAAGGGGTTCTGAATGTTCACATAAGGACTACAACTGCACTCAGAAGGGAAAATAAAGATAACATGACACTTGTACAGCCCACAGAGGACTAGTACAGTTACAATTAAATACACAATCTTAAACGTGCTAAAGGGCCAAGGGCTGATGGAAGAAGAGTTTCAGGAAGAAGATACTGGCACTGGTGGGATAGTGGGTGCTGAATACTCTTCTTCTGAATCGGAGCCATCATCGTCATCTTTTTTTTGGTGCTGCCTTCCGTGCTAGTCTGTCAAAACCTTTTCGCTGTATCCTTGTGACTAGCAAAGAAAGTTCCTAAATTGAGGCCTCCAGTTCCTTTCCTACAAAAAAAGATATAACATAAAGTATAATGTAAAATAGTTACATGGCTATTCTGGGCACAACAACTTCTCCCTGTCACAAGACAAGGGGTAAACTTACTGATTGGTTGAGGCCCTATAATGGAACCCCTGTGCTGCCATTTATTCATTGTCTATGGACCACTGTGCGTGATCCATGGATGTGCCATGATCTTCCTGATCATCAGGTTAAAGTCTACTGGGGTAAGAGATCCAACTCCCTCTCCCCCTTTAGTATAGACTGGATGATTTAAAGGTTAAATACACTTTGTATGTATATTCCTGCTCCCATAAACTGAAACATCATTCTTCAACTTCCACTGAATGATATTGGAGTGACTAATAGTAAAAGGGGTACATAGCTTTTCAATAAAAAAAAAATATTGGTAAAAAAGTGTGACATTACAATAGAACCTGGTGTCCTAAGAAACATTTACACACTATAAATCATTGGGGTTTCCTTTCTCAGTCCAAAAAAGACCTAAACTGTACAAGAAAAACCTTAGCCTTATCACCCACAATATATCCGGAACACGATAATCTTATGAATTCACAATATGTGGAAAAAATTTACAGCAAAAACGGACTTATAAGAAGTTAAACACAAGCCACATGTGCACAAATAAATAAATTGTGGCTGTTTTTCCACTACAGGCAGTCCCCGGGTTACATACAAGATAGGGTCTGTAGGTTTGTTCTTAAGTTGAATTGTATGCAAGTCGGAAATGATAATTTTATCATTGTAATCCCAGCCAGAACTTTTTGGTCTCTGCAACAATGGATTTTAAAAATGTTGGGTTGTCATAAGAACCAGGATTAACATAAAGCTCATTACAGAACCTTGATAACTGTTACAGCTGATTATTGTAGCCTGGACTAAAGTACAATAAATTACAAATCCAGAGGTCTGTTTGTAACTAGGGGTCGTATGCAAGTCGAGTGTTCTTAAGTAGGGGACAGCCTGTTTTTCCAATCTTTCAAAGATCTATGAGGATAGGACCCCCTCTAAGTCTTACTGGACATCTTTTTAACCAATATCTGCAGCTCTTAGAGATCAACATAGTACACCCATGTATGACCTGAAACAGTGTGTTCAGAGTGTTTTTGGCCAATGACACAGGGGACACGCTCTAATTTGGTCCGTGTTGTGGACCACTGATATCTGTTAAAGCTTTATCGTTAAAAATAGAACAATCATGGAGGACGCACATCCATAATCTCAGGATTGTGCACGTCCAAGGAGAACACCACATCGCAAAGGCTTTACGCCAGTACAGTTAAACCCAGTGAAAATCAGGTCCCGAAACCACTTAAAAAGAAATCTAACACCAGTATTGTAAACCAAGCACACTTACATGGGTGTGTGCCCCCTCTCCTTTTAACTTCGTTAAGCCTTTACAAAAAAAAAAAAAAAGACTTAACAAGTATGCAAATGAGCCTGAGGGGCTCTGGACTCCATAGACATAGAAGCTCAAAGAAGAGCAGATGCTGCCAAAGGGGCAAGCAAACATAGTATGTAAGGTGCTTGCGTTTACATCTCATCTGGTGGTGCATGTCCTTAATCGATAAACATAAAAAGCAGCATATCATGAACAATGCGGGTTGGTTTTAGTTGTATGCAAATTCTTAAAGTGTGTAAAGGAAAGCTTTCTGATCAGAGTCAAATTACAAATATATGAATTGGGATAAAACAATCATAAATTACAGCTTTAGGAAGATTTATTTACTCCAGTGCTAAAGTACTTTCCATGCCTAATCCATAAAAACTTTCCATGCTTATCCATATACTTCCATGCCTATATCCTATCTTATCATGCCTATCCCAATACTTTCCATGCCTATACTCTATATAGGCAAGAAAGAAGGGACTGCAACCTGACAATGGAAGGAACTGGATTATTTTCTTGAAAGAATAAATACAACACTAACCCGCTGTAGGTAAACTAACCCACAGGATTATTCCGCTGTAGGTACCCCCCCCCCCCATACAAAACTGCCTCTAAACCTAAACACATCACTACAAGACTAAAAAATAGGATTTATTTCCATGGCATTTCAGTATACAAACAAAATCCAAACCTCTTAGTTTTTCTAGGATTCCTCCAGAGAGGGTTCGGATTTGTGTTACCACGTCACCTGGAAAAAAGTACCAAAACATTGGCTGCTCTTAAGCCATATTCTACTGCCATGGATATGAAATGGTGAGTGTGTTTAATGGGTGTCACACTTCAGATCACATGAACTATAGAGAAGGAAAGTCATCTCTTCTATAAGTTGCCACGCTTGGTACATACCCCATATATTTGCCCTTCCTCCATCGTATGAATATGCTATAGCACACAAGGACCACTACAGGAATTATCAGCAGAGTGATAATGAGGATTAAGGCACTCCAATTTTGTTTGTGGAATCATGGTCTGCTTTGCTTGTTCATGGTGCTGTTCTTTGGCTGTAGTGTTCGAATTTGGGGGTTCTGACATGTGTCTCCAAAATTTCAGTTTCTGTCAAAAGAGTTAGCAGACAATCAGTACAAAAGACACATTCACAGAAAAAAAAGAAAAAAAATCCCCCAAAAACTATTTTAGGCCGCCTGCATTTGTATTATTTAGGGGGGTCATTAGTAAAATGAGAAAAGCGATTACACATATAATAAACAGCACAAGTACAATAAACATGAACCAACTCAGTAATTGACAGAGAAAGGGAGGGACTACACTATTCAAGTCAAGACTGAAGACGTTTCTAGGTGATGATATAGCACAAAGTAGCAGGGATTTTATTTCTAGAAGAACATGTCCTTTTAAAGGTTATTTTAACAATTACAATAGTGAAAATGAATTTTGCCATACTTGGGAGCCCAAAATTGAGCCCATATATACTCGAGTATAAGCCGACTGAGTATAAGCCGAGGTTCTTGATTTTACCCCCAAAAACTGGGAAAATGTACTGACTCAAGTCTAAGCCTATAGGGTGGGAAATTCAGCCGCTACTCATCAATAAATCCTCCAGTAGTCTTCCCTCATCCATAAAATGTTCTCAGCAGCCCCTACAATCAATAAAATATCCAGCAGAGTGCCCCCATAGATTTAACCTCCAGCAGAGTGCCCCCAAAGATTTTAACTCGGCAGAGTGCCCCCAAAGATTTAACCTCCGGCAGAGTGCCCCCTAAAAAAATAATGTAGTACTGCGAAGGAACAGTACTACTACCACCGCAGTAGTACTAGGTACCATGGTGCAAAGGGAGAACCCAGTTAAGCAATATGTATTACAGATGTGGAATAATGCCACAGGATCTCTGTACTAACTGGGTGAACCACCATTGTTAACATGAGCATCAAATTAGAATATTCTTTAAACCAGTGATCATGAACAACGAAGCTAAGGTTTTGTTCAACAAGAAAGCATGCAAAAATTAAAAAAACATGTACATGTAAGACTATACTAAAGTGATCACATTTCCATGTCGCAGTGTAAAGCACACTGTTATTCTTCAACCTCAAAGCGCGGTCCTTCTTCACTGACGATGCTGGTCAACTAAACGATAAAAAGATAATAAACATTAAAATACAAATGATGGAAATGATGGACTGGTTGTGCCAGGATTATTACTGCCCAAAGGCTTCTTTCTCCAGAAAAAATGATTTTCATGTCCATTTATCTGATGCTTTCCAGAGACAACTAATACAGGGACTATGCAGAAGATAGAGTTCTACATAAAAGTGGTAACCCAATATGTCATCTCTTCTATACTGGCAAATAAACCATAGGAGTATCACCTAGAGAGTCAGTGATGGCAAAGCCTTTTAGACGCCGGAGCTGACCCAAACTACAGTCAAAAACCCCACTATGATTTTCGCCATAGTGCCGAGATTCGCTGACAGAGCGTTAGGCTTCCTATAGAATGACAGCAAGCAGAGATCTAGAAAACTGTGAGGATTTGGCACAGAAAGTATACTGGAAAATTGTATAACTCATTATACAAACAAAAATATTTACTCAAATGGAAATGCCCCTTTAAGGTTCTAAGCAAGTCAGGATGGGTTTCATTTAAAGCCATTTTTTTGAGACTAAAATATTCATGGTTGCCAGTATAGCCCCACCTTCCAGAGACCCTCATTATACTAAAATGCAGTGGTGAACTCCATTGTTGGGGCATTATACCCCATTGTGCATAATTTTGCTGAAATTGCTGAATAATAACAGATGTACTAGAGCATTCATATATCCTGTTTGTCGGATTCTTGTTTGTGTATGTGCATGTGATTGGGACCCTTCTAGGATGGGCTGCATCCTCAGTATCGGTCAGAGATTGGGGGGCCTATACTACAGAAAAAGGAATGCACAAATGCCAAAGTAGTCTGAATTTAATGCTCTGCGAACACTTTATTACACAAAGTACATTCAGTTTCTGAAAATAGTGTTCTAAACAGTGTAACCATCAAAAAATAAGACATCCCAATAACACCAAACCAAAACGAAAATTAAATAGTCTCTTTTTTTTATATCTTTTACAGTTTTAGTTATTTTTGGATGCTATATCATTGTGAATTTAAAAAAATAGAAGAGATTTAGCAGCTTTGCATTTTATGTGGCACACATCTTTGTACTGCGATTAGTAGTGACCTTAAAAGGCATTAAAATAATAAATTGGCAATTAAAGTGCTATTGGAGAAGCGGAGAAAGGCCATAAAACAATGAAGAACTCTCAATGAACCAAAAACGTAAGAAGTACGCGGTCTACGAAGCTTTCTATAGTGATAACAAAAGGGGTTCTGAATGTTCACATAAGGACTACAACTGCACTCAGAAGGGAAAATAAAGATAACATGACACTTGTACAGCCCACAGAGACTAGTACAGTTACAATTAAATACACAATCTTAAACGTGCTAAAGGGCCAAGGGCTGAATGGAAGAGTTTCAGGAAGAAGATACTGGCACTGGTGGGATAGTGGGTGCCGAATACTCTTCTTCTGAATCGGAGCCATCATCGTCATCTTTTTCTTGGTCGCTGCCTTCCGTGCTAAGTCTGTCAAAACCTTTTCGGCTGTATCCTTTGTGACTAGCAAAGAAAGTTCCTAAATTGAGGCCTCCAGTTCCTTTTCCTACAAAAAAAAGATATAACATAAAGTATAATGTAAAATAGTTACATGGCTATTCTGGGCACAACAACTTCTCCCCTGTCCACAAGACAAGGGATAACTTACTGATTGGTTGAGGTCCTATAATTGGAACCCCTAGTGCTGCCGATTTATTCATTGTCTATGGACCACTGTGCCGTGATCCATGGATGTGCCAGTGATCCTTCTCCTGATCATCAGGTTCAAAGTCTACTGGGGTAAGAGATCCAACATCCCTCTCCCCCTTTAGTATAGACTGGATGATTTAAAGGTTAAATACACTTTTGTATCGTATATTCCTGCTCCCATAAACTGATACATCATTCTTCAACTTCCACTGAATGATATTGGAGTGACTAATAGTAAAAGGGTACATAGCTTTTCAATAAAAAAAAAATATTGGTAAAAAAGTGTGACATTACAATAGAACCTGGTGTCCTAAGAAACATTTACACACTATAAATCATTGGGGTTTCCTTTCTCAGTCCTAAAAAGACCTAAACTGTACAAGAAAAACCTTAGCTTATCACCCACAATATATCCGGAACACGATAATCTTATGAATTCACAATATGTGGAAAAAATTTACAGCAAAAAGCGGACTTATAAGAAGTTAAACACAAGCCACATGTGCACAAATAAATTAAATTGTGGCTGTTTTTCCACTACAGGCAGTCCCCGGGTTACATACAAGATAGGGTCTGTAGGTTTGTTCTTAAGTTGAATTTGTATGCAAGTCGGAACTGTATATTTTATCATTGTAATCCCAGCCAGAACTTTTTTGGTCTCTGCAACAATTGGATTTTAAAAATGTTGGGTTGTCATAAGAACCAGGATTAACAATAAAGCTTCATTACAGACACCTGTGATAACTGTTACAGCTGATTATTGTAGCCTAGGACTAAAGTACAATAAATTACCAATATCCAGAGGTCTGTTTGTAACTAGGGGTCGTATGCAAGTCGAGTGTTCTTAAGTAGGGGACAGCCTGTACTTTTTCCAATCTTTCAAAGATCTATGAGGATAGGACCCCCTCTAAGTCTTACTGGACATCCTTTTTAAACCAATATCTGCAGCTCTTAGAGATCACACATAGTACACCCATGTATTGACCTGAAACAGTGTGTTCAGATGTTTTTGGCCAAATGACACAGGGACACGCTCTAATTTGGTCCGTGTTGTGGACCACTGACTTCTGTTAAAGCTTTATCGTAAAAATAGAACAATCATGGAGGACGCACATCCATAATCTCAGGATTGTGCACTGTCCAAGGAGAACACCACATCTGCGCAAGGCTTTACGCCAGTACAGTTTAAACCCAGTGAAAATCAGGTCCCGAAACCACTTAAAAGAAATCTAACACCAGTATTGTAAACCAAGCACACTTACATGCTGGTGTGTGCCCCCTTCTCCTTTTAACTTCGTTAAAGCCTTTACAAAAAAAAAAAAAAGACTTAACAAGTATGCAAATGAGCCTGAGGGGCTCTGGACTCCATAGCATAAGAAGCTCAAAGAAGAGCAGATGCTGCCAAAGGGGCAAACACCAGTATGTAAGTGTGCTTGGTTTACAATCCTTCATCCTGGTGGTGCATTTCCTTTAATCGATAACTACATAAAAAGCAGCATATCATGACACTGCGGGTTGGTTTTATGTTGTATGCAAATTTCTTTAAATTGTGTAAAGGAAAGCTTTCTGATCAGTCAAATTACAAATATATGAATTGGGATAAAGCAATCATAAATTACAGCTTTAGGAAGATTTATTTACTCCAGTGCTAAAGTACTTTCCATGCCTATATCCTATAAACTTTCCATGCCTATATCCTATATACTTTCCATGCCTATATCCCATATACTTTCCATGCCTATATCCCATATACTTTCCATGCCTATACTCTATATAGGACAAGTGAAAGAAGGGACTGCAACCTCCTGACAATGGAAGGAACTGGATTATTTTCTGAAAGAATAAATACATACACTAACCCGCTGTAGGTAAACTAACCCACAGGATTATTCCGCTGTAGGTACCCCCCCCCCCCATACCTAAACTGCCTAAACCTAAACACATCACTACAAGACTAAAAAATAGGATTTATTTCCATGGCATTTCAGTATACAAACAAAATCCAAACCTCTTAGTTTTCCTAGGATTCCTCCAGATGAGGGTTCGGATTTGTGTTCCACGTCACCTGGAAAAAGTACCAAAACATTGGCTGCTCTTAAGCCATATTTCTACTGCCATGGATATGAAATGGTGATGTGTTTAATGGGTGTCACTACTTCAGATCACTATGACCTATGAAGAAGGAAAGTCATCTCTTCTATAAGTTGCCACTGCTTGGTACATACCCCCATATATTCTGCCCTTCCTCCATCGTATGAATATCGCTATAGCAACAAGGACCACTACAGGAATTATCAGCAGAGTGATAATGAGGATTAAAGGCACTCCAATTTTGTTTTGTGGAATCATGGTCTGCTTTGCTTGTTCATGGTGCTGTTCTTTGGCTGTAGTGTTCGATTTTGGTCGGGTTCTGACATGTGTCTCCAAAATTTCAGTTTCTGTCAAAAGAGTATTAGCAGACAATCAGTACAAAAGAACACATTCACAGAAAAAAAGAGAAAAAAATCCCCCAAAAACTTATTTTAGGCAGCCTGCATTTGTATTATTTTAGGGGTCATTAGTAAAATGAGAAAAGGGATTACACATATAATAAACAGCACAAGTACAATAACCATGAACCAACTCAGTAATTGATACAGAGAAAGGGAGGACTACACTATTCAAGTCAAGACTGAAGACGTTTCTCAGGTGATATAGCACAAGTAGCAGGGATTTTTATTTCTAGAAGAAAATGTCCTTTTAAAGGTTACTTTTAACATTACAATAGTGAAAATGAATTTCTTGCCATACTTGGGAGCCCAAAATTGTAGCCCATATATACTCGAGTATAAGCCGACCTGAGTATAAGCCGAGGTTCCTTGATTTTACCCCCAAAAACTGGGAAAATGTACTGACTCAAGTCTAAGCCTATAGGGTGGGAAATTCAGCCGCTACTCATCAATAAATCTCCAGTAGTCTTCCCTCATCCATAAAATGTTCTCAGCAGCCCCTACAATCAATAAAATATCCAGCAGAGTGCCCCCATAGATTTAACCTCCAGCAGAGTGCCCCCAAAGATTTAACCTCCGGCAGAGTGCCCCCAAAGATTTAACCTCCGGCAGAGTGCCCCCTTAAAAAAAATAAATGTAGTACTGCCGGAACAGTACTACTACCACCGCAGTAGTACTATGGTACCATGGTGCAAAGTGGAGAACCCAGTTAAGCAATATGTATTACAGATGTGGAATAATGCCACAGGATCTCTGTACTACTGGGTGACCACCATTGTTACACATGAGCATCAAATTAGAATATTTCTTTAAACCAGTGATCCATGAACAACGAAGCTAAGGTTTTGTTCAACAGAAAGCATGCAAAAATTAAAAAACGACATGTAAGACTATACTAAAGTGATCACATTTCCATGTCGCAGTGTAAAGCACACCTGTTATTTCTTCAACCTCAAAGCCGTCCTTCTTCACTGATCGATGCTGGTCAACTAAACGATAAAAAAGATAAAATAAACATAAAATACAAAATGATGGAAATGATGGACTGGTTGTGCCAAGGATTATTACTGCCCAAAGGCTTCTTTCTCCAGAAAAAAATGTATTTTCATGTCCATTTATCTTGATGCTTTACCAGAGACAACTAATACAGGACTATGCAGAAGATAGAGTTCTACATAAAAGTGGTAACCAATATGTCATCTCTTCTATACTGGCAAATAAACATAGGATGTATCACCTAGAGCAGTGATGGCAAACCTTTTAGACGCCGAGTGCCCAAACTACATCCAAAACCCACATATTTTTCGCAAAGTGCCGATGCGACAATTTAAACAGTAACTTATTACTCCCTGCTCTGTCACAGGTTTAAATTGTATAGGCACCTGAGGACACCAATAAAGAGAAGGAGAAAAAGCTTTGGTTATCATTGTAGCTTCCTTCTAGGGTCCTTGGCTGCCTGGGACTGCAAGAGGCCTTGAGTCCTGTCTGCCGCACTCTGCCCTGGGGTGATGGCGCAAGTGCCCATAGAGAGGGCTCTGAGTGCCACCTCTGGCACCCGTGCCATAGGTTCGCCACCACTGACCTAGAGTTTACCGAGTAAAAACACCCTCTCAAATACTTTTTAGAATATTTAATTGTCTATGCTCTGTATGTGATTAAGGGTTAGTCATTTGCTTGAGCGGCTACTCAGCTCTGCTAAAGGTATGGGGGCGGGCATCGGCCCGTTCGCGTATGCGTTTCTATGGAAACACATGCAATCGGTAACCAGAACCACAGTGCTAGCGGTACGTGTGACCGCACCCTAAGAGTTGTAGCTATATAGTTTACAGCTGTTACATGGCCCATACAGACCTTTGGCTAGATATCTTCATCGACTTAGGGTCAGTTCACATGTCAGTTGTGTCTTCAGTTATTTTTATCAGTTATCTTGAGGTAACTACGTAGACTTGAGGAACAAAGGAAGGACTTGCACCCGTGTGTTCGGCCACACATGGTTTTGGCTCACAATAACTAATGCAAGTAACAGAGGACAAAACGAAGATTTGGCCCCTAGGCTACATTCACACTGCCGCTGGCCGCCTGCGGTACACTCCCGCCCCTCTCCCTAGGGATATATGGCGCACGGGGCCGTATTCCGGAGAAAGATAGGACATGTCCTATCTTTCTACGGGGTACGGAGTGGTACAGTGCTGCACCGTGCCGCTCCCGTTTGGCGCCGTGCGGCCACCTGTCCAACTGTTCGTTAACACTTAATTTCTAATCAGCCAATCACATGGCGGCAACTCATGCATTGAGGCATGTAGACATGGTCAAGACAATCTCCTGCAGTTCAAACCGAGCATCAGTATGGGGAAGAAAGGTGATTTGAGTGCCTTTGAACGTGGCATGGTTGTTGGTGCCAGAAGGGCTGGTCTGAGTATTTCAGAAACTGCTGATCTACTGGGATTTTCACGCACAACCATCTCTTACAGAGAATGGTCCGAAATAGAAAAAACATCTAGTGAGCGGCAGTTCTGTGGGCGGAAATGCCTTGTTGATGCCAGAGGTCAGAGGAGAATGGGCAGACTGGTTCGAGCTGATAGAAAGGCAACAGTGACTCAAATCGCCACTCGTTACAACCAAGGTAGGCAGAAGAGCATCTCTGAACACACAGTATGTCGAACTTTGAGGCAGATGGGCTACAGCAGCAGAAGACCACCCCGGGTGCCACTCCTTTCAGCTAAGAACAGGAAAATGAGGCTACAATTTACACAAGCTCATCGAAATTGGACAGTAGAAGATTGGAAAAACGTTGCCTGGTCTGATGAGTCTCGATTTCTGCTGCGACATTCGGATGGTAGGGTCAGAATCTGCCGTCAACAACATGAAAGCATGGATCCATCCTGCCTTGTATCAACGGTTCAGGCTGGTGGTGGTGTCATGATGTGGGGAATATTTTCTTGGCACTCTTTGGGCCCCTTGGTACCAATTGAGCATCGTTGCAACGCCACAGCCTACCTGAGTATTGTTGCTGACCATGTCCATTCCTTTATGACCACATCTGACCCAACATCTGATGGCTACTTTCAGCAGGATAATGCGCCATGTCATAAAGCTGGAATCATCTCAGACTGGTTTCTTGAACATGACAATGAGTTCACTGTACTCAAATGGCCTCCACAGTCACCAGATCTCAATCCAATAGAGCATCTTTGGGATGTGGCGGAACGGGAGATTCGCATCATGGATGTGCAGCCGACAAATCTGCGGCAACTGTGTGATGCCATCATGTCAATATGGACCAAAATCTCTGAGGAGCTTCCAGCACCTTGTTGTATCTATGCCACGAAGAATTGAGGCAGTTCTGAAGGCAAAAGGGGGTCCAACCCGTTACTAGCATGGTGTACCTAATAAAGTGGCCGGTGAGTGTATACGTCCCCCATACGGCAGTGTGAATGTAGCCTTACATGTAGGGCATGTTCAGTAACCGTCCAGAGATGACTGTCCAGGGAGGGAGTGGAGGGAAATTGCCCAACGACCTATTGTCAAGTTGAATCTGGTGTTATTTGTAGGGTTGGGGTCGGTAGAAAGTACAAAGTCCAGTGCTGGCTTCAAAGTGAAACTGTTAATTATTACGTTTAAGATTCATTAATTAAATGCAGAATTTGCTCCATTTTTTTTTTGTTTTAGAAAATTAGAAATGCTAATCATATAAATATGTTATGTTTATCAATGCGATGTCCATATTTATTTATATTGGGTTTTCCTCATGCTCTGATTATATATTAAATTAACTATACAAATAGTGTTTACCTAGAATTATAATTTTTGATTAAGAAAACCTAATATCTGAGGTTCCTGTGCTACAAACTAACTTATCGAATGTGTCAAACAATTTACTTGGTGGTTTAAAATAAATAAGTGGCAAATCACTGTAATAAAATACAGTGGACTGATTCACAACTTACTTTCCGAAGGAGAGAATTTCCATACAATATCGGCGTGAGCATCTCCAACAAAAACAGTGCCCTCTTCAGAAGAGACAATGTCATGAGGCATATCAAACGTCTGTAACAAAAAGCACATGACTCTCATGTGGACTGAAGATCAATACTGGGTCAAGTGTTCTAGCACATGCTTGCTCAATATCTCGTTGTGTATTTTGTGTGTGGGTAGAACATGGGTTCTGGACCCCCCAAAAGGTCAGCTGCCCATGCCAAGCCATCCATAAGCAACTTACCTTTCTGACTGGGACAAATGAGCTTAGGATCTCTCCCGAGGAATAGTTCATCACAAAGCCTTGCACGGGCATAGAATCCAAATAGGACTTGCCATTGACTGCAAATAATATGCCACCTGGAACAAAAATGTAATACAAATTTGAATTGAAAGTAAAAAAAAATTGTCTTAAAAAAACTTTAAAAAGCACTGACATTTTTAAACAATAAAATGTATATTTAGTGGATATTGGAGTAAGCAGTGCCCATTTTCATTAGGAATATAGGATTAGGTTATCCAATTACTGGAATTGTTAGAATGTTCAAGGTGCTAATAGTCAGTATGCCATCCAAACCAAGTACTATTCAAGGACACCGACTATGCAAGAGACTAGAAAGGAGCAACAATGCTAAACCAATTCTATTAAAACTTCTCCATCTTATGCGAAATCTCATCCATTTACCTATTAAAAAAACCTCCTTCAAAGTCATGTGAAAATGAGCAGAGAAGAGTCATATTTTACCTGAGATGAGTAAACCTTAGAGGCTGCAGAGAACTTGTTCAGACGCCCTTTCTTTAATTGTATAGTATCTAGTAACATTTCTCTGGTGTCATATTATAAAGTAACTGTCATTTCACATACCGTAATTTTTAAAATTGGGTGGGGGAGGTGCTGTGAACATTTTTCTAACATACCGTATATACTCGAGTATAAGCCGAGGTACCCAATTTTAACACAAAAACATTGGGAAAACCTGTTGACTCGAGTATAACCCGAGGGTGGGAAATGCATTGTTCACAGCCTCCCAGTATATAGCCAGCCCCCTGTAGTATATAGCCAGCCAGCCCCCTGTAGTATATAGCCAGTCAGCCCCCTGTAGTATATAGCCAGCCCAGGCTGTCCTCTGTAGTACATAGCCAGCCCCCTGTAGTATATAGCCAGCCAGCCCCCAGTAGTATATAGCCATCCAGCCCCCAGTAGTATATAGCCAGCCATCCAGCCCCCAGTAGTATATAGCCAGCCCCCAGTAGCACATAGGAAGCCAGCCCCCAGTAGCACATAGGAAGCCAGCCCCCAGCAGCACGCAACCTGCCAGCCCCCTGTAGTATACAGCCTGCCAGCCCCCTGTAGTATACAGCCTGCCAGCCCCCATGTAGCATACAGCCTGCCAGCCCCCATGTAGCATACAGCCTGCCAGCCCCCATGTAGCATATAGCCTGCCAGCCCCCATGTAGCATATAGCCTGCCAGCCCCTGTAGTATATAGCCAGCCACCCCCTGTAGTATACAGCCTGACAGCCCCCTGTAACATATGGCCAGCCAGCCCCTGTAGTATATAGCCTGCTAGTCCCTGTAGTATATAGCATGCTAGTCCCTGTAGTATATAGCCATCCAGCCCCCTGTAGTATATAGCCCGCCAGCCCCCTGTAGTATATAGCCCGCCAGCCCCCTGTAGTATATAGCCCGCCAGCCCCCTGTAGTATATAGCCAGCCCCCTGTAGTATACAGCCTGCCAGCCCCTGTAGTAGACAGCTTGCCAGCCCCTGTAGTACAAAAAGAAAGATTAATACAGTACTCACCTTTCTGACGGTCCTCTTCTGCTTCCGATGCCGCCTCAGGTTTTTCCGCTCCTCTTCGGGACGTTCCATTCCTCTTCAGGTCTTTGTGCTCGGCCGGCACATAAAATGACATCAGCCGCTTGCCGAAGCCATTGTTTGTAAGCCGCCGGCATCATGAGGGGATCCGAAGAAGAGCAGAAATTCCCGAAGAGGAGCGGAAGAACCCAAAGAGGGTCTGAAGGACCCGAGGCTGCACTGGAGCATTGGACGCAGAAGAGGACCTACGGGGGACATCGGAAAGGTGAGTACAGTGTTATTTTTTATAAACTGAGTATAAACCAAGTTAGGGTTTTTCAGCACAAATTTTGTGCTGAAAAACTCGGCTTATACACACGTATATATGGTACTTAATTAAGACATCTGCTCCCTCCATGGCAGTAGTATTCTATGAGGATTATAAAACCTCAAGCTCAAAGTGAAAGGGTTAATGCTAACTGCTCAGAGCTGTTTAAAAAAAAACTGGGAGATTAGATGGAAGCTTTTAGCCGGCCCCATAGACACACACTGTACAGGTTGAGATATGGATCTGTACAGGAGGGAGTTGCCGTTCATTTACCAACCAAGCAGAATTTCTTTAAAAAGTATCCTATAAAAATGTTCACTAAATGTTCACTAAACTCGCCTCTCAACATAATATTAAAATTATATTAAATGACGGTTACACTTTTAAAGATAAGAATCTCATTTTTTTGTCACATCCAGTTACTGAACCAGAGTAACTGAAATATGAGATTCTTAAGTTTAATATGACAAAAAACAAGTTCCTACTACGTATAGATGCTTCTTTGCTCACGTTCACATGACTTTGGAGGACAAAATTTACAGGTAAATGGGCAAAGTTTCCCATAAGACAAGGAATTCTAGAAAGGACATTTCATACCGTACCCGAGGGGGTAAGTACCGTAGTTTAAAATCCGTAAAATCTGCTGACAGGTTCCCTTTAAAGTTTTATTTTCTTAAAATGAATAACCTCTTTGCTGAATATAAATGCCTGCTTAAATGTCTAGGTTCTTATATAAGGTGCAGTGCATTATAAGGTGCACCTGATTATAAGGATGAATGACCAGCAGGTGGCAGACCTGTGCACAGTTCCAGGCAGCTGTAGTCTGTAAGTGCGGTTCATATATAAGGCGCACTGGACTATAAGGCGCACCTTTTGATTTCTGAGAAAATCTGAGGTTTTTTTGTTCGCCTTGTAGTCCGAAAAATATGGGATGTTATTATTATTTAAATATCTGTCACTCAAACTGTAATAATTTACTTTTACACAGTTTTACTTTTACATCAAATTTAAGACTTACAATTTTTAAACTTGGGGTAAGTAAGTGCCTTTGTGGTACACCTTAAAGGAAACCTACCATGAGGAATTACCTTTTTAACAAGTTAGGATCCAGTATTATTAGATTACAGATTAGGGGGAGTCAGGCAGGAGAATCTAGGTGTTGTTCTGATGGTAGATTCCTCCTTCCTGTCTTTGCTCTAATCTGTAATTTAATAATCCTGGGACTTAAACCAACGTGTTAAAAACTTTTATGCTGGTAATACATAAATGACCTGCCGAGGCTACTGGTGCTTGGAGTGGCTTGGATGGCCGCCAGGAGCTTAGGCTACTCTACATCCCAGTATCCTTGGCAATGCCGGCGCTTTCCTTATTCCTAGCTATGACTCCCGTGCTGCCATGTGCAGTAGCTCCACAGAAACCGCAGGAACGAGGATGAAGAAGAGTGTGCCAAGGATGCGAAGGAGGCGGCACTACTATGGTTAGTGGGGCGTGGAGTAGCTTTTTCTCCCAGTGCCCAGCCAGGCTATTCCATGCCACAGTAACCATAACTGGTAATTGACATATTACTTTGTTTTTAATACACCGGATAGGTTCCAGTATTGTTAAATTACAGTTTAGCACTGAGGTTGGCAGAAGGAATCGACCATCAGATGTTCCAAAGGTAGATTCCTCATGGTAGGTTCCCTTTAAATTCTGCAAAATGTGCTTAAAGAGAACCCGTCATGCAAAATAACCCCCCTAAACTAAATATATTTTCATAAACTGCCATTAGAGAGCATTGCCTCTATCCCTTCATTGTCCCTCTACATGCCTGTAAACCTAAGCAATGAGGTCCTAAAGCTGTATGCAAATTACCTGTGAAATGTCCAATGAAGCATTAGCATATTCAAGCTGTCCACTCTATTCATGAGTGGGAGGTACAGCCACACCCCCAGTGCACGATTGACAGCCTGTATAATGGTGTGAGGCTGTATAATGATGTGCTTCCTGGTGCTGGTGGCCACGCCCCCTGCAGCCTGTGTGTGCATGTGTGTGTGTTTAGGAGAGATACAGCAGCTCCAGGCAGCCATGTTACAGCAGAACATGTCAGATTCATGTGTAGCTGATGTCTGTGTCTCTCACCTGTATATTAGGAGGATGCAGCATTTACTATACATTACACACAGACATGAGCAGGGGGAGGAGAGGGGAGGGGTAACAGGGGTGACATCACTGCCTCTGACCATGTGACCAGCCTCATTTATATGATAAAAAATAGATGATTTTACAATGAATAATGTATGAAATAACTAGATAAAGGCTGGGATGGATCCTTGTGAGCTGCTCCAACAGGTAGTAGTGACAGGACAAGTGGCAGAGACCTGATGACAGGTGTCCATTAAAATCTGTAAAATCTGCTGACAGGTTCCCTTTAAGTTTTTATTTTCTTAAAATGAATAACCTCTTTGCATGAACTCCAATTTACAGTATGCTAAAAAGTTCTTCATAAAATACAACTTCCAATACCACAGACACAGGGGCCACACCTATACATGGAAAGGAACTTGCTATGAACTGTTAATCTAATACACAGGAAGAACAAAAAGGTTTATTACTAATGTAAAATACATTTTGACAAAGTACCTGAAATATAAGAGATGGCAAACACCTTTGACCCAAATTCTTTGTGTTTAATTTCTTTGACAAAACGTCCAGTTTCTGCCTGGAAACACTGGATCCTCCCGTTCTCTCTGTCGGCCACGCACAGCTGCCCATGGTCGGGTATCATGGCCAGACTGTGGGGAATACTGAATTCACCAGGCTTAGCCACTCTTAGAGACGTTTCTGGAAAAGATATTCATTGCTTCAGTTCCACCAATAAATAGAATTTAGACAGTAGGACAGTCTCCATCACAAAGTCTCACCTTCTCCCCACTGCATGATGAACACCCCATGGGGTGAATACTGTACAATTCTACTATTGCAATAACCATCAGCTACATAGAAGTTGCCGGTTATGGGATCAACAGCAACATCAGTTGGCTGACAGAAATGTCGCCTGTCACTGCCGGGTTGGAAAGCTACCCCAAGGGTCAAAAGAGGAGCGCCATAAGGCCCAAGCTTGAAAACCTTTAACCAAAGAAAGAAAGAAGGTTTATTAGTTTTAGTACCAACAGTCCAAAATACGCTACAAGTCTATGGATTACTAATTCCTCCAATGATTTAAAAATACAATTAAAGGAAATCTACAATGAAAACCAGGGACACTTACTCATAGATCCAGGCACTGTGATTGTGGTAATCTTCCTTTATTTGGTATCCATGGCCTCCTTCCTTCTAAAATAAAATTTTAAAATGAGGCTATGATAATGAGCCTGAAGGGCTCTGGGGCGGTATTATCAGAGCACCTCCGTGCTGCAGTTTCACAAGCTGTACCACGGTCTTCCCCACTGCACTTCCCCCGCTGCCTGTTGTAATCTCACTGCAGCATAGAAAGTTTTAGCACACAGTGGAAGAGGGGGAATTGCTCTTTGCACAGTGTAACAGCCTGTAAAGCTGCAGCAATGAGGGGCTCCCAGAGCCCTTCTGCCTCATTAGAATAGTTAGAGAAGTTGATTTTAGAAGGAAGGAGGACATGGATAACAAATATAAGAAGATCACCACAGTCTGGGTGCCTGGATGTATGAGTAAGTGCCCCTGGATTAACATGATGGATATTGAAGGTAGCTTTTCTTTAAGCAACTTTGTAAAAGCTTCTACCATTTTGTGTATACAGCCCCATGTTCATACTTCACTTTCATGTTTCCTATTGTGTTTTATTTTAGGCCTACAAAAAATTATTATGTGTGCTCCTTAAAGGGGTTTTCTCATCTGGGCATTCACATTCAGTTTGATAAATCTGCCATACATAAACATTTCTTCAATTGGATGTTATTAAAAAAAAATCTTCCTGTGTGAAGATAATTTCTCATAAATGTAGTCATGTTGTCCCTTAGAAACAAGATGGCTTCCTCGGATACGGCCACCTCTGCTGGAGGGATTGCACAAAGAAACAAAAGTTTTTGTATATGAAATGTCCGAGAGTTACTTCATAACACCGCAGCTGTCCTGTGGTAATGATTTCTGAAGCCAGTAGGTCCGGCAGGGCTTTATAGCGCATGTCTGGCCACCGCTAACAAAATCTGACGTGGTCGTAACCGAGGAAGCCATCTCGTTTCTAAGGGACAACATGGCTATGTTTATGGGAAATTATCTTCACATAGGAACATTTTTTTTCAATAACATCCAATTGAAGAAATGTTTATATATGGAAGATTGGTGAAACTGAATGTGACTGCCCAGACGATAATACCCCTTTAAATGTACAGAATTTTCATCTAACACCATAACGTGTCTGGGAGTATACAGCAAAACACGTTTCCGCCGCATTTTACCTGGTGAAGGGCAACATCAGTGACCCAAAAATTGCCATCTCCATCAACCGTCAACCCATGGGGCAAATAAAATCTGCAAGAAAAAGATGTCAAATTTTGGTTGTTTGTAAAGCTATACAATGCGTAGAATGATCATCTTGATGTATTCAAAATGCATTACATATACATTTATCTAAACACAAAAGAAAGTCATGAATAAGATTTTATTCCGAAACACGTAGAATTTGTAGATGTATTTAAGTGGATTTCGATATTCAGAATAAAGCATTTCAGATTTTATATTAAAGGGGCATTCTCATGAAGACAAAATTCTTACACATTCTCTAAGTCCAACTTGTCTCTATCAGCCCTGGTGTTCACACTTTTGGTTGCCCCTGGATCCGACTGTAAATCAGACTATGGTTGGGCTGGACAGATTTTTCTCATGAATAGTGTGATGAACCCTTACTCTCGAGTCCAATCAAGATGGAGCCCCAGAATTTAGCCCTTATGCTCCGCCCACAATGCCATCTCCACGCTAAACTTACTCCCAAGCACTCGGCACCCAGACAAACTCAGTGCCACCACCCACAAATTACTGGCACTTCCTGCCAGCAAGCAACAGTGCTATAGGCAAGATAAGGTCTTTATTTGAGGGAGTCATATAGCAGAGCTGCTCTATGTTTAACTGATTAGGAGAGCTAGCAGTGCTGAGAGTTTCATTGTGTTTTATATCCATCTCATGGATTTCACAAACTCTGATCTGTCTCTTTCTCAGATACTAATAGAATGTTCAGAAGCTAAATGAAAGTGTAGATAAACCCTGTACCATGATAATCAAAGCACATTGTCAGAACACAGCATCTCACAACAGCACTAGTGAAATCATCAAGTTTCTGCTTAGACCGTCCCCGTCCACACTTTGGAATTTTACACTGACCAGTGATAAGAGCTAAAACAGCAATAAAACTGACAATTGTAAAGTAAAGTGTTAAAAATTATCTTTATCGTGTAAACATTACTAGGGGATTAAAATTTGAGAAATTTCTTTCATGGGCTGGAGCTGGACCTATTGGATCTGATATACATTTATCTGTTGCATAATGAGACACATACCAGGTTGTCTGTGACTTACATGAAGAGTCTGAAGCACCCTGTATAGTGGCTGTGCTTGGTATTGCAGGTTAACGTCATTCATTTAAAGGAGACTGAGCTGCAACAGCCCATGTGACGAATTTACATGTTGTCACCAGCCTGTCAGGTAATAGCGACGCTCACCAAAGGGTCACAACCACTTTAGGCAACTGGAAGCTTTTTCAAAACCAGACCCAGACCTGTTTATGGCGGGAGGATACACACTGATGCAATCAGTATACGATGTTAAGAAAGTGCCCTCTGTGTCAAAAGAAAATGACAGCAGGAATAGCTACGGCACTCAATTTCTTGGATAAAAGGGAATTCTGGGTAATATGACAGATTACAGTTTTTCCTTGTGGTCTGACAGGGGAGCTAATAGACCCTGATCTAAGCTATACCAGGAACAATGATGCCACCATTTTAGAAATCCACTTGGACTTATCAACCAGTTACCATACAGGTATAACTGCCCACAATAAGCCTTCCTGCTCACTGTATGGACATTTTCAACTTCTTGTCTTGAAGTTTAATTTCCATAGAAATGAAAAAAATACCCTCGAGAAATGTTCGTCAGGTGGAAGATGCAGTTTCCACGGCTGATGTTTGTGGCCAACACTTTGCTGTAAATCATTAGTGAATGTGCCCATCTGTGAGCGCCAGCGCCCTCCAGATACAGACGAGCGTGTATTTTCACATCACATCAAATCTTCTACAAGTCTGTCATATTACGTTACACAAGATAACGCCGTGTCACAGGGAAACTGGTGGAAATACTCAACCTCCTAAGGACATGACTCTGATTACAAGAAGATGTAGAGTCCCTGCTCTCGCAGATGGGTCAAAGATATAAAATTAGTGCTCTACTCCTTATACTGCTTGTCAAATGGCGAGAGCCTCTCACCACCTCTTCATGGACTGGAAATAAAAGATATCCCCGACTCCTTGCATCGCCAATCGTCCTCCTTTAGTGGGTTGAAACACAATCCTCGTCATCGTTTAACCCTGGTCCCCTGTTGTTCCCGATTGGCGATGCAAGGAGTCGGGGATATCTTTTATTTCCAGTCCATGAAGAGGTGGTGGAGGCTCGCCATTTGACAAACATATAAGGAGTAGAGCACTAATTTTATATCTTTGACTCTGGTGACTGGTTTTGTGGCTTATAACAGGAGTATCCGGCCGTAATTGTGCCCATTTGCTTACATTTTGCAGATGGTAACTGGGAGAGATGAAGCTTCAGCAAATGACTAGAAGTGGAGAGGCACAATTTATTTTTCTTCTATGTGGGGGAGTGAGGGCAGTGCTTCCCTCTAACAAATAGGACTAACAAAGGTGTCAAGCTGTGGGTATGATCAGGCCCGTTCAGCCCAGTTGCATGATGTTTTATGGACGGGTAGTGTAAACTTGGTTGCATAGTACCCCATTTCTGGCTAAGGTTTTTCCAGTCTTGTGCCATTTGGTCTTTCACCTACTATTGGCCATGTGATAAATGTCATTTATACACTAGATCATCAGATTATACAGCAGAAAATCTGCCCCTCTGGATGTACTTTTCAACAAGTTGATCTCTTGGACAATAGATTATAAACAATTCACAACTAGCAGTGAGATAAAGTAAAAGTATATAAAGCCATACACAATCTACACAATGGCAGATCACACTGTACGTACAGGTTTCTGCCAGTTGAATGTAGAATGGCAGAGCTGTTTGGGTTGACCACCAGTATGGTGCTTTCTTCAATGGGTCCAATTCCTCTTTGTTGATAAACATATTTCCCGTCAAATGAGCTGTAACCAAAAATATCAAAAATTAGTGCAAACAGAAAAACAAACATCCAATATAAAAATTAAAACATGCCAGAAAAAAAAGAAATTCTTGAATCGATGACCTTTCTCAAATAGTAATATAACCTGTATAATGATGTGGTGGCTTACCATGAACAATGAGAAGTAACAAGCTTCCCCTTTCCCACAGACAAAGAAAATGAAAAATCATGGCTGCAATTCAACATTTATTCACCAGAGGGCACAAAAGTCAAAGTCATGAAACAGGTCTAGAGTTTAGACGCTTGTCGGGAGGGGGTAGAACTCACTAAGGAACCATATATATTATAGACATTGTAGACATTACCAACGCAGAGAGAGAGACGGGCACTAGTGATATAACGATAGAGGGTGAAAAGGTTGTATAATTTAACGATAAAAAATTTTAAAAAAAGTTTTCGCTGTTTAAAAAATGTTAAAGTGTTGGCCACCTTATTTGATTATAAGTGTAATGTGTGAGGGGCAAGAAAGCAATTCAGAACAATTTCTAAATTTCTAGAAAAGTAAAGTAAAGCCTCCTGGTTCAGAAATGTCTTTTAACTTAAAGGACATCTACCACTAGGATGAAGGGTTCTATGCAAATGCATAGGTGTTTAAAAGGTGTTAATGGACTTGGAGCCCCACAGGCTCATTTGCATACAGTCTTTCATCCTGGTAGTAGATTTCCTTTAACAGCTGCCATTCCTGTCCATAAAATGGGTGTGTACGGAGGGTCATGTGATCTCTAACTGTCCATGACAATCTATCTTCTAGGACCTTTAAATTGTATTCATGAAGTATTCATAAGGTCCTAATAGGGACCTTTATCTGTGAACATTTAATGGACAGGAATGGCTCCAGATTAGGTAAATGACATTTCTGATCAGGGTATTTACTTTACATTTCAAGAAAGCAGCTCAGAACTTTCAATAGATGTATATTTCTAAATTATCAAATTTCCTGCCCCCCCCCCCAAACCTGAAGTTTTTAATGATTAGTAAAGTAAGAGTACAGCAATGTGGGCTTAACTAGTGCATGCCATGGACTCTGAAATGACCTAAGTACACCACTCATCCCAGCAAATAGTGTGGTTAGGGACAAAATCCGATAGTTTAGTCCCAAAAAGGGTTTTATAATATACACAAAGGAGGCTCTGGCGCTCTACTTCCATCACAGGGCCGATTCCATGCCCCTCCGATAATTAATTATGCATGCCTCCAAATTTTTTTTGGTCCTCCTCCTAGTGCAAAGAGCCAGTGACGTCACTCAACTCTCAGGACTTCTCATGCATGCGCCGTCACTAAACTTGTGCAACCCAATATATATATATGTGTAGCTGCTGGCTGTGTAAGATTAAGAGGAATCGGTCTGCTAATGTAAGTGGAGTGCCAGATCCTCATTTGAATATATTATACAATCCTTTTTGTGACTAAACTATGGGTTTTTGTCCACAACCAAACTATGTGCTGGGATCAGTAGTACAGAGCCCGGAGCGTGGTGTCCTCAGGTCATTTCAGCCTAAGTCAAGTGGTAGATTTCCTTTATTTTATATTTAGTTAGCAAAATGTAATTAAAAGTTCATCAGGACATCCAAGAATGCATGTGGCAGGAGATGCAGTAGAACAGCCCAAATCTGTCTGGAATCGTGGAGTGTGGTCGGGGCTCAAGTGAAATTCTCCAAAAGAGTCTTTCTTTGAAGATGTTTATTAGGCAATAGCAACACGTCTCGGCTCGGGATCCGAGCCTTCGACAGGCATCTGCCTGAATACCTGACGAAGGCTCGGATGCCGAGCCGAAACACGTTGCTCAATAAACATCTTCAAAGGAGGACACTTTTGGAGAATTTGACTTGAGCGCCGACCACACTCCACACTTCCAGACAGATTTGGGCCATTCAACTGCATCAAGATAGCGTTTCTGATCCCCCTGGAGCAGTTTACCGATTGGAAATGGATGTTGGCAGCTATCCTAAAGACAACACCTGAAGGCGAGCGCATTACCAGTAATTTATTTGATCTTTACAGTTGATCTACTATACTAGGACAGCGCTTTCTGTCTCTTTTCGGTCTTTGATACTTGACCGTATATCTGGGGTTCCCTCGAACTCCAGAAAAGGTCTCCAGGTGATTTCTCCGCCATGTGGCAGAAGAGGAATCATACATGCGCTGCTTTCTGACAATTGACAATTAGATGTGCATAGATTTGGCAGACACTGTGTATGTTTATAGATTATGATAATAATGGAGACAATACTGAGAATGTTATTAATGGACATTTTCTGTATCCCTGTTTTACCCAGGTCATGGTCACATCACCATCTTGCCTTCCACTGTTCTGCTGTGTTATAGAAATAGAGCAAGAAACAGATGGTCCAATGTGCAAAAAAAAAAGAGGATAACAGTGATGTCTACAAGATCCGATTGACCATAAAGGGGTCCGCCATATCTTATTTGACTGGATGTAAATCTTTTTTGTATGCTATATATAATGAAATCTGTAAAAGACAGGTCTCTGACACCTAGCCTGAAATATGTATAACTACCTATATGCCTAGGAGTTAGAAGTTACTTACTTTGCATCCCACACATGGTCACCTCTGTGAAAAATAACTAAGTTGTTGTTGCCATCCAGAGCTAGTCCTGAGACTTGTCCTAGGTTTAGGTTTACTCCAGGCCAGTCAATATCTTCTTCCAAGTGATAACCTGAAGGCAAAAAGCAAATAATAATGTCTCATAACCAATGCTTAATGTAGTGTGTGTGGTCTACAGATAAAGCAGCCAAATCTAGAGGAACTACCGTATGTTAGTGCAGCCATTAAAAGTCACAAAGTTTGGTAAAACCAAAATCCTAATCCCTAAATAAGCATTACTAAATTCTGGCGTAATATCCATTGTACAAACACTGAGCAAAACCCCATTTCTGAAATCACAAGATACTGATATTTTGGCTCATATTTATACAGGTAGATAAAGAACATATGGGCTATATGAAAAGCCACATAGTCATAAAGGTCATAGAAATACAATTGTATGGACAGAAAACCATCAAAAATGTACCAGATAATATGCTCTCATGTCACAAGTAGCTACTATTTAAAAGGCTTCAGGTATTAAATAACAAGGGTCAACTATGATATTAAACATGTCCAAACCAAAGCAAAAAGTAGTTAATACAGTTCGTAATCATAAAAAAACACAAAAAAACTGCACTAACAGTACTGGTCCTAAGAATTCCAGTCATTGTATCAAATAATATCGGATAAGTTAGCTCATCATAGTGGAGGAGATTCATTGGGGCACATTAACTAAGGGCTTTGCGAAGCACTTTAGTCGGACTGTTCCTGTTCTTCATTGCTAAAACGGCTTGCACAGGTATTTAAGAAGTGTCTGCACTGGAATTGTGGCACACGAGATCCTTTTGTGGCGCAGCTGCGCTAGACTCCATGCGACACAAATTAAGGGGCGTGCCGTCAGATGGTCCAACTGATTCGGACCGAGCGCAGTATTTGCAGAAGACCTGTCACCGGCCTATGGAGTAGGAAGGGCGGTCCGGGGGTGAAGCAGCACCTTGGACCACCCCCTCATGAATACGCCTGACAGCTTACAGTGCGGCAGTGTTTGCTAGCGTTTTCGGAGGTTTTGGTTAACGCTAGCAGTGTAACAGTGTAATTTTTATAGGTGACAGGTCCTCTTTAACTTTCAAATTGTGTTGAACGCCATATGTGTGAGATGCACCACAAAAAAGATGGTGAGACTGGAGTGGGGAAGCAATATATTCACGATTTGTGGTGCACACTGCATTATAGACGGACAATGCACTTTCTGTGAACTCGAGTGACCAGGTAAGTAAATGTGCCCCATTATGTCTTCTCTGACCCGCATGCCACTTTGGATGTGTCGGGGAGCAGGGTGGGCAAGGGTGTGAACGTCCAGCCCAACAGATTTACTAAACTGCCAAACCAGCGGAGGCTATAGCAGAAAACTACCAGGTCAGACTATGCAGGTCCAAGCCGGCGGGGATTGTGTTGTGTTTACGAAGAGGTTGGATCTTCTTAGTAGATATGGGCGCCGGATCAGGAATTTTTAGACTGGCATTATAACGACTGTCTTAATGAATTCCCCCCACTAGGAATATAGGGCAATGTGGGCACAGTAACACATAAAGTGCAAAGGCTCAAATAGCAAAGACAATTCAGAAGGCCGATAAACCAAAAGAATTATGAATGAGTTGATATACCAGTGCCTAAGGGATGATGCCAGACTCCCCAACACTTGTTCTGTTTCCCGTGCTTCCTTGTGGCCCCTGAGCATCATTGCAAAGCGGTGTAAAGGCGCTGCTTCCTGGTCCGTCAGACCAGATTAATTGTTTTAAAAAGGGAGCAACAAGGAAAGTGGAAACCAGTAAGTAAAATCACTCAACAGTAAATACACTGCTTTTAGTATTTATATTTCCTGGATATTTCTGTATCCGTTTTACAATTTGAATGCATTCAATCCTTCTTCATGCTTTATACCGCGATGTCACACTCCCCATGGCTCTGTAAAAGTGTCCTTTGGAGGTTTCATCCTTCATATTTGTATGATGTAAGGTGTAAAGATAGATCTAAAAGTCTGCAAACCACAGGACACTAATTCTCCATATTGTAGATAGTTATTCTGTAATTATAAGGTTTAAACTGCGGAGAATCTTTCTTATTGATTGAAAATTAAAATGTCATATTGGCCATAAAATTAAGACATTAGAACAGAAATAATTCTGTCAGAAAGCGGCTATATTTTTCTAATCCTATGAGTCCTATTCAGCAGCTTCTAATAATCTGGTCTCAGATGAACATTCATAGAAAAAACTCCATTTATAAATCAGGTTGTACTATAAAAATACATTAGAGAGAACAGGAAATCCTTCTAATATATATCCTTAAGGCACCAAGGGCACACAGTGGCCTGATAACGACAAATGCGAAGACACGGTAATTAGTATTGACTGTTAAATTAAGAGACTGAATGGTCATTAGAAAATTTCAAGACTTCAAGCTATAAATCAGAATGGCACAAGCGGAGTGCCAAGTGAGTTGGAAGAGAGTGTTAGAACATGATGGCTGTACTATTCATCGCCCTGTGAGTGCCGCGTGAGCCAGTTATCACAGTTATATTTGTGTCTGATAAATTAGTTCACAGTGTAATTATTTCTAGTCTCTGCCAATTGCTCTACCATGCCAAGCAATTGTCTTCCACAGAGAAATCACTTATCGGTTTCACATTGGTGCACCATATAAAAAGCACAACCAAGAATTTCAAGACTTCTGTAAACCAGCAAAGAGTATTTCTAAGATGTCAAAATCTGCTCTTAGAAAACAAAGCAGGACATTGTTTTGTGCTCACTTCTACTGTCCTCCTCAGATTTTAACTTAAACTCCACCAGTGTGTCCTGTAAGAACAATGTGAGAGACTAAGCGACATAGAAATGCAGTTATATATGTGTTAGTTTATCTGCCCTGCTTGCCAATTTATAAATAGAAGAAGGACTGTATGTCAGGAGGCGGCAGTTCTGGCATATAAAATCAGATTTTTAGTTTTACCAAATGTGCGTTGGAAGAGGGGTAGTCTTATATGGTATATCCCAAATTCTATATATTTCATCCTGCCGCCTCCCATGATGTCACTATCCTAATATGGACAGTGACATTACTGGGTCCCCCTCTGGCTGAGATGTATTTGCTTGGCGGGGCTGTGAGAATAGATGCAATATGCTGCATCCGCTCCCCATAGTCATCCATTGCCTCCGCTTAGCGCATGTGTCACTAAAAAGATGGCAATGAAAAGACGTTTTGCAAAATGGCGAAAAAGTGCCGTTTCAGACATTTGGGCACTATTTTATGTTATGGGGTTAAACGCAGAGAAAACTGGTATTACTTTTGATAGATTTGACGCGGCAATACCTAACATGTTTATGTGTACCCCCCACATCAGCCCGCCACAGTGCCTCCCACATCAGCCACAAATTTATTCACCTTTCCCCGTTCCCCCGAAGCAGCGGCCGCCCTCTTCTTTACTGTTGTGAACGATGGCTGTACACCCCAGCTTTGAAGCCGGCAGTGTTGTTGAGGTCATCACACATGTCTGCCGGCTTCAGAGCCGGCGTTCATAGCAGTAGAGAAGATGATGGCCACTTCTTCAGAGGAGCGGGGAAAGGTGAGTTTTGCAGTCTTGAGCTGGACCAAGATTGTGGTGCCCACATTTAAAGATTTAAGTCCCGTGATCATAAAGGAGTTAACACCCAGGATCTTGCTTCAATAAGGTGCCCTCCCTCACCCAGCGTAGGAGACAACCCTTAACTTTTGAAAAGAAAGGTTTAAAAGTTGTCTTATGTGGCAGCTAGTAGCTTAGATTTTAGTTTGTAGTGCCCAGACATATTGGAATTGTATTTAAAGTTTCCTAAAAATTTTGAAGCAGATGATTTACACCACAAACACAGTTCCGTAACCACATAGATGCTTTCTTCTCTGCATTATCAGTACATAGCTTGAAGAACCTGCTATGACAACATGGTCAGAGGAAGCTCATCTCATTTCCCAATTGCCACCAGCACCACACCGACAGCATTAACTTTTATACTTCCTCTACCAAACTAGTGGAAGCCCTTCTATGTTAGCAGCGGCAGTTCCCCCCACTCCTTACTCCCTAGCAGCAATATTCTTGCCCTTTCTCGGTGGACACATTCTCTACAATGCAACCATGACATCTTGCTTTCCACATCTACTCCTCAAACAGCCAAAAACTTTGCAGAATTCTCTAGGAGTGGACATATTGGTATAGGCCGGATGAAGAAGAAAAGGCAAGCGAGTGCCACACAGGACATAAAACAACACCAGTGAGTCCCGATATATAATAGATATTCATACTGTATGAATCTGGACAATGCTGGATGCACTTGTGCACTCTGTGTACATCTGGAATCTCACCATTATATGAAAACTATGAAAACTATATGGTAATATTACTGTTTTTTGGGTAGCAGTATGATAAAAACAGCTGCCAGCAACTGTACCTGCTATTGTTATATCAATTAGAAGAAATTAAAATTTTCCACAATCTTCCATTACATATATTAGCCTACACACAAATATTATTCATTTACATAAATGTACATGAGCTGAGGCCTGTGTCATGTAATGTGGCCCTTTTCACAGCCATGAACATCATTTGAACATTGGATTCATAGTCAGTATAGTCATGTGTGCCATCCAGAAAAATACTAACGCCAACTTAGCCTGGTATCTATAACTCAAACCAGAAACTACTAACTCAACAGCTGCCACATTGTTGCTTGAACCTCATAATTAGGTTTCTATCAGATACAATCTACCCAGAATACATGTAACATAAGCTCAGCGTTGCCAGGGAAACCACCCATTTTCCCTAAAAATTTACTGTTTCAAAATAAAACTGAAAAATAAACCAGGGACTTTTAACACGTTCCAGGAATGTCGTGCAGTAAGACATGGAAGAAATATTTTCATCCTTGACGATCCATTTGTGAAACGTTATATTAGTCACTGGTGAATCTGGAGGAAATGACACTGCTCTTTTTGCGTTTTATAATTATCCAGCTTGTTGGCATTCAATCCAAGAAAACATGGTAGAAAAATGTATCTGACAGTTCATAAATCATATTGTGTAATGTACCAGGGATAATTACACTAAAAGCAGCTATAGCAGCATTCAGGAATCAAGTGCTCGCGTTATCCTTGTCCTAAAGAGAACTAGAGCAGCTAAGTACAGCAGGTAAAAATCATTAGTGCGTGGCTTCCCTACTTATTCCCAAGACCAGTGTTATTGGCCAGTGGTTAGCGGACCCCGACGCCCTTCCCCATCTTCCCTCCCTACACCTCTCCCCCTTCCCCGCCTGCACACTCACCGGGGCACATTTACTAAGAATGTGGAAAACTGCTCTAAAAGTGCTCTGCCTGTGTATAGTGCAGGGTGTGACAGATTCATTAGGGCTCATTTACTTACGTTCCTGTAAGTCCGACAGCACTCCCCCCAATTTGTGCTGCATGGAAGCCCAAAAACGATTGCATGCGCCAAAATCCCCGCGCAGACACCTGTTAAATACTGGCCCAAGCCATGCAATCCCCGAAAAGGGCGAACAGTCTGGCAAAAGTGCGATCCGTGACCCTTAGTAAAGAGCCCCATTAAGAATGTGCGCCAGAAATCATGAATCTGGCGCTTCCCTGCACTGGCCTGACAGACTTCACCAACATTTTTGTGGTGCACCTTTAACATTGAGCATGTGACAGACTTTACATAATAAATCAGGCGCACGGTCTGACTGAGCGCTGGAACACCCTCTGATTTGTGTCGCATGGTGTCTAGTGCAGCTTTTTATACCCCTACACAACCTAGTGTGCAGAGACGTGCAAGGACGGGGAGAGGGACAGAAACCTGGAACAGAAAATAGCAGTATTCTATGTGCTCAATACCTCTGAGTATATTAGGCGCATTATGCACCAGGAGAGAAGAAGTGTGATGACTGGCGCACAATGTGATAAATCTCCATCACTACTAAATGTATAAGTAATCTGTAATCTGTGCCTCTGGCTGTAGAGTACTGCTGACGATGTGCTGAGTCAGTTTGTTATATTCTACCTCTTAATGTGAACATTGGTATATCCATTCACATGGCAACTTTTAGTGATTTGCACCACACGCATCTGTCCCCTGCAGACTCTTCTCTGGTTCACTAATAGTTAACTAGCTGACACAATCTCTCCATTCCCATTGTCATCCTGTCTGATGTCAGAGTATTTATCCAATCACCTTTGTACCAGGGCTATAGTCCTGTTGATAAATACTCTTTGCCTGCTACAGTCCTGTGCTTGGCTAGCCGTCTCATTCTGTCATATTTGACCCTTTGCTGGTATTCTTGACTATCCGTTTTACCTAGTGATTTTGTACTGCATTTCCTCTTGGTTTTAACCTGTATTTGTTGACCATCTCTCTCTGTTTGTATTGTCTTGTAAATTTAGACAATGGATTTCTAAATAACTTTTTATTGTACCCAGGTTATGAAAAACTATAATCTATTGAAAAAATTCGTTAATTTGCAGCAAACCTGGACACAATGCTACGCTAATAATATGCATTTTTTACCACTGTGTGTAGTATAACCCTGACAAACCTTGTAATATTACTAGGGTTGGTCAAGTTCCAACAGTTCCTTCACTCACTGATCCAAAGACATATGATGAAGGATAGCCCTGCACAATGCAATGTCGAAATTTATGCCATGCCGGGAAGAAATTGCACAGTGGCTGTTGCTTTTTACTAGCACTGAGACCATTTGGATTAAGTGAAAGTGGAGGACCTAGTAGGTGGACTTTTTTGACCACCAACTAATGAAATACTCTGGCAACAAAACACAACATTGCGTAGCATGAACATGAAAACAGCCTTCTATACATTGTCTCTCAATGTCCTATTACTACAAACATGGATTACAGATTTATTATCCATTATCTACCCTACTCGTGTAGTCAAAATTGGTCTTTTAACCATGCTTACAGCATACATATATGACAAAAAAAGGATAGTTACAAAAACTGCAGAACCAGAGAATAGATAACGGTTATATCATTAGTCTTAAACATCTTTAAAAAGTAAACTGCAGGACACAACAAACGGTGCAGTCAATAATAATGACTTCTATTCATTAAGATATTGCAACATTAACTTGATGTATTAACAAAGATACCATAGAGCTATTGATTTTTTTTTTTCGGTCTGCAACAGAAGCATCATGCAATACGAGCTCTAAATACACAGACAAGGAAAAAGGAAAGGAATGTAGTGAATGATTAATACGAGACGGAAAGATGTATTTGGAAACATGGAGTCGGCAGCCAGAGAAGTGAAGACAGCCTGCAGAGCAGCCCACGCACAGATGTCTGCCATGCATACATATTGCTTACTTTTAAAAGGATAATCGCCACATGCCATACTATTATCTGGCTTTCCACATTAGCAAGAAAGACTAAACACAATCAATATCGTAGAGACCACAACACGTATTAAAACAAAAGCAATGCCGTCAGGGTTTGCTGCCATAGAAACCTGAAGGGAATGAGTCAGGATTGGAAACCTGTACTGTGGACACAGGGCAGAAGATAAAAAGGCTAATTAGTACAGCAGGAACTTTAGCGCCTTTTCACGCTGTTCTGCTTCTGATTTCGGCTCTCTTTTAAGCCCGAATACTGTTCAAATTACAAATGACATCCATAGGTAAGGGCGCCTAGTTGGACTACTGCTGAGCAGTTCACAGTCAGGGGTCGGCCCGATGTTCAGATGTATGATGTCGTCTCTATGTAATGTGATTTTATAGTGGGTCTAAACTTTGGTACATTGAGTATATTTGCAGTCATACAGCTCTTTTTGCTAAGATTAAGCTGCAAGACGTATTATTTTTGATTTGCAACAACAATAAAAAAAATAGTCGGGCAAAATTTTCAACGTTGTGTTACAGTGGGCTGGTGCAATGGCATATCTTATGAAACCAAAGATCTTCAGGTTTTTAACTTCAATGTGACCACATTTATAATGACTGCTGAAATGTAGGAGACAGCACAACCAAAGTCACAGTGTAGCCCTTGCTTTAAGCTCTGGTTGTGGATGTCACCATGATGCAGGCCTCAGCAGAGGTCACAGTTTCTACAATGGGTAGGTTACACGGCTGTGTGTTTTTTTTCACGTCAGGAACGTCACAGGCTTTCTGGATTATCACCAGACTTCCCTTCAGGCTAATGTGGAGCGAACATAAGCAAAACTACAGGAGAACGTTTCCCAACCAACCTCCTGGACGCTGGTTGTCCACTTGATGGCGTCTAGCTGGCTGCACCAGGGAGAGCATATTGCCTGGTGGTCTCAGTGTGGATTCTAACTTGTGGAATTTGTGAATTCGATCTCTGACCAGAATGGCATCAGGCCTCTCGTCATGTGCTAAGACTTGCCTGGATATGTACAAGCCAGGCTCTTTCTTTTGGACCACATTAGTTATCTCTGCTACCAGATCAGACCCTATTATATCAGTGGGGTTATATTTATGGACATGAACAATATCTTCCCTTTCTCCTAGGAGTTTGGAAAGGACGGAATAGAAATCACCTGTGCAAGGAAAAACAGAACAGATAAAAATAGAAGAGAAAAGGAGAAAATAAGATTAAGACAGATCACAGTGGACACAAGTCAATTTATCTTAATTACATTCACCTAGCACATCCATACGTCATATACAATACTCAACAAACAACATTTTCTGAGGCTACAAGTGCATCCAGTACATAGATACAAGCAGAGGTGTCCGCATTGCGTTACTAGGTAAGGATCATTTGACTATCCTTTGTAAAACGGTATCATAGGAACGATCACACATGAAATTATTTTTGGGATTTTCTTCTTAATATAAATACATATCATTTAGGCGTGACTTGTCTCCTGTCTTATTGAGAAATATATCTCGTTTTACAGTATACTTATTTCTAGTTCACTATATGACTGTAAATACATCACCTTCTCCGATCTACAATAAATAAGCCAGAAGATCTCAAATGAAAAATAATGGTCAAATTCAGTGAACTGGTGACCCGACATGAATTAGCCTGTAAAAAGCAATACAGTATATCCAGATACCTGACCTGCAAGGTCTACAGAGAATAGAAGCATTGTATAGAGCTCTGGCCTCCATAGGTCTTTATTTAGTCTGGAGCCCCTCAGGCTCAATAGGATAATTTTAAAGCCTTTTTTTCTTAAAAACAGGGGCATAGGAATCTCACAGAAAAGTGGAACCTGCCAGAGGAGGGACACACCAATATGTCCTTGGCCAAGTGTGCAATTCTTCTCCTGGTGGTAGATGTCCTTTAAAGAATGGGGTGGTAGGGAGAGCCCTAATAAGATGGAATGGCTGGGATTTTCTAACAAAATAAAGTAATACGAGAATATCTGGTTTGCCAGGTGGGCCAAAGGGTATGGTTAAGTGGAGGAAGATCTGGGCAAAATAGGAATAATTATATATGTCTCTTTTTTTCTCTCTACCAGTAGGAAGGGGAGGTTGTTGAGGGTGGGGGATAGTTGAGGGAATGAGAAAATAAATGTTTAATCTGTATGCTATTTTGTCTGTGAAATTTACAGCGAAATGTCAACTTTTTACTGCTGTTTGTACTTTTTGGATCATTAAAAATGACATAAAAATAAATAAAGCATTCTTACTTTTGTGGTTTAACCCAAAATAGCTTAAAAAGTGAAGTTCCTACCAATGGTTTAAGCATGTTCTGAAAGATGGAACCCATATCCACTCCACATTAGAAAAATGTGAGATAAAGACACTACTTAAGCTCTGCCAAATACACAATTTTTTAGGTGGTAGTTGATACTATATAGTTACACCGTAGTATGCCAGTGGTAATTAATAGTGTTTAAACAAAAGATTTCTCTCTGCAACCATCTATGTATTACCTTCCTTTTGCTGTAGTTCTATAGATGTATAATAGTATACTGGATAATAGTATGCAGGATTGTACAGCTCTGGTGGCCTGACAGCAGCCGCCAGGTATCTCAAAGATATGGGCTTATCAACAGAAAATTGGCCTGCAGCTTCAATTTAGTCTCCGCTAAGTCAACCAGTTTCTACCCTGTTTCCCCGAAAATAAGACCAGGTTTATAATAATAATTTTTGCTCCTAACAATGCTATGTGTTTTATTTTCTGGGGATTTTGATGAACAAAAATTTTGATTTATTGTTGAACAAAAAATATGGTACATTTGCCGATCCTGATAGTCATATCATCATCTTCTGGATCCTCAGCAAAACTCTCCAAACCCTAAATTTCATGCTGAATTTCTTGTAAAATCATTGGCCCCAATCTCATGTTTAATGATAGTACTTTCCATAAATGAGCTCTTATTGCACAGGAACCTGCTTGTAGTGCAGTCGTAATGCAACTTTCAGTGATTTTATCTAATGAATTCTTCACCCATGTCACAAAATGTCCAATATCTACTTATATTAATGAATGGCGTGGAGGGAGCCACAACAATGGCTACCGCTAGGTCTTATTTTCAGTGGAGACCTTATATTAAGAAGCTTGAAAAAAAATGTCCTAGGTCTTATTTTAATTTTTTTTTTTTTTGGGGGGGGGGGGGGGGGGGGGGGGGGGGGGTTTATATATATATATATATCCTATATATTTTTTTTTTTTTAAAGAAAAATGGTATTTCTTCCATAAAATTCAATAATTATTTTTGTCCATCTCCTTCTACTATCTTTTGCTCCTGTCCAGGCCCCTGGATACCTGCCATGAAGGTGTTCTTGGTGTGCACATCACAATAGGCTTTCCTAGTGTTGAACTATTAATACAGATCAGTAACGTGTGGTTAGAGAGAACTGTCTAGCTATAAATTGTTTCAAATATCTCTCTTTCGGAAACTAGTCATACTGTCAGACTGGTTGTATTAACAATTCTCAATGACTATTGTGACTGCCACCATAAACTAGTAGGTGGTATATAGCCAACAGTATGTCCAACTATTAAAAACGGATTATGAGGACCCGATGGAAACCATATGCTCTGCTTGGGAAAAATGAAAAAAACCCAAAACAACTCCCACGCAAAGTATGTTTTAATATATAGTGTAACATTTTGTACAGAACCTTCTCAGCTCTCAGACAGATCTCATGAGCCTAATTAGGTATTGCATTAAACTGGCTAGACTAAACACACAAGGGGATTTGAATAAAAAAGTTGAATAAAACATATTCAGAGAATTTTCTTCAAAGTAAAAATAATCTAATGAACAAACTGAAAAACTGACAGTAATCAATGAATAATAAGACTGGAAATACCCGACCTTCACACAGAGGCTGTGGCTATCCTTCCGTTACTGATGTTGGACCCCCATTGATATGATACTAATAACAGAGCCGTATTTATGGTACCATTCACAAGCCCTAGGCCAGTAGTAGGGAACCTATGGGTACCAGCGGTAAAAGTGAGAGCCCTCAGTGAGAGTTCACCCTACAGGACAGGAAAGAGTAGGAACGTGTGGGCAGGTACCAGATTATCTTTGGAGCTCCTCCTGCTGGGCCCATCATTCCTCCCGTTAGAGAGGGATCCCTGAGAGAAGCTGCAATGATAGTTGATTTTGCCCTACTTCTTTCAACTTTGTTGGTGTCCTAAGAAGGCCCATATGATTGAAAGTTTTGGAAGAATAGGGAGCAATAAGTTACTGATTAAATTTCTGTGTTGGCACATTTGGTTAAATAAAGGGGTTTTGGTTGTAGTTTGGGCACTTGGTCTCTAAAAGGTTCACCATCACTGCCCTGGACACTTAGGTCGGGCACACGGCCCAATTAAAGAACCATTTTATATGCAACAATTATCTTCATCTCTTAGTGCTATTCATCAAATGTGATTTCATATAGGCCAGAACATGTATCCCCATTTCTAAAAGACTATGAGCCTCTTGTGACTCACTCCAGTAAACAATTTTCCCCAGTGACCTTAGTTCTATACATTTCCCACTTGATTTCCCACTCCTATTAACTATGACCTGACCATGGAAAATAAGAATTTTCAAAAAATAAAATTACAAGTACCGTATAAGGCGCATTAGTCCGATGCGCCTTATATATGTAATAATTACATATATAAGGCGCATCGGACTATAAGGCGCGGGGTCCGGGGGCGTGGCGGAGAACAACGACGGGACGCGACGCCGAGACGCGACGGGAGAACGGGGAAGGTGAGCGGGGAAGGTGAGGGGGAGGTGGAGGAGGGCAGCGACCATAATACATAGGTCCCCGCTACCGGAGACAGCAGATCTCCAGCGGGAACTGCAGACCATGCGGCAGAAGTTGTTCGTGGCGCTGGTCTGCAGTTCCCGCTGGAGATCTGCTGTCCGGTCTCCGTAGCGGGGACCTATGTAAGTATGGTCCGCTGCCCAGCGCCATACATAGGGCGCACCGGACTATAAGGCGCACTTTGGATTTCCACGGAATCCAATGATTTTAAGTGCGCCTTATAGTCCGGAAAATACGGTACCCACACATATTGGCTCCCATGGATGCCCCTCTGCAATAGGACGCCCTAGGCACAGGCCCTCAGGTGCCGAATGGCAAATATGGCCTTGATTGATAACCTATTCTATTAGTCAATATAGCTATAATTTGCAAAGAGAAAATATCAGTTGCTGCAATGACTTCACACAATACAAAGCAGTTGTAAGACCACTACATAATGAGATTTTAATGAAAGCCAAGAAACTCCTGTTTCAATGTGGTGACCGCCAACCTGGAAACATGACCTTAATAGACTATGTCATGTTTGCAAACAATCTTCAACTTCCCAATTACTTGAAGCAGAATTTCTATGCACAAATCCATGAGAGGAGTCCCTCAGGTGAGATAAACTCATCTCAGGAAATAATTACTACAGTTATTAGTACACCTTCCTAAGTAAATTATAATTAAGAAAACCACTTTCCTGTACCTGGAACACATCGACAATGATGATGACAAGGAACAAAGCATCATTACAGCTCACAGCTCAAAATATCATCTTAAACTGAATTGTTTACTGGCAATTAAAGTCTAACAGCTCTCCAGACTGAATTAAACAGTGAACAACAATAGAAAATGATGCATACACTAAAGATTAGATACAAACCATCTAAAATTATGCTTCTCTAAGCCAACAATATAATAGCTAAGCATGTATATGTCTAGTTTTGCTTCTACAATCTATAATGAGTCTGACATTGTCTCACAAGGTAGCACTAGATCTTGCATCGTTTGTAGTAGGGAGAATTGACCTACAATAAAACATTCTGGCACCAGCTGGTGAGAACTAGTACTTTGCAAGAACTACTCCAAAATCTTATTCAGCCAACCTGAACTTATGAGGATAAAAAACTATTAAACCGTCCTGTCTGCGGATGGGGGTCTATCGTTTGACTGAATTACTCGTATGTAAAGGGGTTATGCCAAGTTTTCCTGTTGTCTATTAACAGATAGGGACCCCTATCTATCACAAGAATAGGGCTCCCAGCCATCCAAAAAATGGAGTCCTGTTCTCACTAATGGCTGGTGCGGCAGGTCAATCATGCACCCTATCGACACGCTACATTCAATGGCATGGATAGGTTGGAGGGTCATGTGTAAAAGAAGTTATGGCAAGTATTCCTGTGTCTATTAACCTGTTGGACCCCAATCTATCACAAGAATAGGACTCTCAGCAATCCAAAACAATGAGTCCTGTTCTCTCTAAAGGGCTATCTGTGGTACTCACTAAGACAGCGAATGAAGATAGATGACCTCTGTGCTCTGCATTTTCCAATACAAGCAAACTATTAAACAGCGCTGCAGGATGCATGCTTGGCCTGCCAGTCCACCCATTAGTCAGAATAGGACCCCAGTTCTCTTGATTGCTAGGGGCCCTATCCTTACCAATCAGCTTGTTATTCCCTATCTAACTCTGTCCAACCCTTTTAAAGACTCTACAATCAGTTGAACACTGGCTTAAAATATAGCTACCAGTAGTGGGCCTTGTTCCCATCCTGTTCATCTAGAGGAAAGTTTATTTGCTTATTAAAAAATTATTTGCGGGTTTTGCCCCTATGCCGCTCCATAACTTACCAAAATGAAACTTTGTGCAGTCTGATCCAGCAGTAACATTAATACTAATGTACATTTGGAAACCTAACTAGACGTACGAGATGAATGTTATGTTTACTGCTGAAAAATAAAACCACAGCAAACCACAGTAAAAAAAAAAAAATTAAATTCAGGTCAGGCACTGGGATTTGTGCAATGAATAATAATGTTTTACAATAAAAAGAAATTTCCTTTATATAATAAATAACATTAAAAATCACCTATTATTAGCCTTTGCCGCACTAGTGTTCAAGGCCAGCGGAAATCGACCATGATTACAGATCGGACCTGCTGTTTTGCAGGGAAGAAGGGACTCTTCATCTTATAATACTATGGAGGCATGAAGTCCCATTATCTGCACCGTGGTTGGTCCATGAAATGCAGGCAATGCATACAGACCAGCCACAGCTGTGTTCTGCTGGCCGTGGTGTAGCGGCAGTGCTGATATTGGTATAATGGGAAATAAGCCTTGAGGACAGGGTTTAGGTAAAAGTGATATCTGATCTTGTTATTTTTCATGTATCAAGCTTACAAACCTTTTAACAATATGTTGTCCTAAAATCCTGACCAGTTGTTTTTTAGAGCGGCTGGAGGGAGCTGTAGATGTGCACCATCGCTAAAAATAACCATATGTGAAGGACAGAATTGTCCACAACTATGTGAAAAATGGATCACCCATGACAAAAATTACTTAAGCATCACATTTTGGAACATTTATTACATTTATTCATTATCCTCTGGTCTTTGCTGTTAAAATGTCTCATATGTTGGTTGAGGTTATAGCTGAAAGCCCTCCACATACCACATAAAAAGAGTACTAATAAGACAATGATTACTATGGATGCATCACATGCTTCTACAATTATACACAATATTAAAAGATGTTCCATACTAGATCTATAAAACACTTGGCCTAAAATCCACTCTCTTTTAGAGAGACAAACCTCTTACAGCTTCATATTCTGTATACAGAGTCTTGAGATGTAAGTTAGGTATTGGTTTGGTATTTCAGATCTATATAGTGTAGAGATCTACTTGTCAAATGTATAGAAGTCTAAAATTATAAAGACCATTCCTGGCCTTACCAGCTATTTTAGGATACAAAGGTACCTAATTTCTTTTTCTTTCCCTTTGCTGCTTTGGAGAGATTCATAAACGGTATGTAATAATCATCAACATACACTAAACTAGCAATTTAAACATTTTTATATTAAAAAAGTAAAAACTTAAATGGTTTTTGTGAAGACCTACTTTCGAGTTAGATGTGTAATCAATTTCTGATTGCTATTGTGCGGGAGGGTTAACTGTTAGGACTTTAGATACTCACTGAAGCAAGTGAATGGACTGTGTGGTTACTAGTCTAGGGGAGAGCTGTCGTTATCTTGTAGGCAGTAGTGGAACGGAAATTTTTTGTTGGGTGTCTCTCGAAGCTAAAAGGTAAAAATGCTGCGTTTACTGGAGCTAGACACTTGACTTTGATATTTTCTTCATTTATTTCCATGGTAGCAAAGTCAAGATCTACCAGCACCGTTGTCTGTGCCCTGTGTTGTGCTTTTTATTAGGGAAACAAAATGCTTTAGATTTTGAAAGGAGCATGAAAGGCTCCACGCCTATTAACACCTATAGAGCAAGAGCCCCTTAGGATCATTGCATCATAGTCAAAACCTTTTTGTAAACCAGGGAATAAAAGCTAAAGAAAAGCCGAAAGCCGAGGGGGCACACACCAGTATGTCAGTGTGCTTGGTTTACAATCCTTCATCTGGTGGTAGATTTCCTTTAAAAGAAAGCAGCTATATGCCTTTTTATATTTGTTACATATCCTATATAAAAAATAAAATGTATTTATTCCTATTATCATGGAAAAGTTTAATTACTCTTTTTGGAAACCCGTAATCAAATAAAGTAGACCAGAATTTATCTTTCAAATGGGGTTCTCATTCAGAAATGCCTCATGTAATTTTTTTTTTTTTTAATTCGGCATCACTGGAAGTAATTAGATGAAACCGGAGCTGCACTAAAGCATGATATAAAACATACATTAAAGGGGTTTGTCCAGAACTTTAAAAAAATTTTTTTCCCAAACTGTGCTTTGCCTGTCCCTTGAGTGATGTGTTCTCAGCTTCATCCTATCTATAGAAATATAACTGAAGAAAATATCTGCAGTACTTAAATCATTAGAGCGCTTTCTTAGGCCGTGTATATAGAATTATTTTATATACCATATTATTTGGACTATAAGGCGCACCTGAATATAAATGGCCTGCTTAAATGTCTAGGTTCTTATATAAGGTGCACTGGATTATAAGGCGCACCTGATTATAAGGATGAATGACCAGCAGGTGGCAGACCTGTGCACAGTTCAAGGCAGCTGTTGTCTGTAAGTACGGTTCATATATAAGGCGCACTGGACTATATGGCACACCTTTTGATTTCTGAGAAAATCAGAGGTTTTTTTGTTCGCCTTGTAGTCCGAAAAATACAGGATGTTATTATTATTTAAATATCTGTCATTCAAACTGTAATAATTTACTTTTACACAGTTTTACTTTTACATCAAATTTCAGACTTACAATTTTTAGACTTGTGGGGTAAGTGGAGTGCCTTAAAGGAAACCTACTATGAGGAATTACCTTTTTAACAAGTTAGGATCCAGTATTATTAGATTACAGATTAGGGGGGAGTCAGGCGGGATAATCTAGGTGTTGTTATGATGGTAGATTCCTCCTTCCTGTCTCTGCTCTAATCTGTAATTTAATAATCCTGGAATTTAAACCAACTTGTTAAAAACTTTTATGCTGGTAATACATAAATAGGCTACTCTACATCCCAGTATCCTTGGCAGTGCCGGCGCTTTCCTTATTCCTGTGCACAAGTGGAATGACGGTGCATGCACACTAGCTATGGCTCCCGTGCTGCTATGTGCAGTAGGTCCACAGAAACCGCAGGAACGAGGATGAAGAAGGATGTGCCAAGGATGCGAAGGAGGCGGCACTACTATGGTTAGTGGGGCGTGGAGTAGCTTTTTCTCCCAGTGCCCAGTCAGGCTATTCCATGCCACAGTAACCATAACTGGTATTGACATATTACTTTGTTTTTAATACTTGGGATAGGTTCCAGTATTGTTAAATTACAGTTTAGCACTGAGGTTGGCAGAAGGAATCGACCATCAGATGTTCCAATGGTAGATTCCTCATGGTAGGTTCCCTTTAAAGTCTGTAAAATGTGCTAAACTGTTCCAAAATATTGCTGTAAAATGCCAGGTGAAAGTAATCCAACAATAGTGTGAACTTCTATTAGAAGTCAGCCATCTATATGACATTTGGTGAGATCTCTGCATATCAGTGTATTGTTGAAGGAGGCAAGAGATTTTTTTTTTTTTTTTACTTTTCATGTTCATTACTTTTTTGTGTGTGTGTCTTTTGCTTGACTGAGCAGCCGCTATAGTCTTTGGGCACACATTCATTTTGGCATTCAGTGAGTGCTCCCACATTATGTCCCCCTCACAGTATGCTCAGACCTCCTAGTCACAAATTTCCAAAGAGGGTATCATTTGAAATGATAATCCTCTTCTATGACAATGGAAGCCGTGTAAGAGATGCTAATTTTCTAGTGCTACATTCTTTCCATGTTTTTGCAGAATCAGCATTTTGCCTGCTTCATGTTTTCATCAATTTTACTTTACTTTCTATCAAAAGAAAGGTACCATTAGGAATCTATCTATACAGTAGATCTGATTGTATGTTCCTAGTAACATTCTAAGCCCTAAACTATCGTTCCCTATTCTATAATACTTTCTCTAAGCTAATTTCACTTTATCTAATGAATATCACATTTCAGCAGAGGCTACAATGGAGTGGATTAGCCTTTGCTCCGACAGCCGCGCGCCCCAGTAGTGTGCTCCATGCCCCAGTAGCCTATGCCGAAAATTAGCATATCAGTTGGATAAAGTATAGATTAGGTTACAAAGTATTATAGGATTAGGGAAAGATAGTTTAGGGTTTAGCATGTTACTAGGAACATACCAACAGGTCTACCCTATAAGGTAGATTGCTGATGATAGGTTTCCTTTAAAATATATAGTGTTGGATGCTGACCTAAGATTTTCAACTTTCCATTGTTTTATTGTGGAATATATTTGCATAAAGTCATTACCTAATCCTTTGTATGATTCATATTTACACCACGTCTCCTTAACTGGTACATCTGATTTTGATGTGGGTTATGTTTATTTAAATACATTTAGTGTCGGATGCCTTCTGGTGCTTTTCTATGTTAATAATTTCCCTTTTAATATTAATTATGACAGTGGTGTTGATAATAGTATGATAATAGTTGTGTTCAGTTCAGCAGTCATTGGTTATGCAGGCTACTTTTTTTCGTTTGAAAACAACTTATTTATAACAGATGTCATAATTTTTACATGGAAGTCAATGGGAGATGGATAGTTATTACATCTTTTTTTTTTTTTTTTAGATTGAGAGATTTATAGATTTAGACAGATTTAGGCTCCTTTCCCACTACTGTTCCTTCCCTACATTAAACATCCATTCTTTATTTTTTTTAATGGATCACATAGAAATCCCATTGACGTCAATGTAAATTTTATGTCATGAGTTATGTTTCGTTTTGGCAGGGATCCGTTATCCAAGCGTTTTTTGGATGGAAAAAAATGACGGAGGCTGCAGTAGTTTTCCTTCATTGGAAAGAAAAACGCATGGGTAATGGATCTAGACAAACCGACCATAATGGATTGGATAAAATTTACATTGATAATGGGATTTTTTTACTGATACTTTAAACCTCTGTTGAACCTCCATCACTTTAACGGAGGGAAGGAGTAGTAGTGTGAATTTAGCCTTAGACAGATAGAGTATAGTTAAACTATACAAAAAGATGGATGGAAACTTAGATGGCAGTGCGGCATTGTGTGTGGCAGGAACATCTGGGGGTTGTTAGCTTACACTCTTGTCAGATAGATAGATAAATGGATAGACATAAGATATAGATCAACGATTTTTCACAATAAATGTTAAAAACTACAGTAACTGACATGTCCTCAGTTATTTTCAGTTTATCATCTTTTTTTTTTCTTTTTTGAATGGAGATAAACTGAAATGCTGACAGTAGTGTGAACTAGCCTTAGATTTAAAATAAAATGGTGTGAGTTTCTGTTTCAAGAATCTAAAACTTAGTGCCCAACAACCACAAGGCAGAGCAGAATAAAATGAAGCTGTTACTTTTAACATTTCCTTATGGTAGCGGTTTCATATGTGTAATAATCATAATATTTTTAAAATAAAATAAAATACATTCTAAAATCTTTTCCTTAAACCAACCATTTTTCCAAACAGGTCAAAATACAGCACAATGACTGCATGTTACTGGCGTTACAGCGAAAGTTGACAAAATGAAGCCCGGTTTTCTAAAATCTTTTCCTGCTCGGTAACTTTTGGCTAATGATAAATCAAGACATCCTCTCCGGCCCACTCATTAAACAATTCTCGGCAATGCTGAGATCTTATTGTCAGGCTTTTTCTTCTATATACAGATGAAAAATAAATCTGATTTAATGACTAATCAGTGATCTGGAATTTTTTTTCTTCTCCATCATGACTGCCTCGACAATAGATGTCTCCATTTCAGGGGCATATAAACTGCCATGAGCCCTGGCTGTATGAATATTATAGCCCATACAAGTCTGGAATCACTTCCTACATATGGTACTAAAATGAAGCTTCTTGGAGAATGGAGGATGTGTCCCTTTTTGTCTGCTTTCCCTCTGTGGTTCCAGACTTTGAAGGACCTTCAAGTTCTGAAATGGCTCTGTGTGAACTTGTGTATTGAGAGACGGAAAAAAGCAAAGGATTTTAATGGGTGAAGGTCCTTCTCATTATGAAATTGGGGGGCAGTTTGGGTGTCCATGGCCCCTAGAAAGCTGGGACTTGGGCTACCGCCTGAACTGTCTATATTGTCTACACTACTGGTCCATATGACACATTTTGAACTACAAAAAACCACATTAAAGTAAATTTGTAAATTCTACAGAAATTGATGGCGCTATATATAAAAGATTATTATTATCAACAAACCGCGTCTTTGGATAATAAAAGAATTGGTGTTGGAAGAGTTAATATTGGAAAGTGGGCTCCAATTGCAATTCCAGAGGAACCTGATCTAGTTCTAAATATGTTTCTTCCTAGTTTTTCCTTATTAGTTCATAGGTCACAGTGACAACCTATTACAATAGGCTTTGAAGCCGGATCTTTAAGTATTTGATTTTTTTTTTTTTTTTTACACCTAGCAATAACTTGTCCTTTAGCATAGCGACCATTGATCCCAGATACTGGGTGATACGGGGTGTCACAGGCTGAGTAATGATAACCTTGTGTGTGGCTTGTGTTTGCACACGTGGTCTATCCTTCTGTGCATTTTTCCTTCTGATAAGAAGGATGAAGAGTCGGGACTATGGATGACTTCTATAAACAGCACATTGCCACCTGTCATACATCATTTCACGGTCAGCTCCCAGACCTTTCTCTTGTACTAGAGTCCTCAAATATTGTGGCCGGGCACGTAACCCTTCGAGTCTATGTTCAGAAAAGAGCTGAAATTAGGAAGATTGCAATGATGGCGATGTGGGTGACTGCCGATTGTAAGGTCCTATAATACCTAATCTTCTTGTCGCCTCCACTTGATGCTTCATAAGCTCTGTTGACTTCCATAATGAGTCAGCCATGCTACTACTAAGGCTAAGTAGAGCTGACAGGAGACAAAGTAACACAGAGCTTTCCTAATACTTCTGCCTCTTCATTCTAGCATGTATAGCATATTACAATATTTTACATTTTTGTCCCTCTTGTGATCTTTTCTGGAAAGCTACTACCACCCTATGCTTAGTTCAAGTTGACTTCATCTCTAATGCCGCACCTGCTTGGTTAGATCTTGACTTTGCTACCATGGAAATAAATGAAGAAATATCAACGTCCCAAGTGTCTAGCTCCATAAAACGCAGCATTTTTACCTTTTAGCTTCGAGAGACACCCACACAAAATTGTTCCGTTCCACTACACTGCCTACAAAATAACGACAGCTCTCCTCCCCTGACTAGTAACCACAAACTCCATCACTTGCTTCAGTGAGTATCTAAAGTCCTAACAGTTAACCCCCCGCACAATAGCATCAGAAATTGATACACATCTAACTCGAAAGTAGGTCTTCACAAAACCATTTAAGTTTTTACTTTTTTAATATAAAAATGTTAAATTGCTAGTTTTAGTGTATGTTGATTGATTTACATACCGTTTATGAATCTCTCCAAAGCAGCAAAGGGAAAGAAAAAGAAAAAGAAAAAAGAAAAGAAAAAGTAAAAAAAGAAATTATAGAATTAAAGAATGAAAAAAGATATGTAAAAGATAAATCTACAGCAAGTGAAAGGACTGTGTGGTTACTAGTCTGGGGGAGAGCTGTCGTTATCTTGTAGGCAGTAGTGGAACGGAAAATTTTTGTTGGGTGTCTCTCGAAGCTAAAAGGTAAAAATGCTGCTTTTAAAGGATGAGTCCATGTTTTTATGGCTATTTTTTTTTTTCTTGTCTTCAGATTGATATATGTTTCCAGCGTGTTGTTGATACGCTTTGCTATATTTAATGTGAGGGGACATCAATTGTCCTGTACAAGTTGGGTATAAACATTATAATATTTTGGAGTGTTAACCGAACTTATTGTACTATTTTATTCTGAAAATTAATAAAAAATATTATAAAAAAAAATAAAAAAATGCTGCTTTTACTGGAGCTAGACACTTGACGTCGATATTTTCTTCATTTATTTCCATAGTAGCAAAGTCAAGATCTACCAGCAGGTGCGGCATTAGAGATGAAGTCAACTTGAACTAAGCATAGGGTGAGTAGTAGCTTTCCAGAAAAGATCACAAGAAAGAGGACAAAAATGTTCAAAATATTGTAATATGGCTAGAATGAAGAGGCAGGAGCATTAGGAAAGCTCTGTGTTACTTTGTCTCCTGTCAGCTCTACTTAGCCTTAGTAAGTAGCATGGCTGACTCATTATGGAAGTCAACAGAGCTTATGAAGCACCCAAGTGGAGGCGACAAGAGATTAGGTATTATAGGACCTTACAATTGCACATCTTCCTAATTTCAGCTTCTTTCTGAACATAGACTCGGAAGGTTACGTGCCCGGCCACAATATTTGAAGACTCTAGTACAGAAGAAAGGTCTGGGAGCTGACCGTGAAATGATGTATGACAGGTGGCAATGTGCTGTTTATAGAAGTCATCCATCAGTCCCGACTCTTCATCCTTCTTATCAGAAGGAAAAATGCACAGAAGGATAGACACTACATTTATGTGCAAACACAAGCCACACACAAAGGTTATCATTACTCAGCCTGTGACACCCAGTATCACCCAGTATCTGGGATCAATGGTCGCTATGCTAAAGGACAAGTTATTGCTTAGGTGGAAAAAGAAAAAAAAATTCAAATACTTAAAGCTCCGGCTTCAAAGCCTATTGTAATAGGTTGTCACTGTGACCTATGAACTAATAAGGAAAAACTAGGAAGAAACATATTTAGAACTAGATCAGGTTCCTCTGGAATTGCAATTGGAGCCCACTTCTTCCAATATTAACTCTTCCAACACCAATTCTTTTATTATCCAAAGCAGGAGGGTTTGTTGATAAGAATAATCTTTATTTATATAGCGCCATCTATTTCTGTAGAATTTTACAAATTTACTTTAATGGGGTTTTTTGTAGTTCAAAAATGTTGTCATATGGACCAGTAGTGGATTACAATATAGACAGTTCAGACGGTAGCCCAAGTCCCAAGCTTTCTAGGAGGCAATGGACACCCAAACTGCCCCCCAAATTTCATAATGAGAAGGACCTTCACCCATTAAAAATCCCTTTGCTTGTTTTCCGTCTCTCAATACACAAGTTCACAAGAGCCATTTCAGAACCTTTGAAGGTCCTTCAAAGGTCCTGGAACCACAGAGGGAAAGCAGACAAAAGGGACACATCCTCCATTCTCCAAGAAGCTTCATTTTAGTACCATATGTAGGAAGTGATTCCAGACTTGTATGGGCTATAATATTCATACAGCCCAGGGCTCATGGCAGTCTTAATATGCCCCTGATATGGAGCCATCTATTGTCGAGGCAGTCATGATGGAGAAGAAAAAGATTCCAGATCACTGATTAAGTCATTAAATCAGATTTATTTATTCATCTGTATATAGAGAAGCAAAAAGCCTGACAATAAGATCTCAGCATTGCCAGTATGTTTAATGAGTGGGCCGGAGAGGATGTCTTGAAGTTATATCATTAGCCAAAAGTTACAGAGCAGGAAAAGATTTTAGAAAACCGGGCTTCATTTTGTCAACTTTCGCTGTAACGCCCAGTAACATGCAGTCATTGTGCTGTATTTTTGACCTGTTCTGGAAAAATGGGTTTAAGGAAAAGATTTTAGAATGTATTTTATTTTATATTTTAAAAATATTATGTATTATTACACATAATGAAACCGCTACCATAAGGAAATGTTATAAAGGTAATCAGCTTCATTTTATTCTGGCTTCTGCCTTGTGGTTGCCTTTTAGAGTCTTAAAACAGAAACTCACACCATTTTTATTTTACATCTAAGGCTGAGTTCACACTACTGTCAGCGTTTCAGTTTATCTCCATTCAAAGAAAAAAAAAAAGGTGATAAACTGAACATAACTGAAGACATGTGAGTTACTGTACTTTTTAACATTTATTGTGACAAATCGTTGATCTATATCTTACGTTTATCCATTCATCTATCCATCTGACAAGAGTGTAAGCTAACACCCCCCCGATGTTCCTGCCACACACAATGCCACACTACCATCTAAGTTTCCATCCATCTTTTGTATAGTTTAAGTATACTCTATGGGGCAGATTTACTTACCCGTCCCGTCACGATCCCCGCCGTGCGTTGTCCGACGAGGATTCGGGTCTGCCGCGATTCACTAAGATCGTGCGTCCAATTTCCTGCATGTGTCGCTTCCCCCGCTGAGGTCCGCCGGAGTTCCCCTGACGAAAATGCGGTGTTCGGACCCTTAGTAAATGTGCCCCTATCTGTCTAAATTCACACTACTACTCCTTTCCTCCGTTAAAGTTATGTAGGTTCAACAGAGGTTTAAAGTATCGGTAAAAAATCCCATTAACATCAATGTAAATTTTATCCAATCCATTATGGTCGGTTCGTCTAGATCCATTATCCATGCGGTTTTCTTACAAATGAAGGAAAACTACTGCAGCCTCTAATTTTTTCCATCCAAAAAACGCTTGGATAACGGATCCCTGCCAAAACGGAACATAACTCATGACATAAAATTTACATTGACGTCAATGGGATTTCTATGTGATCCATTAAAAATGTAAAGAATTGAGGTTTAATGTAGGACAGGAACAGTAGTGTGAAATGAGCCTAAATCTATAAATCTCTCAATCTAAAAAAAAAAGATGCAATAACTATCCGTCTCCCATTGACTTCCATGTAAAAATGATGACTTCTGTTATACATAAGTTGTTTTCAAACGAAAAAAAAGGAACCTGCATAACTGAACACAACTATTATCATACTATTATCAACACCACTGTCATAATTAATATTAAAAGGGAAATTATGAACATAGGAAGGCACCAGAAGGCATCCGACACTTAAAATTTGAATAAACATAACCCACAACTAAATCAGATGTACCAGTTAAGTGTATGTAGTGTATATATGAATCATACAAAAGGATTAGCTAATGACTGTATGCAAATATATTCCACAATAAAACAATGGAAAATTAAACATTTTAGGTCAGCATCCAACACCATATACTTTAAAGGAAACCTATCATCAGCAATCTACCTATTAGGGTAGACCTGTTGGTACGTTCCTAGTAACATGCTAAGCCCTAAACTATCTTTCCCTAATCCTATAATATTTTGCAACCCAATCTATACGTTATCCAACGAATATGCTAATTTCCGGCGGAGGCTACTGGGGCATGGAGCACACTACTGGGGCGCGCGGCTGTCGGAGCAAAGGCTACTCCACTCCATAGGAGCCTCTGCTGAAAATGTGCATATTCATTAGATAAAGTGTAAATTAGCTTAGAAAGTATTATAGAATTAGGGAACGATAGTTTAGGGCTTAGAATGTTACTAGGAACATACAATCAGATCTACTGTATAGATAGATTCCTAATTGTACCTTTCTTTTAATAGAAAATAAAGTAAAATGGATGAAAACATGAAGCAGGCAAAATGCTGATACTGCAGAAACTTAGAAAGAATGTAGCACTAGAAAATTAGCATCTCTTACACGGCTTCCATTGTCATAGAAGAGGATTATCATTTCAATGCTATCCCTCTTTGGAAATCTTTGTGACTAAGGAGGTCTGAGCATACTGTGAGGGGGACATAATAGTGGGAATGCACTCACTGAATGCCAAAATGAATGCGTGCCCAAAGACTATAGCGGCTGCTCAGTCAAGCAAAAGACACACACACAAAAAAGTAATGAACATGAAAAGTAAAAAAAAAAAAAAATCTCTTGCCTCCTTCAACAATACACTGATATGCAGAAATCTCACCAAATGTCATATAGATGGCTGACTTCTAATAGAAGTTCACACTATTGTTGGATTACTTTCACCTGGCATTTTACAGCAATATTTTGGAACAGTTAAAGGACACCTGTCATCAGGTCTGTGTCACTTGTCCTGTCACTACTACCTGTTGGAGCAGCTCACAAGGATCCCATCCCAGCCTTTATCTAGTTATTTCATACATTATTCATTGTAAAATCATCTATTTTTTATCATATAAATGAGGCTGGTCACATGGCCAGAGGCAGTGATGTCACCCCTGTTACCCCTCCCCTCTCCTCCCCCTGCTCATGTCTGTGTGTAATGTATAGTAAATGCTGCATCCTCCTAATATACAGGTGAGAGACACAGACATCAGCTACACATGAATCTGACATGTTCTGCTGTAACATGGCTGCCTGGAGCTGCTGTATCTCTCCTAAACACACACACATGCACACACAGGCTGCAGGGGGCGTGGCCACCAGCACCAGGAAGCACATCATTATACAGCCTCACACCATTATACAGGCTGTCAATCGTGCACTGGGGGTGTGGCTGTACCTCCCACTCATGAATAGAGTGGACAGCTTGAATATGCTAATGCTTCATTGGACATTTCACAGGTAATTTGCATACAGCTTTAGGACCTCATTGCTTAGGTTTACAGGCATGTAGAGGGACAATGAAGGGATAGAGGCAATGCTCTCTAATGGCAGTTTATGAAAATATATTTAGTTTAGGGGGGTTATTTTGCATGACGGGTTCTCTTTAAGCACATTTTGCAGAATTTAAAGGGAACCTACCATGAGGAATCTACCTTTGGAACATCTGATGGTCGATTCCTTCTGCCAACCTCAGTGCTAAACTGTAATTTAACAATACTGGAACCTATCCGGTGTATTAAAAACAAAGTAATATGTCAATTACCAGTTATGGTTACTGTGGCATGGAATAGCCTGGCTGGGCACTGGGAGAAAAAGCTACTCCACGCCCCACTAACCATAGTAGTGCCGCCTCCTTCGCATCCTTGGCACACTCTTCTTCATCCTCGTTCCTGCGGTTTCTGTGGAGCTACTGCACATGGCAGCACGGGAGTCATAGCTAGGAATAAGGAAAGCGCCGGCATTGCCAAGGATACTGGGATGTAGAGTAGCCTAAGCTCCTGGCGGCCATCCAAGCCACTCCAAGCACCAGTAGCCTCGGCAGGTCATTTATGTATTACCAGCATAAAAGTTTTTAACACGTTGGTTTAAGTCCCAGGATTATTAAATTACAGATTAGAGCAAAGACAGGAAGGAGGAATCTACCATCAGAACAACACCTAGATTCTCCTGCCTGACTCCCCCTAATCTGTAATCTAATAATACTGGATCCTAACTTGTTAAAAAGGTAATTCCTCATGGTAGGTTTCCTTTAAGGTGTACCACAAAGGCACTTACTTACCCCAAGTTTAAAAATTGTAAGTCTTAAATTTGATGTAAAAGTAAAACTGTGTAAAAGTAAATTATTACAGTTTGAGTGACAGATATTTAAATAATAATAACATCCCATATTTTTCGGACTACAAGGCGAACAAAAAAACCTCAGATTTTCTCAGAAATCAAAAGGTGCGCCTTATAGTCCAGTGCGCCTTATATATGAACCGCACTTACAGACTACAGCTGCCTGGAACTGTGCACAGGTCTGCCACCTGCTGGTCATTCATCCTTATAATCAGGTGCACCTTATAATGCACTGCACCTTATATAAGAACCTAGACATTTAAGCAGGCATTTATATTCAGGTGCGCCTTATAATCCGGTGCGCCTTATAGTCTGAATAATATGGTATATAAAATAATTCTATATACATGGCCTAAGAAAGCGCTCTAATGGTTTAAGTACTGCAGATATTTTCTTCAGTTATATTTCTATGAATAGGATGAAGCTGAGAACACATCACTCAGCCATGGGACAGGCAAAGCACAGTTTTGGGAAAAAAACTTTTTTTAAAGTTCTGGACAACCCCTTTAATGTATGTTTTATGTATCATGCTTTATGTGCAGCTCCGGTTTCTCATCTAATTTACTTCCAGTGATGCTGAATTTAAAAAAAACTTTACATGAGGCATTTCTGAATGAGAAACCCCATTTGAAAGATAAATTCTGGTCTACTTTATTTGATTACGGGTTGTCCAAAAGAGTAATTAAACTTTTCCATTATAATACGAATAAATACATTTTATTTCATTATATAGGATATGTAACAAAATATAAAAAGGCATATAGCTGCTTTCTTTTAAAGGAAATCTACCACCAGGATGAAGGATTGTAAACCAAGCACACTGGCATACTGGTGTGTGCCCCCTCTGGCTTTTTGCTTTTCTTTTAGCTTCTTATTCCCTGGTTTTACAAAAAAGATTTTTGAAATTATGCAAATGATCGTAAGGGGCTCTGGGCTTTATAGGTGTTAATAGGCATGGAGCCTTTCAGGCTCATTTTCAAAATTCGAAAGCATTTTTTCCCGTAAAAACAAGGTCATAAGAAGCTCAGATCCTGCCAGAGGGGGCACACAGCAGTATGTCGATGTGCTTGGTTTACAGTCCTTTATCTTGGTGGTAGATGTTCTTTAAATTCAGTGCTGCACTTGTGTGTGCCATTACAGCCAGGATACACCAAATAGACACATAGAACATTTAGCATGGTTGTGTAGTGGAAGTGAAAAGTTATAATCCAGTTCTGCAGTTCTTGCAAGGGCTCTGGGTCGGTCTTTCAGCCTCTCCCCTCTGCTACTTGTATAAGCTGTATCAGGATTTTGTTTGGATACTTACAGCAGTTACTCAGAGCAGGGGGGAGGGGCTGTGGAACAGGGGAAAGCTCTTCAGGCTCACAGACCTGGGTAGAGCATGTTTCACAGTCCCGCTCCTACTTGTAAAACACACAAAGGTATGGTTACACAACTCTCCAAGGCCTATACCTGCAGGCACTGTCTACAGTGTATTTTGATCAAAACCTATGATGGATTCCCTCTAAATGAGGTGGAGTTGCAGATCACATTGAGCTATATATACATTTATTTAACTAGAATTGCAGATTGTTAATACTAATTTCTGATTATTGTCCCAATTTAATGAAGATTGAAGAAACATGACAACGTGACATCACAGGAGCCGCCTCTAGAGCCTTCCTGGCCTTCATCTATACAGAGGTCCAAGGTAGACTGTGTAGATAAGCCTCGAGCAAACAAAGGTATTAAACTGGGACCTAAATCTTTTTATAGAGCGAAAACATTTATTATCTGAAAACAAGATCATCTGTAATTTGTAACACTTCTTCGATTCAACATCAGAATGACATCTCCCTGGAGACCAACTCTCTCAAGGCTCTCTCAAAGAGTTACCAAATGATGGTGGTATCACCATAGCAACAGCAGGTCTACGCTATGTGACAAGACCTGCGGCCTTGGTGCTGAATATAAGTTATTTTTATACATTTCTGCAGTGTTATGTCATCCTATTCTCACAACAAGTGAATAATACATATATTAAATGTATGGAGAGGTATTTGCATGCCCAAACACCCACATACTTTTTCATTTAGCAAAACTCATCCTGACATTCATGACATTTAACCTGTGGTTTTCTAGAAGCTCTGGTACTCATTTAATAATAAAAGCAGCTGTGCATAGATGTATTGTTATAGTTTTTACCTTTGTACAAGGGCATCTTGTAAAATGAAATGTGATATCATACTGCTCATTATCTGGCTGTGGCAAAGTGGAGAAAGTTCCCTATTGTCTAACTTTCTTTAATAATTAAGAGAAAATATATTTTCCTCTCCCCTCTCACAGCAGGAAGTCCCAGAAGCTGGAGCAGCAACCGATTGTTATATAATATCAGAGAGTTTTTGGATATTAACAAAGAGACTGTGACTGTATGTACTACATTTATTTATGAATTAAAAAAAAGTTAAGGTTAAGTAGGAATTCTGTTCTTAATTTTTTAAATTGGATAAAGTAAATGCTTTCACCATACAATACATTTATTAACAACTAATAAGGATATTGATATGATTACATACCCTGATCCAACACTTCTTCCTCTTCTCTCTTAGGTTGCTTCTGTATGTTTCTTGCTTCTGGCTCCTTCAGGTCTTAAATAAAGTAAATACATATAAATAGAATATGTACATAGCGATATATACATACAAAGTACCGGTAAAGATCTACAGTATATTTTAGAGTCAAAACCTACTTACCATTGTGATGGCCATGATGCATCATCATATCAGGGCTAACCGGTATAGGAATATTAGCTATTTCAGGGATGTGTTGAAATAGTTTTGGGTCCCCGTTCCTTACACATGTCATGTATGAACTGGCATGAGCAGCATCCATATAATACATAATATAAAGGTTGCACATTTCGTCACTTGATGTTCCTCTGTTGCAAGAAAATATAAAAAAAATATATATATATATATATTATACAACCAATTTTACCAATATCAGCTTATAAAACATAATATATTATACATAAAATATATACAGGCAGTCTCCGGGTTACATACAAGATGGGTTCCATAGGTTTGTTCTTAAGTCGAAACTGTATAATTTTTAAATTATAGATCCAGACAAAAAATTTTTTGTCCTAGTGACAAATGTAGTTTCAATAAAGCTTCATTACAGACACCTTACAACTGATCATTGCAGCCTGGGACTATAGTAAAACATTCAGAGAGCTTCACCAGAGGTCACAGTAGGCAGAGGGGTCCGTCTTTAACTATGGGTTGTCTGTAAGTTGGGTGTTCTTAAGTAGGGGACCGCCTGTACTGTATATTATAGTTTATATATATTACACATATGTGTCTAGCTTTACACGACTTTTGTGAGGGCTTAAATTGTGCCAAAACTTTTGGTACATGATGGGCCACATCCAATTCAGCCTCCTGTTCACTGCGCTGCAAGAATGTCTGAAATGCATCAAATTATTTTTACAGCTAGGTCCAGGTATCTGCTGGATAGTAAATGTAGTACATTAGGGGAAATCTAAAGTCTAACATGCCTAGAGCCAGATTTGCCACCAGGTGTTTACAACAGTTGTGAGACACTGTTATAACTGGCATGTAAAAAGGTGCGGATTTACAGACAGGTTTGTGTGTCCAGAGGGAGAAAAAAATCCACCCGTGGAATACATTTTTAGCAAATTTTACTTACATGAAATAAGCCAATAAATAAAAGGTGGAAAGTAACACTAACAGTCAAAAAATTAAACTGATTTATCCAGAATGAGACACTTGCAGTACATGAATCTGTCTCTGTACAAGATTAGTATATTGTTGGATATATTTGCTGCTGGTTATTGCAGTAATTGATAAAAGGGGTTGTCCACTTTCAGCAAATAATTGATATTGTTCGTGTGATGAAAAATTATGCAATTTTCCGTTATACTTTCTGCATTCATTGCTTACAGTTTTCTACATCTCTGCTTGCTGTCCTGTATAGAAAGTTTCTATATTTACTTCCAGTAGATATTAATCTGTCCATAGTCACACAGGTGCACAGCTTGTTATAACACACAGCTCTGATTACTCTCTGTGATATAATGACCCTTGCACCTGTGTGACATCACATGACCAGGGACAGATTTCCATCCACTGGAAGTAAACATAGAAGCTTTCTATAGCAGGACAGCCAGCAGAGATCTAGAAAACTGTAAGGGAATGAATGCAGAAAGTATAATGGAAAATTGCAAAACTTTTCCTCACACAAACAATATCAATTATTTGCTGAAAGTGGACAACCCCTTTAACCTTCTCCAAATTAGTAGTATGTTCCATAATGTAACATTAAATGATATTCTACCCACAATACATCCCTCGCTAGCTCTAACCAGCGCTCTGTTCAGCACAGAAAAGATGATTACCATATTGTGATGGTACGACTGTGATTTACATGGGGCACGCAGCAAAGACGCGACATCAAATCACCGCTGCATTTCTCAGCAAATATTCTCCTTATTATCTTACAAAGAACTATATTTATTTGACATATTGCACAATCTGTTTTAAAATATATAAAGACAAAGAAGAATATAAGAGGAAGCGAGGGGGTGGACATTTGTTCGGCTTTGAAATCTGTGCCAATGCTGTCTTTTCCAGTGCCGTCTAGCAGGATTCACTTATTTACCATAGCAACAGTAATGATATGAGGCAGAGGCAAAAGCACACACACAAGGGCTACAAAAAATGGAATTGGTTTCTTCCGTGCGATGAAAGCAGAGAGCCCCCGAGAGACCACACGAGTCAGTCTCCCACCTATGCCCTTGCTAGTGATGCTGTGAAAATGGCTGTGCCTTACTGTGTGCATGGACCAGCCGTCCCTGTAATTGCTTTCTCCATGCACACAGGCAGACAAACATGTAGTGCGAAGAAATTCACCTACAGTCACAGGAGACGAGCTTCCGGCACAAACATATCACTAAACTATTTTAATGCTATTGATTTTCTGCTTCTTGTATCAAGGCAATGCAATGTTTCTAAGCAAAAGCCACTTGTTGGGAAAATAACAGAACGGGAAAATCATTGTTACAGAGCCCGTAGGATATTACAGACATGTCACGATTCACTGAGGTTTTTTTTTTCCCAGGCTAAAGGCAAGAGGAAGCGATATCTGTTTGACACTGTAATACAATCACTCATCATTTAGAACCAAGCACGGATTCTACAAGAAGCCTACAGTAGCCACTGACCTTTATGTCAGGCGTACATGCCAGCTCCTGGAGGTCTGAGGGGGGGAGATGGCGAGCAACAAGCCATCAGGGTTGTAAATGTATTCCATCTCATAAATATTTAGATTCACATTCATTATATAGGATGATTCTGTTTCAGCTAGGGTTTGTTGAGAGATTATGCAGTCATATAAGAATGGGATAGGAGATAGGAAATGAACACCCTATTGGGTGTTCTGCATTTGTGAAAGGGGTTGTCAAGGTGAAAACTATGACAAACCAATCTAGGAAACTACTGCAGGCAGCGGTGCTGACACATGGATAAAGTGGGTTTAGCCACTTACCCGCTCCAGTCGCTATCCCCGCTGTGTGTTGTCCGACGATCATGAACCCCGAGTGCGATTCACTAAGATCGTGCATGTGTCGCTTCCCCGCTCAGATCCGCCGGAGTTCACCTTCTTCTTCCTGGTGCAATTAAATGTTAAATCCCGCGCTCAGTCCGATTATTTCGGATCGTCCGACAGTGTGCCCCCCCCCCCAATTTCTGTCGCATGAAAGTCGGTGCTGATGCGTCAAAATCGGTTCGCATGTGACACAATCCTCTTCTAAATGCCCCTCGCAGCGACGCGATCCCTGAAAAGTCAGAAAACCCGACGGAAATGCAGCTGCGGGACCCTTAGTAAATAAGCCCCAAATGGGTCATCTTCCCCACTGAAAGGAGGCTGACTTCAAGATCATGACTTCAGTACAGGCGGGCCCCTACTTAAGAACACCCGACTTACAGACGGTCCCTAGTTCCAAACAGACCTCTGGATGTTGGTAAGTTACTGTACTTTAGTCCCAGGCTACAATAATCAGCTGTAACAGTTATTAAACGTGTCTGCAATTAAGCTTTATTGTTAATCCTGGTTATTATGACAATCCAAAATTTTTAATATCCAATTGTCACAGAAACCAAAAAAAAAAATTCTGGCTGGGGTAACAATTATAAACCTATCTTGTACATAAGAAGGGACTGCCTGTACTGGACAGAGGAACTAGATTAGGGAATCAGTAGCAAGCAGTAGTGTTGAGTGTACCCAAACCGAACCTTGTGAGTTTGGGTTCCCCGCTTGTTCAACTCAACCCACCTCACCGTTAACACCCAGGATCGGTGCTGGGCAAAGTTGGCAGAAGAATTTAAATTAGCCAGGGCTGTGCGTGCCGTACCATGTCAGCTCATCACTAGCCGGCGACTCAAGGACCAACTATACAATTTCTGGTTGCACCCATGTTTACCTTTGTCCCAAGTTCTCCACAACAGCATTTCTGCCTGGTTATAAAAATATATGACATTGCAATGGGGCAATGTATCACTACATAACCAGGCAGCTATACCATTTATAATGACTAATCTCATTAGGAGTCGCCATAGCGACAAAGGTTTCACGCATAGTATTTTCAGAACAAGATATAATTCGGGCTTCGGTGACTATTGTAGTGCTCTTTACACTGGAGAAAATCCTGCTCTCTTTCACTATACCTACAACGTAGGTAAAACAATCATATACTGGCACCCATAGTGACTTCTATGTATCTCACTCTTCTAGTATCGCCGGAAGCCTCTCCTACAAATATCTCAATCGACTATGAAATCTTGTTATGCTTACTAAGCTTTAGGTCTCATTTTTACTCTTCCGTTCTCTATAGCAGGTCTTGGTCTATGGGTGAATACAGCTATACATATGTTGAACATATGGTAAAATTAACTTAATTTCATCAAAATTGGGATTTTTTGTTTCTATTACATACATCTAAACATTTCAACAATGGATCTGCACTGAATAGTCAGATGTTTCTCTTGTGTCCGTTTCCTATTTAAGCGTAAGGCAATTTTATGCAAAGAGTGGTCCAAATGGGAATAAAATCAAAGACATTCCAGACTGATTCCCAATTAATCCCTAATTAGAGGCCGTTTTACGTCATTTGGAAACCGGCGCTTTTAGAAGCCATGCCTGAATGAAACCCACATGGAGTAAAGTCTACACTTTGGGGCTAAGGAATGTCAGCTGTAAATGCGCTGGTACTATTTTACAGCTACCTTCTGGCATAGGATGTTTGCCTGATGCCCCAGATAGCTAGTAGTTTAGAAGTAAAAAGTAGCTCTTTATCTCCACCCACTCTCTATTATCTCTACTAATATATCGATTCAAATACCCATTATCACAGAACAATGATCCAAACATACAGATCACCGCAATCTAGAATTTTGGGTCATTTCACCCTTTTTTTTAAAGGATCTGGGGCCATAATACAGTCTGTGCACAGTCTTGCCCAGTTTCGTCACACAGTACTTCTCACTCCACCTTGATCCGGACCCGCTTATACCTCTATTCCCCACCTCTTCGGATATGGGCAAACCGGGAGGACCTACCTTGTTGCTATGCCTGTGTTGTGCTCCAATGCTAATATGAACATAGATTAAAAAAAACAACCATGTCTTTGCATGCCATTCACAGATTTTATAATACTTACTGTAAAAAGGCCCGATGCTTTTCTCCACATTGCTTCCCTAATATAAAGGTATATATCATGTACTGCACTCACTACGTATTACACACACACACTCAGAAATAAATCTATCATTCATAACAACTTTCTATGGCTCCCCAGAAAACCGAACAGCGCAGGCGGCTTACAGACAGGATTGCCATAGGATATTTATGTCATGGAGGTGGCAGAGCGTCCCCAGCTTTGGAACAGCAATCAAATGTTTCCCTGGAGTTTATTTCTAACACTCATAAAATAACAAATTGTGCAGAACAGTAATTTTTTTTTCCTCTTCAATACAGATACTTACCCAATATAAGTACTGGATGTCCTGCCCTGACCGGTGAAAACACATCTGGCTGCTAGAATATCTCCAGGACGGACTTCTAGTGGATCTTCTACAGGATAAAATGCCTAGAAAGCAATGAAAAATGTCAATTCTGAAACATGACGCCTGCAGACTGTTTTCAGCTTTTGAGCTCATTTAATCCTATAATTCTACAGGATTATTAAAAGTAAGGAAGCCCTCACCAGGCATATAAAATGATAGACGCCATAGAGCAGATGCACTACTTTGCTTTCAGAAACATATTTTATAAATCTTTACATGTCTTAATAAATATATACACATACATACATATTTATATATATGACACACTATGAAATGTTATGGCTTCTCTGCTGTGTTTCAGAGAGTGGGAGTAATCACATTTAAAAGAAATCTTCCATCAAAATCCATCGTGATAAACCAAGGACACTTACTTATAGATCCAGACACTGTGACTGTGATAATCTTATATTTGTTATCCATGGCTTCCTTACTACTAAAATCAACTTTAAAATTATGCTAATTAATAATTATGTTCCAAGGTGTGTTACCAGAGCCCCTCTGTGCCTGGATCTATGAGTAAGTGGTTTTTCAGGCTTGATTTTGGTAGATTTCCTTGAGAAGCTTGAGAAATAAGTTTTATAACTTATATAACACATGTTTGAGCTAAGCTCACTTACTGTTTGGTGTGTTCTTACTGATAACTGTGGTACTTTTCTTTTTATGGGAAACAATCTCTTTTATGTGGAAAACAAAAAGGTTTAAAATCCACCTCAGGCACTGCAGTCAGGCGCTAGGTCTTTTCATCTTTTGCACGCCTCCTGTGTGCATAGGCATCTGCTCCTCCCCTTCCCGAGAGCCGGTGATGCCAGTCTTGGGCATGCACAGCCAACTGCCAGAGAGGGAGGTGTAGATGTACATATACATAAATATGCAAACACAGAGCGGTGAGCACCCTAGCAGTGCTGGAGCCTGACAAGAGCACCCAAGCCCAATATTAAAACTCAGCAAAAAGATTGTTTCCTGTAAAAAGAAAATACCAACGTTATCAGGAAAACCACACCAAACATTAAGGAGCTTAGCTCAAACATGCATTATGCAAGTAGTTGATTTCCTTTAAAGCATAACTGTAAAGTTGCTGACAAAAAATAGTGTTAGCACAGCTGGAGAGTGCCTTTGATAACAATTCCAACGATAACTGTATCATTCTGCTGGCTTCTTCCTAGCCTTAGATATATCTGGTATACATAAAATTTAATTCAGATTCAGCCAATTCTGATGTGGGTGGGCACTTCCTGGTCACCCCATTGAAGCCAGAAGAGGAGAGCATGTTTGTAATTGGCCGATCTTAAGCATGTGATGAGTCACATGCGTGTGACATCACTATAGGTCCTTTGCATCAAACTAAGTTCTTTCAAATGATCCAGGGCAGCTTGTTTGTTATTGGCCGGCCTGAAGCATGTAATAAGTCACATGCTTGTGACATCACTACAGGCCCTGCAGACCATCTCAACAAGCCTCCTGTTGTCTCTAGCTGTACTATACCGTTTCCCATGGAAACCATAAAGCATGGCAAATGGGAGCAAGGAGCATGGGAGCAAGGAAAATCCTCTGCTAGCAGCTAAATACCTGCAGATACCCAATTATAGTAAATTAGAGAACTGCTTATTTTTGCTTTGTTCAGAGCTACGCAAAATTTTTCATACTTTACAGTTGTACTTTAATTGAAACTAGTGCTACAAGACAGCACTGCTAATGATAACCCTTTACATAGGAACCAGGGAGTTGTAAAATTTCAAAATAGTTTGTCAGAGAAAAGCTCTTATGGTATTTTTCACCAGTTTACTAAAGTAGAGGCAAAAAATTACCACTGTATATATACACATGGAGACCCAAGTCACAAGAAACTATGCTGATGAGAATTCTCCAAATAAGCAGGTCCAAATAAAAAGTTGAACTTAGCCGTTTCACATTTTATGGTAACTCCCATAAACAGCGAGAGTTTGTCTCTCTCTAACTCCTAACTAGCTAAAAGGAGTTGGCCCATGACAGTCTTTGCTTCTAAAGTCTTCCAAAATATTATAACTTTTTTGGAAAATATACTTATATTTTTACCATCCTGTGCAGAGTCTAAGAGCAGAGAAACTGCCATCAAGTATGAATCCTTGACACTCCCAGTTTCCTACCTGTCCCACAATGCCTTGCAAGTATGTCCTACCGATTGCACACAGAAGGGAGACAGTTGTGGCTGATGGTGAACTTCAGCTAAGTAGTCAGTAGTTTCCTAGCTCCATGTTGTTCTTATTGCTGATATAACGGACAGGGTTGGCATCATATATTATGGATTCCACACCGTGAGGTAAAAAGGAAGATCCAATATAAGATATATAAAAAGATGCTATCTTTTCTTGGTTCTGTGAGCTTCAGAACCAAAGATACAATCAGTTAAAGGAATAATTTCATATGAAAGAGGGAATTCTAGAAAGGACATTTCATACCCTACCGGAGGATGCTAGTAGTCCAATGGGGTAAAATCTAATGATTTCTCTTTATGAGAGAGAAATTAATAAAATAAAAATAGGACAACCCCTTTAACTCTGTCCAGGACATACCTGTGGTAGCTGTGGGCTCTGTCTTCCAATTGGAGCCCACTTTCCATTTCTGATTCTGTAGCCACTTACAACTTGACCTAAAAATACATAATAACCATAAATGTATAATTGATGCAAAAAGTTACTGAAGTCTCCACGCGGAGGAACACTTACCTAACTGATGTGTATGGACTCTATAGGCAAATGGGTGCATCGTTGGTTTTTCATATTGACAAGCAATATCTGCATATACAGCTAAAAGAAAATACAAACCAGATGTTACTATACATGTACATATAGATTTTACTAAAGCAGCATAAAAAGACATAGTCATATAAATGATATGCCATTTGAGAATAATATATGTCTATAGCGCAGCTCTTTAGTGTATTGATAAATTATTCATACGATAATGTATCCCCTACTGTACATTACAAGGTAATAAAAAGCATAAAAGGACATAAGGGACTCGAGTCTATAGTAAGACAAAAATTAACAGATCAAAAACCACCATTCTGCAAAAGCACTCGATACCATCAAAATCAAATCAATATAACAAAATTAGTATTAAAATGTATTCTATATGAATTCTGCAACTACTAGCAGCTTCCTCCATCATGTACTGTACCATATCCTTAGCAACCTGATATATTGTAATATAATACAGCAAATAAATCTAAGCCAACATTCTGACATTTCAAAAAAATAGACCAAGCTTCTGATATTTTGCATTTTACAGGAAAATGGCTCCACACCTGGAAATGAAAGACACGCTGTGACTCACTATCCTGCTCTGTAACCTGATAACAGGCTCTCCGTTTTCCTTTCTCAAGGACAAGGACATGAAAATTTGGAAACAATAAGGACAGGAAATTCTTTTAGTGTCAGAATGTATAGCGTGCACCTCCAAAAGGCTTCTATTATTACAAGGTTGGAACAAAAAAAAAATCACCCATTGTGCCAAGTGCCATCATTTCCAATAGTATAATATGTGCTGATTATACACACTGTACGTCTGGGATTATATGGGAGGGTGACTAAATTGGTAGTCAGACAAAGGTTTTGTTAGAATGATCCTTTAGTTTTCAGCTGATCCCAGGTTATGCTGCTTAGACACACAGAGATCTGCTGTAATCTGTGGATTTTAATCTATTTTTTTTACCATATTTTTGTTGTTGGGTGAGTGAGTGAAAAGTACATTCCCCTTCTCGTAGCTCAGAATTCCCTAAAAGGGGTATACTAAACCTAAGAATCGTGCTGAACAAAGATGGAAACATTAGAAGGGAGAACCTGGATGCAATAGTTTAAACTTCCTCAATAAATTATTTCTTTTGACATGCTGAATAGCACATAAAATAAATATTTTCTAATATGACAGTGCTCTAGTAAAAACACTAAAAATGGAAAATTAAAGGAAATCTACCACAAATCAAGGATGATAAACCAGGGGCACTCATGGACTCATGGATACAGAAGATGTGGTAATCTTCTTAGATTTTATATCCCTGCCCTTTCTTCTAAAAATCTACAAGCCCCTCCATACTGCAGATTCACAAGCTGATACACGGTGCAGAATTCTTTCAACCTCCCACTGTACTGAAACTAACTTCCTCTGCTGCCACGAGATCACATAAGGCAGAAGGAGGAGGAATTGCTAAGCAGGAGCAGGGCGGAAGACAACTGTGAGGTTACAGCAAGTTGTAACTCTGATAATGCCCCTAAGAGTATTCAGGTTAATAAGCATAATTGTAAAAGTTGATTTTAGAAGGGAGGTTAACAAATACAAGAAGTTAACTACAGTCATGGTGCCTGGATCTATGAGCAGGCATCCCTGGTTTATCATGATGGATTTTGATGGTAGATTTCCTTTAACCAGTTGGCTCTCCTAACATGTCTACTTTAGTGACTATTTGCATTCTTATTTTCATACGACTTGTTATTGTTCCATTGCTCTATTATCCCTCCAGAAATGTACTAATTTGTAGCAACTAAATGTTACTATCTAGGGGGGGGGGGGAGTATTTGTGACAACGATAATGTTGACTATGAGTAGTCAACTTCTTCTATTTGTAGGAGAATTAACAAAAACATTGGAGTTCTTCAAAAAAATATTGTAATGTCAAATGGAATACAAGATTTTACTAAAACAGACATAAGAATAGGTAATGGTCCTTCATAAAGAGCGGTTTATATTTAGACCATCATAACCATCAACCATCATAGATGTATCTGTGAACCTATGGGCTTTCACCTTACAAGCTCCTCACAATTGGTGTACACAATTCTTCCTTCCTATCCTATGAGAGACACACATGGTTTATAAAACATGCTGAAGAACCGGTCCAGGCAATTGTCAACACCTCTGAAGGTGGACTAAAATTTATCCTCTGTGGATCTAAACAGATGAATATACACGGATTAATACCATCCATTATACTACACGGTCTTCTTATGTCTAGTCCAAGAACTAACCACACAAGTTGCATGCAGAACATGGACCATGGAATTTTCTTTCATCCAATGGTCGTGGAAAAGGAATGCAGTGCTCCAGCCCAAAATTATAGTCTTTGGAGTATAAATCAACACAACGTGGTTATTTATTGAAGAGGTTTGTTAGAGCTAATTATGGAATGCATGTCTTTGGCTTTGAAGCGGAACGGAGATGTTGAAATATGTTTTAAAAATAAAACTTGTTATTCCTTTCATAAATGATCAAAAAAAGGACACCAATAATAAGTGTCGATGGGGTCATAAAACAGGAATTTAACAAAAGAGGGGGAGAGGAAATTAGAGCGGTGTTCCAAATAATGAGGAAACATCACTCATGACTTCAACATGTAAATCTAACTCCTTCTACTACTTCTTATTTATTGTGAAGGATCTGGATACACCTAACACAGTGTAAAACATGCAGCATTTTCCATCCAGATGCCTACCATAGCCGAGTGATTTACCATCATCTTACATGACAGAAGTAATTCAAGGCGGCCGGCAACCAATTACCAGCAAGTAACCTGTGCTGTTTCTAGGCCACTCTCAGCTGCAGGCACGGAGGCGAGCAGACAATCCTCTCCCTAAGGACTAGGCTTTCTACAATGTATTTCTGTAAAATCATGGGAAGATCCTTCTGTGCAATCCTGTGCAAAGCTGGAGTAAACACCTTTCTCCAACGCTAAGTCAGAAAGGTCAAGATCCGCTTTCAGTGAACCAAGCTGAACTTGTAACATTTCCGAAGCATATCTCTACGACTAGATTTGTGACTTAGCCATTGTCCTGTACATTTTTGTGCTCCTTTTTAAGCCTATATTACAGAATACCAAGTACAATGAAGAATATTACATTGTCCAAATTGATAATGTTGCTCTATTCCGAGCGTCACCTTAAAATATTGGTCAGCAGGAACACTTCTTTTTTCCATCCATTTCAACTGACTTACAAGTATGCAGGTTTACCTTCTATTACTTGTCTGTTTTTTGTAAGGGCAGTCCACATTATTTTTGCGGTTACATATAAAAGAAGTGATGTTCACTTATTATTCATTATTATTCACTTATTATTATTCATTATTATTCACATGTTACAATCCACATCACAACATCTGGATGGCAACACAAGGTATATAAATCTCTCAAATCTTCCAAAACTGGTCATCCCGAACCAGATATTTTGAGTTTTGTCAAGAAGAGACTGTAGTATCTAAAATATACTCAAAAAATGGCAAATGATGGAACATCTCTATATAAATCTATGAGAAACGTTTAGAGACTTGCAGACATTTAGGTGGGAACCGATTCATTATGGTGCAAATCCGGCCACCTGATATCTGGCAACTTGGGCACATGCTCCTGGCTTAATTCTACACCAGGCGCAACTTAAACTGACTGGACACTGCCCCCCCTCCCTGCCTAACTGGTAAAGAGGGAAGAGTAGTCCCAAATCCTGGCTCTGTGACTAAATCATGGCTTATACTTCGGTATTGAGTCCTACAAATCCCACCCCCCTAGTCTGGAACCATGGAGTTTTTCTCTTTTTTTTTTTTTAGTATTGGTGGCTTCTCACACATGCGATGTTGTGCTTAACATGGGTTGGGAATGGGCGGATGCGCCACAAATCTGACCTGCTCTGTAATTTGCAGCCTCAATAGGGGCCGTGACTGCCAGATCATGACCCCCAATAGGGTTGCGTAAATGAAACCTAATATCTATCCATCCACCTATCATTATAAAAAACAATTCCGCTCAAGTGATATCTCCGTGACATCAGTACTTGAAATCTACAATAGTAAAACTAAATGATCAGCAATTACGATTCACATAATGCCCCTTTCCCACACATTGACTATAGTTTCCACAGTTCATGTGGCTGCCGTAAAGCATCTCTCTATATGCTGTTAACAGAAGCCCAACTAACATGGCAGGCCTGATAATAATGGGACAAAAATAAAAGATGCTAATAAGTAACATTTTTGCTATATGGTTTTAATTACTAGTAAAATGTGATAGGTTTCCTTCAAAAGGAGTATAAGCAGTGAATGGTAATATAAACCGGGTCGGTAAATGTCTTACACAAATCGATGAGTTTATTTAGCTTTTTAAATGAAGCAGACGGACTGTGACATCCATCTTTCTTGCCATTGTATTATCAGGCTTTAAATATATACACATTTACAAGAAATACTTACCCTTTTCACCCGGTGGGATTACAGTGTCCATAGACATCAGAAGATAAATGCCAGCAATCAGCGGCTGCCTGGGAGTAATAAAACAACCGCTCGTTCATAAAATGCCAGTCAAATGGATATAAATACAACACGAGAATGGAAATCTTCACTGAATACTGTTCCTATTACATATAAACAAAAGCAGCAGAAGAAATAAACTACTGACATGTATTTCTTGTGGAGGTCTGCCCCTGGTTTCAGTTTGGAAACAATTTCCTTTAACTCAATAAAAAGGAATATATAGACTCTGACCATAGTCAGACTTTTCGGTTTTCATTTTTTTTTACATAGTTTGCTCTACTATTTCCGTAGTCTTTCAAGCTGTAACACAGATGGAGACCTGACAGATCCCGTTACAAGTTAATGGGGTTGATCACGATTCATCGGAGCCCATTCAAGAATGGATTATAAATAGCCATAATAGCCTTGTTATAAATAGCGGGTACGTCTGGTACAAGTAGGCATAGGGGAATAACATATACAAGATGGACAGATACTGAGAGGAGGAAGGAGGCAGCTTGACAGCTTAATGGGCAGCTCTTCATATAAAAATGTAAAGGGCAATATCTTCATGGCGACTGTATGTTCTCCTTACGGTGGGTTTCCTAAGAATTGTGTGTGATTGAAGGGAATCAGTCATTAGTTTGTACTACCTACATGGAACCATATTTTACTAATAGTATCGTACACAAATTAACCCCATCATTTTACTAAATAATCAAATCTTGATTTAAAAGGGGTATTCCTACCAAGACAAATTTCTTATATGTACTCAGGATAACAAAATAACACATTCTCTAAATCACTGTTATTAACAAAAATGCTGCATTTCACAGATATAAGTCCAACCTGTCTCTAGCAGTTCTGGTGTACACAATTTCAGTTGCCCCAAGACAAACAGTAACTTCTGACATAGGGTTGGACGCCATTTTGAATGAGAAAGTGCCGATGAGATTTATATCTCTCTATACTGCCTGACTGAAGTCCTGCCCCCTGCACGGAGCTCAGAGACTCTCACTAATCACTTCATACCAGGAGATCGTGAGCAGAGAGAGAGGCTGCAAACTACAAACAAGGAGATAAGTGATCAGGGGTAAGGTGGAGGCAGGCACATGTCTATGAGATGTAGCAGAGCCCACAGTGTAAGTTTATCAGCCTCTGTGTCTCATCTCTCTTTCTATGTGTCAGTGTGTTATTTCAATGTCAGAAGCCTGATGAAAGTGCATATACACCTGTACCCTGATAATCCAACCACATTGTCACCCCACAGAACCAGATGGATCATAATGTGCCTGCTTGGAGAGGCCCCGTCCACCCTGGGATTTTGCATTGAGCAGCCGAGGGAGAGATAGGAGCAATAAAACTGAGTAAAATTGTAAAGTAAGGGGTTAAAATGATCTTTATTGTGTTAATATCACTAGGGAATAGAAATGTGAGAATTTTTCATTTTTATGGGAAAAGCCCTTTAAGCATTAACCCCTCCACAACTGCCATATGGCTATATATGTCCTAGTTGCAATAATGCAATGCAGCACCATACAATATACCCCAGGCCTTGGGTCTTTATCGGGCCCTCAGCACAGAAGAAACAGCAAATGACTAGAAAACAAAAGAAGTTTATTAGTCTACGATCAGTGTTCCAATTGGAACTACAAATATGCTAACCCAAAAGAGCTATAAAATAGAAGACAAGGCCACCGCACCCCAAATGCTATCTATAGGAAATAAATATATGTTTAACTTTATATGTTTAGTAAGTAGCAGCAGGACTGTTAAAAGGTTTTGCAGCTGTGCAAGTGCTTTGGGTGGATATTTCAGACAAAAGAGCGTGTGCTCTTTAACTGTTCACAGCCCTTCCCCTCTGCGGTGTCTGCTGTAAGTATCCAACCAAAATCATGATACAGCTCCTACTCATAACAGGGTTGAAGGGCAGTGGAACAGCACAGTGTAGAAGGCAGAAGGTTCTTCTGGCTTAAAGAACCACCCAGAGCCCTTGTAGGAGCTGCAGACTTGGATTATCGGGTGGGCATACACCCTGGGGCCCCCAACCTTATCTGGCCCTGCTGGATTATAACAACAAAACAAAAAAAATGTATGGTTACACAAATCTCCGGGGCCAGTAACTAACACTGTCTGCCTCTTTATTTGGACAATACTGATAACAGATTCCCCAGATAAGGCAAACAAATTATATTTAATATTTGTTTAACTTATTAAGTTATTGTAAAAGAAATACAGTTCTGGGGCACAAAGTGCTACTCTAATAAGTGCCATACTGTGAAGAATTCTATTACATGATTAATAATTTATAATTTTGGTCAAGATGTGTTAAAATGAATTAATGATCATAACACAGAAGTAATGACACTTACCTTTCAGGTGTGATTTGTACCGTCACTCCAGTGCAGTCTTTATGTTTATCTGCAAAAAACCAAAAGAATACAGTCATTGACTGCACTGTGCTGATACTTCTAGTACATCCGAGGAGATACATTAAATGCAGGGGACGTAGCATAAGCCATTCCTTTAACATAGGAAAACTGCAAATTCAAAGTCATTTGGGTCACGTTGTGTCTCTGAGAATACCAATCATCTTAATACACTGCACTCCAGAAGATGGGTCTTACCACTATTATTATATATTTATAGACTACCATTTATTCTATCCTTTTGATCAGGGGTTCACATACACAGCATAAAACAACCAAAATAGAAATGGACACACTACAATACAATGAAACAGGGGGGTGAGGTGATGGGGGCACTTATCACTTTGACTCCTATTCTCTTTTTGACCAGGCAAACTTGAGATTTACCGAGGTCGTAAACAGCTCCCAATAGCATAAGACACTTAATTCCAATTAGAAAAATGGTGCGGCACTCAACAATTAAAAGCCAAATATTTTATTTCGTCCAACAGTAAAAATAAACATAACATACCGGGCAGAACAGAGGTTTACAGGAGCGACAGCCATTTCGTGCTGTACAGCTAGAGGCTAGAGAAAGCACCGTAGGGCGTGAAACGGCTGTTGCCTAACACTACTACTTTTTCTAAGTAGAGATAGAAAAGGACCCTGTCCGTAGAGGTTCCCGATCTATATAGGAGTGTATATGGAGCAGAGGGGTTATTGCATGTTTTAGGTAATTCTACATACATGGGATTCCAGTTTACATTTGAAGGTAAAGTTTAGGAGAGTAAAGCAGAAGGTCAGAGATTAAGGGTTGGGTGGTAAATATATAGAAATATATAGGGGGGGGGTGTTTTGTGTAAACTTGTAAGCAAAGTTTAGTATTATAAACAGAATTTGTTTTGCAATGGGTAACCAGTGGAGGGACCATCAGAGAGATGGATCAACCAGGCAGCAGAGTAAACGATGGATTGGAGGGTTATTTGAGTTTTAGTTGGGAGGCTACATAGTGGTATGTTGCAATAATCCAAGCAGGATATGGAGCGGACATAGGACTATTCATTTTGTAGACTGTGGGGTGAGGAAGGTCTGGATGTAAAAGATGTTCTTAAGGTGGTGGTGGTAGGTTGTAGTAAAGGCCTGGATGTGGAGCATAAGGTATAAGTCAGGGGATTACTCCAAGGTAGCAGGCCTTCGGCTGCATGTAGCTCCTGCAATAAGTCTCTCTAGTTATAAATGGATTAATTATCGTGTGTGTGTAAATGTATACAGATACAGCTCCCTCTACAATCTTGCGTCACTATACAGGAAGTGATTTGCTTTTGTAAAAATAAAATACTATGTGACAAATATTTGAAGAATTATAGTAATTGCGCTAAATAATGTATATACAGTAATACGATTCTAGAAATAGAAAGCTGACTACACATGTCAGAATAATGTTGTCCAAATGAACATTACATTGGGATAAGAGATAATTTGTTTCTAATAACAAACAATACCAATGAGTTGTTTGTTCCATAATATAATCCAATGTTTTCTATTTAACATATTTATAATGTTTATGCAAAAAAAATTCTAAATATACACTAAAACTACCTGTATAGTGAGAAACAAAAACATATGACGTACTTGTGACAATTTGCCACCCACACCTCTCCTGCACACAGCTTTGTCTTGGGCTACATGAACGTAGAGTTTGTGTGTGTGCCATCTGTTGATTCAGTGGATAGCTCTCTGACATGTGCTTTTCTAGGGGCTCATACACACACAGCTGTGGCTTCCTTTGTCACAGAGGAGACTTCCCATGCCACAAACTACACAACAGGTCCTATTCCTGCCAGTGTTTGCAGCTGGGGCAGTTTCTTTCTATTGTAATCAGCGGGTAAGCGGTCCTCCATGCCAATGACACGGCAGCACATGTGTGCAAGGGGCCTTAGTATGAGCATCTGACAAGATCAATAATTTCATCATTAAGAATTTATGACCCTTACAGTTGATGCAGGAACGTGACCTCAGGAGAAACAATGTGGACATTTTACTGCCAAGAGTAGTCATGAAGAAATGCGATGTGTGACAAGACAAGGTGTTAACTCAAGTGCTTTGACTTGTAGAAAGACAAAGTGCAGGATCATCACGAATCCTTGAGTAATACATAGACAGCTTGGGCTAGATTGATCATTCCTTGTACAACGGTTCCTGCATGAAAAAGTCACATCTTTGGCACCCCTTAGCACCGATGGTCCTTTTCTATTTTGTGATTCAGTTTCTTGCTCCCCTCCTTTCAAGAGCCAAAACATTTTTTTTCCCGTGCAAAGACAATTAATGCCGTGTACTGGGAAGGTGGGGAAAAAATGGCAAATGTGGTAAAATGAAATGTGGAATTTGCACTAAATTCTTGCTGGCTCTGTTTTTAAGTTTTCTCCTTTATTCTTTGGGTTGGTACAATCACTAATATACCAAATTTATATAGATGTTAATACATTTAAAAAAAATTGTTTATACAAAAAAAATTCTTGGTGTATATATTCTATACTGTGTCTAAGAATATGTGACCCTTAATGATTGCGGCTCTCACATCAGTAAACACTGAGAATATATCACACCAAAAGAATCCCAACCGGGAGCTGATGTTATGGAGCCTGAATAACAATGCTTTCTAAATATAAAAGTAAAAAATTTTATTGGTATGCATTAAAAACATGCCATGCATCCATGAATTGGATGTAGATCACCAATAGCCCCTGATCCGGGCTGGCTGGTGTACTCACTCCCCCCTGCTGTCTATGTACAGACAAATAGGCAGACCCACAGGAAATAGTCAAGCATAACAAAGGGTACAATACTGTGCAAAAATCACTAGAGCCAAGTAACATTACCCGATAGGTCAGGTCAGGGGGGGGGGGGGGGGGGGGGCCGCCCCCCCCGTATTGCCACCTCGCTGTGGCTTCATCAGGGGTAAACTGCATATCCTTTGTCGGGATTTTATACCTAGTGTTCATCACGCGTCTTCCCCACTGTTGGGTCGCGAAATATCGCGAGATCCCGGGCGCCGCGTCACCACCGCGCGCACGCGCTGTGCCACACCCCTCCTTCCTCCTTGTGCATGCACCGCACAAAAAAAATTCTTAGTTTTGACATATTTTGACGCCAATAACTTTTTCATACTTCTGTGTACAGACTTATGCATGGGGTCGTTTTGATCACTTTTTATTCATATGTTTATTCATAAACTACTGTATTGCAGTACATTGTGATTTTGCTGCTAAATGTAACAAGTGCGGCTGAATGACAGGCCCAGGAGCCCCAGATTGGTGCTGGGGGTTTGCTGCATTATGCCAGTTAGTCCTCTTCATACATAATTAACGACACTTTGACAAATTGGGGCAGATTTATCAAGCAGTCTGAAAGTCAGAATATTTCCAATTGCCCATGGCAACCAATCACAGCTCCCCTTTAAAATATTCATGAGCACTGGTGAAATGAAAGCTGAGCTGTGATTGGTTGCCATGGGCAACTGGAAATATTCTGACTTTCAGACTGCTTGATAAATCTGCCCCATTATGTAGTTATGGTGTTAATAATGGAAAAGCATTTAAACCAAACCATATAGGTAGCCCATTATTGTACTGTATTCATGTTCGTCATGTCAAGTAAAAAAAAAATAATAATAATTTCCTCTTTATCCCATTCAATTTAGCTAGTCAGTCAAAGTAAAGGGAAGAAAGGAAAAATGTGGGGTCGAATAGATAGACGCGCTACATCCAGAATAAAGTAATGAGGGTTTTATTAGTATTATGACAACGCGTTTCAACACTAACAGCGTCTTCATCAGGTCAAAAACTGCAGGGGGATCCTGCCGGGTGAGTGGCAGAACTGTGCTGCCTGGTGTCCAAACCGTGGTGTCCAAATGCTGCAGAGGAACGGCTGCGTGCTGGCATGGTTCATCCCGTGCCAGTGCCAGCACACAGCCGTTCCTCTGCAGCATTTGGACACCCCGGGGCCTGACGCTGCAACTCCACCACAACAGCCCCCACAAACCCCACTCCCCTGTTTGTGCACATATTCTATTGGTGTCTGGCTGAAGAAATACCCCAATATTTTTTACCTTAACCTCAACGTAAAGGGAAGAGTGGATTACATTTCTTGGTTTTCAGTTGATGGCAGTACACATGGGCGCAGTCCAACAAAGGTACCTTCTGACTACCCCATACAAAAAATGAGAAGAGGGTAACAAGGTTTGCCAGATAGCTCAGTTGTGGTGTGCCCTCCTTGTGTGAGCAAAGGATTCTGCATGATGAAATGAAATTTTACCCAGTCACGGTACTCGGAAAGCCCCGAATAGAAATAAGGTTGTATAACACTACTGTGAGAATTGATGGTTTGAGCCCAAATTAATCTAAATTAAGCTAATCCCATACATAAGGCTGTCACAATGCCCGTCAGTTCCAATTATAGTAAACAATGTGCCATAGATGTCGGTATACTCAACACCATCCCAGACAAAATATACATTTACCAGAATAGCAGAAAGTAAAACTGGAGTAGTTTATAAACTCAATCTAAGATGAAAGATCACAATGTCCTATCAGTCTGGAACACAGTAAATCTGTTACAGTAAATATCCAATTGCTAATATCAAGAGAAATCCACTGAACACTGCAACAGAAGACTTTCTTCTTTGGTACAAGATAATTTCAAAGTCTGACCTTTTCTGCTTTCAGAAATTACATTGCTAAAAACAATAAAATGGAAAAAATAAATAAATGGAAGTCACTGTAGTAAATGAATGGAAAGGCTTTGCATTAGCCGCTTTCATATTGATCTCCTGTTCTTTGAGCGTGTGGCATAAATCAGCAAACCATTTCCAATTACAGAGTTCAAGTGGCCATTGACATGCCTTAATATAATGTTAACAATATTCTAGTCATCCCCGCCTTTATCAAAGGTCTTTTATGTGGCACATTAAAGAGACAAAACTATTACTTTTATGCTATTTTAGAGAATGATATACCGTAGTTAGAAGGTGTGGCAATGGATATTGTATTATTTACTGTACATAGTTGATGTAGCATCCATCACACAGCTCTAACCAAAGTCACCAGCAGGGAGGCGACCCCGTGTAATCATATATGGATTATTGTGATAGAAGTGATGTATAGTGCGCTGCGATTATTACAATATTTCAGGAACACAAGCAAGGAGCAGGCATAAATACATTATTAATGATGTATTATAGAGAAAGAAGAGATTATGCACTAATAATTCAAGTTTATACCTTGCGGTCCTAACTCTCTTGTAGTGTTGCCCTGTTCTGCTAAGAGTAAAATGCTTAAAGAGGACTTGTCGTTGCTCCCGTTGTTTTAGGACTTGCATTTGGTCCTTCAAATACAAAGCAATTGACCATCTTATTTCACGGAGTGATTGTTGCCCCAGGAGCGGGACTCCAAGCAGCTTTATCTATGATGCTACACACGTGTCTACTGTCCTGTACTGTAGTGATGTTTTCAGTATAGAGCTCTCATAGCATTAGAGTGATGACTGTTGGTGTCCTATCCTGGAGTACCATTTGGTCTATATATTATACATGAAATATGCCTGTATTTTACCTAGTACATTCCCCATAATCTAAAGTTTCTGGGGAGTATTTTCCTGTACTATTTTGTGCCATTACTCTGTTCTTTCTCCTAGAAATTCATGAACAAATTGATAACTCGATGTTTGGGACGAGTACCTACAGTCTGACCTGTCCAAAGAGTGCCACAAGGGTCAGCTTCTGTAAGGACGTACCATGTTTGACAAGAGAAAAGTGGAAAAGTGCTGTCATTGGGTGAAGTGAAAGATCCATTTTAAAGGCTTTATTCATCAGCACCCCCTCTGTTCCTCGGAGACAAGGGAAGGCTTTCTTAGAGAGTCCTGATATAGACGAGGAAAGGCACCTGTCTTCCCTTGTCTCCATCATGACTGTCATGAAGGCTAAGACAGCTTTCCCTCGTCTCCGTTGTGACTGTCTAAGACAGTGAGAGACGAGGGAAGGCTGTGTTAGACAGTCACAACGGAGACGAGGGAAAGCTGTCTTCATGACAGTCATGATTGAGACAAGGGAAGACAGTCATCACTGAAAACTAGAAATGCTAAAATACTGTAGTGACTTAAGACTAGGATGTAAGACTCAACAGCTGGGCTATAGATGGAAAGTATAGAAACACTCATTGGAAAACTGAGTTTGTGCAAGTCCCTGCTGATTGCTTACTTCCATTTGAATATTTATGCCATATCTACAAACTACATAGTAAATTAGCGTCATTTGAATGCCCCTTTAAAAATCTCTACCCCCTTGTGACAAAACTATTAGTTTCCACGGCCCCTTAATGCCCAGAGGTTTCCTCCTTTCCTTAGTGGTGCTGGATGACTCTCTATGAGTCCATGAAGCTATGATACAATGATCTAATTAAATAACTGGCTTTAATTGATATCAATTAAAAATATGTTTTTTGCATGCCCGTTTCTGATTCAAATTATATTGTGTTATATGAAATGTCTCCTCCATCTTTAACACAATGCACCACTGGAAACTGGGAATTGAAAACCAACAGACTGGCTTGTCAAATTGTGCTTCCTATTGGTTTTATTTAAAATTGTGTGCAAACTGGGGAACTGGAAAAAAAGGGCTTTGTCTTTACTGCTCTTACCTTTTGATCCAAATCACTGTTCCCTAACGACTGGACAACAGCCCAATGCAGGGAGATGTTAGACGAGTTTAGGCACCATGGCCAAGCTCCTACAGTAAACTTTCAGTCAACAGTTGATCCTGCCTCATCTTCTTCTTCCTACACACAGCTTCCCCTTCCTCCTTCATACTGGTCCTCTACTGGTTTCTGTTTCAAAGTTTATATGATGCAAAAAGGGGGAACTATTAAGACATGTGTCACCCATATGCCCCATTCCACTACATACATTTCATAGGATTTTTCTCCAGTTCAGGTATGTCATTTATAACAGAGAAAGAAAATGCAACACTCCTGAATGTGCACTGCATAATAATACATTTACAGCTTCCTAAATGAAAGGATTGTTGAATTTCCTCTAATGTTCACTAACCATACCTTGGAATGCTTTGGCATCACCGTAATGAACTTGAAGAACTAAATGCTTAATTCCTGAATTTCCACCGACTTTAAATCCAACACCTGAAATCAGAAGCAGACATATGTAATAAGTGACAGAACTCCACAAAACTTAAAAGAACACCACTTTGAGGACAGTAAGAGATTACGTCTAATTACTATTGCTACTTTTCAGTCATAATATACACGGACAGATTGGATTTTTCTATAAAACTTATGATTTAATAGGATTTATGGTTCCTTAAAGGGGTTTTCCAAAAATCCCGGAAATCCCTCTAGGGGCTGAGGTAATAAACTCCATTCCATTCTATGATGGGAACCATGGGATCTGCATCAACATCAACAGTGGCATCAATGGTGGAGGGACATCCTGGGGACCACTTAAGACACTGATTGGGTAATATAAAACCAGACCAGGAGACTTTGCACTGCTGGAATTGGGAGTAGTTTTGGTTGATCCTGCTATGGACCCCAGGGTGTTTTCCAGAATCTGCTTGGGTAAAAGTTCTAATAAGCTCTAATAATTTGGAGATTAGATCTGAAAGAAGCTAACATATATTAAGGGGCAATGTATCCATATTACAGCTGCAAATCTTCTTCTAACTGAGGGACCATTAACCTGAACGAGCAGCATCGTAGATCTCTAAGGATCCGCCAGTCTGGGTCATTAAACTGACATTTGGTTGGATTTGCGGCCATAATATGGTCCAGATAATGTCCATTTTATGGATGTATAAATCATAAAAATGTGATTGAGTTGTGCCACTTTATTAGATCCTAAGAGAATTTAGCATCATAAAGTCATTCTGTACATCTTATAATAATTTGCCATGAACTGCAATGGATCCCACTATAGGAAATAAGAAAAAGCCTTAAACATTGATGACTATAATTTACAGTAGAAAAATTTCCATTCAACATTTTACCAATTTGTAAGTGTAGCTACAGGGTTTCCGACAATGTTACTGCACAAATGGTTCAAATATGTTTGAAGTACAAAACAAAAAATTTCCGTAATGCAAATCAGACATCATTTACGTTGAAAGATTCTAAGAACTATATAAATATGGTGCATCTCATTATATATTTCCAGGAAAAAGTCAGCAACTAGATCACAGTAATGCATCATACATGACATTTACTGACTGAAAGTTTGCACTATACTTGAAGGAATAGGTCATTAAACTCTGCTTTCTATTCCAAGGGCCTAAAATGATCCTCACATGTTCTGTCTAAAAATGAAAAGAAACCCATCATCAGGTTTTGACCTTATGACAGGTTCCTGCAGCTGTCAAAATCAAAAAGTGTAATTGCCAAAACAGTCTTCAACTCAGAACAGAATATAAAATCTGAAAATTTATCTGGCTCATAACTAATGAGTCTCAGGGGTGGGCACAGAGCGGTCTGAGTCACTGAAGTCACCCTGGTAAACCCTCAACGTATCTCCTAGCCCCAACACTCCGGCACCGTTCATAACACGCATGTGGGGATACATCAGTCGCTGCTCAGCTCTAGACCTGGGCACAGACATGTGAAGTCTGAAACCAAAGAGCAGAACGAACTGTGCATGTGCGGAAGTGGCAGATGACCCATGTTATATAAATATGTGGGAGATTTGAACCCTGTTGGACTTTTATTAGGACGCTGCTATGAACCATCCCCATGATTCATGTAGTTTAGCAATGACTGTTTTGATTTAGCAATGAGACAGGTACATCTACAAAGTTTTTTTGCTCCATAGAGCCGAAAACGTATTTTTTGGGAAAGGACACATTAGATTTGTGTGTCTTGTAATACACAGACATCTGTCATAATTTTTCAAAACTTATGACAGGCAAAGAAGAGGTCCCCGAGGAGAGCAATATTTTGAAGATCCATAAAATAAATTTAGGGATAAAAGCAGCCTTACTTATTAAAATGACAATGGCTTAAGGTCTGTGAGATGTTTCTTAAGGTCCCCATTCTCTCTTCTGGTCTCTCAACTTCCTGTTCCCTTTCAACATACAGTAAATACCTGTAAAGGAGCTATCGGACCTCGGAAACCTCATAACTGCAGCAATAGGGGATCTTATAGGGGAGTAATGCTTCTTTTATTTTTAACCCACCCTGACCCCTTTTCTCAAAATATATATCCCATTAGATAGTGGATTTAGATGATGCAGTTAAATAAATTGTGAAAACTTTTAACTACTTGCAACGGATATAGTTATGGGAACAAAATGCAATTCTGAATAGTGTACATGTTAATGCTAGCTAAACCTTTTATCGGTAAGCTCAATAGAGATTACATGTGCAGCTGTATTTAACCTAGAACTCATATTAATATATATGTCCTTTCATAGCTCAGTAAGCTCAAAACTCAGGAACAGCAGCGACAGGCTTGTGTTTAGCCAGAGAGATCATTATAGGTCACTTTGTGACGGGCATGGAATACATTTGACAGAACATATCATAACCGCGTTACTCATGTACTCAGAGCTCAGTTTATTGACTTCTAAGACATGAAATAAAAGCTGCGTGCAACCATTGTTCTCCTTTGCTCCAATATGGATGAAGCACTTTTGTAAATGTTTACATTTACAAAAATAGGCAACAGTATTAGGTTACAGCTGTAATACAAACATGTGCCTCCATGGTTACAGACTGCAAACAAACATCGTGTAGTCAGACCCTGCAGTTGTGCGTTTCTGTCTCTCCTCCGCTGTTAGTCGTATTATCAGATCGGATAAAAAGTAGAATAAGGGTTCAATGCCTGATGCATTGTAGCAACAAGCAGAGATTGACAATATTAGGGGGCTTTTGCACCTCCCAATGCAAACTTTATAAAGACAAACCATCATTAATACAAATTGTTTAGTTTCCAATGGCATTATATCCCCTATTTACACAGTGAGATGTGCCACTGACTACATAAAAGTTGCCTTTGTTGGGAAATCACTATGTACACACAGGCCAAAGATTGGGAACCAGTGCACAAAAATACTGTAATCTCAGTCACTGGATTGTTAGCCTGGGTAAAAGCGACTTTACAAGATCAGACTAAAGGGTATTGTAGTCTACAACAATGGAGAAGTAGGTTACTTGTATTAATGTTAATATAACTGAGATAGCTTGAAAAACTAATTAAATGTAGAATCCCTGGAACTATAAGAATGTGTATGCTAAGCTATAGATAGACTTTACCTGTACAAAAGTGTCAATAATAATTAAATAATGAGCACTATACCTTTTGGAAGCTTGGTTGGTGGTGCATTTCTTGCCCAGGCATACATAATACTAGACTTATCTGTGCATGGTCCGGCTCCACAGTCCCTAAGCAAAACATAAAAGTCATTATTATTTGATTGCAGATGATATATCTGCACATATACATTCATATATATTATAAAGGAAATCTATGGACACTTACTCATAAACCCAGGCACAGTGACTGTGGTAATCTTCTTATATATGTTATCTATGGCCTCCTTCCTTCAAATATCAACCTTAAAAATAATGCTAATGAGTATCATCTATGGTCTGGCTTTACAGACTGTTACACTGTGTCATCCCCCCTCCACTTGCTCTCTCAGAACTGAGAATATAGCAGGAACATTGGGGAGTCTGTAAAACCAAATCACACTGAGGCCAAGAGGCTATCCCTGTGGGCTCATAAGCTTAATTTTATAAGTTGATTTTGGGAGGAAGGAAGTCAAATATAACATAAGAAAATAAAAAAAGACAATAAAATAAGAAATACAATATAAAAAGATGATCACAGTAAGTGCCCCTTGTTTATCATGTTTGATTTTAGAATATTTCCGTTAAAAGTTAAATATCGACAGTAATTAGAAGTCATGTTAAATTGAACCTGTCACCACCTTTTCTCAAATGTCATGTGACCAGTATGACGTCATTGAAGGTCCTTTATCCAGTTACATAAGCAACGTCTACCCCATGTCTGTATCGGATCACATGAAATCACAGCATGCCTCCATGGACCTCTACGCTTTCCCATGCCTCCACGTTTCAGAAGTAACAGGACGTTGGGTGACATCACCCTGGTCACATGACATGAAGTGCCCAATGGTGTAACAGAACTCTCTCTTAATGTTCCACACAGCAGCATGTCCTAGCAATGAGATCTGTCAATCAGAAACAAGGAGGCAGGGCAATGCAAGTAAAATTTCTATGCAGGACTCACTTAGTGTGATTGCATCAGGTTTCATATAAGTTTACAAACTGTTTAACAGTGTAGCCATGGAAAGGGACCACTTAGGGATAAGGGCAATGCTTTTTAATCATAGTTTTGTTGGGTGGGTTAATTTAAATGGTAGGTTCTCTTTAGTATTAGTATTTCTTCCTTCTCGCAGTGCTCCAAGAGTAATATGATAAAACAATTATGGTTGTGAGGTTTACAAGTATCTAGAAGGGCAAATATATCTATGACAGCAAACACAGTATAATGAGCTAGACTAGCCCGAAGCATAAAGATCCAGACTAGCCCAAAGCATAAAAAGCCAGTGTGGGAAACTTGTCTTGTGATACAATTCCTACTGAAACTATAAGAGTTTATATTATCTTTTATATGCTAGATGTTTTTTTTAAATTTCTGTTTCTATAGAATATGAGCTCATTAGAATGCCATGGCCCCTTAACCTTATGTAACAATAGCGATTCGACGCATTTGGTCCCTAAACACAATGATGTCCTATCTTTCCCTGGAAAATTGTAAATGGACTTCCCGGGAAAACATTGGTGGAAGGTTAGGGGAAAAAAAACAGTTTGCCGGTAGAACAGAGCCCTAATGATGGTATCAGCAAACTCATAATATAGCCGTTATTGGAGGAACAATTCCTTAAAGACGTTCCCCTTCTGATCACCTAGTGCTGCTATTGAAGATTCTAACATTTTTTTTCTAGAATTTCCTGCAACTGAAGTAAGGGAACACATCAATATCAGCATGGAACAAGACGGATACAAAGAGCCTCAAACTGAGCAATGGCGTCTATTGGCAGAGGATGCCAGCAAGCACAAATAAATTCTCCTCTGATATACATCTCTAATTCATTTATCTGCCTGGAACAATTTTCTGGCTTCTACTTAGAGCCCCCGCCCTCTTTTAATCAAAGCGGTAATTGCATCAGATATTGGCTAACATGCTATTACTACGTTCAGTAGATGGCAAAGCTCCAAAGTTTATTTTGCAGTTACCTACAAAGTCACAGCTTTAGTAATATCTGTTGAATCTCTTGGCAAATTTCCCCCGTCTGCTCCAATTTAGGAATAACATAAACAGATGCATTTAAAACATCGGAAAACTAAAGGGAATGATTTACGGGGAGAGAGATTACAAGTGGGATTCTAACGGCATCAATGAAACGAGGCGTCATGTGCTAGACTGTGTTACTAAACAAGTCTAATGAAAATTACCATAGTGATTAACATGTCGGTACAATGGCTTATCACAGGATGGGAAGAAGCCATCGTGGGAATAAAGGATTTATATACAGATGGCAACTAAATAAATCAGGAGGTTATTGGTCTTGTGTGCAGTCAAATCTTACTTTTAGTTTTAATTATTATTTTACATGAATTTCCCAATCATTGAAAAATATCTGGAAATAAAATAAACTCTTTTTAAGAATTGTAATATTCTACTCAGTCTGAATGTTTTACCAAAAAATAATATACAATATATAATTAGGAGAATATACTCACCTCTCTCACTACTCCCACTCATCCATGGCACCGCTTGTCACTGCGGGGTCTCGGTATATTGAGGCTTTGCACCACTTATAAAACAGTGATTGAGAGCTGAATGGTGTTTTACGAGTGGTGCACACACGCATAAATCTATGCTAAATATATGAAAATACCATCTGCAACTGGGCAAGGTGCATCACCAATAGTAGCTCTGTGGAGAATATATTAAAGTGAATATAGTGGGTTGTGGCTGACAACTACGCACGGTGAGCGTACATCTCTGTATACATAGACCGGAAGCGCTGCGGCTGAATGCAAGCACCAGAGGAGGTGAGTATATGGTTTTTATTACTTTGTATACAAAGGCTGGTACAAAGAACCGCGACTTAACAGGACCTTTCAACCGTTTTATGTCTTTGGAGTTCTTCTGTAGTCAGTGGCTTTGGCCCTAGATAAATATGTGGGTTGCTTTCGAAAAGTAGCAAAAAAACCCCATCAAAAGTCGCAACTTGGACAACTATGGGGACTAGCATAAACTTGCGCCGAAACAGAAATTTGCTGCAAATCGCAAATAATGAATTCAGCCGTATTGTGAAAACTAGTCTATGCAAATAATGAAATTGGCACAAACAGGGTCTATGTCAAAGTGACTTTGCAGTGTCCTATGCTTATTTGGTGCAATGAAAACAGCATTTGTACCACAACTGTGTGAAAACAATGCCAAACGTAGACAAAAAGCCCAATGATAAATTAGCGCCTTTAAAGCCATATATATTAAAAAATCATATTCCTGGACAACCCCTGTAAGAGCTGCAAACCAATGATGGAGATCATTAAAGTAACTACAGGTTGTTTTTGCAAAAATACTAAATGACCTTTGTAAACACTTATCAAAATATCAAAGGTCATATTTTCCACTCCGTTCTCTCAACATTCAGCATCACTTTCTCTCCCCACCAATCATACAGCTCAACGGCAATAAAGGAGAGGCTATTGGAAGATTCTCTATAAGATCGAGGGATTATTTGAGACTAACTTGTTTGTAAAGAGTTATTGTATTTGAAAAAGTTATTTATATGGTAGTTATTGAGACGGGACAGAGCAGGCATTGGAAGATGATCCAGCCATAATAGAGAACTCATGGGTGGGGTTTCTGATGGCTGAAAGTTCTTACGTTCCTGGTTGTACCCACTACCAGCTTTATTAGGTAAAAGACTGTCAACACTTAGGGGCTCATTTAGCAAGGGTCGTGCTGCTCACTTTCGCCAGACTGTGCGCCTTTTTCCTGGGATTACACGGTTTGCACAGATATTTAACTAGTGTCTGCGCTGGGATTTTGCAACACAAATTGGGGGCGTGCCATCAGACAATCTGACTGATTTGGACTGAGCGTGGGATTTAACTTTCAAATTGTGTCGCAAGCCCAAGACCTAACATGCACCACTAAAAAGATGGTGAACTCTGACGGACCTGAGCGGGAAACCGACACATCCAGGATATCGGGTGCATGATCTAAGGGAATCATGGCGGAGTGCATTATCGTCGGACAATGCACTTTCAGTGAACTCCTGCAGCCGGCAAAGTAAATGACCCCCATAGTTTGGTATAGATAAAGCAGTGCACAAAGAGTTGAACGAGATGGAGAAGGTTCCTGTGACATAGGACACTCTGTTATAACAACAAATCTTATGGATTAAAATAAAGATTAATAATAAGTAGCAATACAGAAGGAGGTTTTGATCTGTTTTACAGAATTGTGAGCTGTCGTTACAAGGAGCGACTCATAATCCATCCTGCACAGACCTCAGCACCAAATATCATCCTTTAACTATACAGAGGCAAGTCGATTTTTTGTACATGAAACAACTCTAGTGTGCCAAGGTCATCAATATTGCTGCCGCACTTCATTCACTTCTAAAGAATCTGAAAACTGTGGGAAGTACATCAACGATCTTGGCATTAACGTTGAACTGATCTGGCTTAATCCCCCTTTATCTGAAGATTACCGTGACGGGATGAGCCTACAGCATGGATCCGGCTCCTCTTTGAACTTTTTTTTTCTATAAGCACATCAGTATTAAAATCATAAGCCTCATCCAGTCTGGGAAGCCTGATAAAAGATTTAAATATGGTGTTTTATGGTTTTCTTCTTTTAACAGTTTACATTCAATAACCGATTTCAACGCTACTAAATTCTGCAGATTATATTACATTTCAACACTACTAAATTCTGCAGATTACAAAATGATCCTGAAGACAACCATTTTGGATATATAGGTGGTCATACACAGAAATACCGTGACATCAGAGACTGTGGGGGGAATGGGGAATTAAGACTGGTGTTTATAACGCAGATAGGAACTGGTGGATTTTGTTGCTATAGTCTTTTTTAGGTTTTTTGGTGGAGACTATAGTGAATATGGTGGGCCGACACGTTCTCCACCCTCTCCGCCCTGTCTCTACCCCGACACACCCATTGTGACATGCAGGTCAGTGAGGTAAATTCATATGGTTTCTCGGACAGAAAACTGTCGGAGAAGCAATAATGAATCTACCCCGGGGAGCACAGTCAGAATAACAAAAGCATAGCCAAGATAACATAGTACCGTTTATACTTGTGTATAAGCAAAGTTTTTCAGCATAAAAAATGTGGTAAAAAAACCTCAAGTCGGCGTATACACAAGTTAATTAAAAAAAAAAATAATTAATACTCACCCTCCGGCGCCCGGATCCTTGGCACGGTTCCCGATCCTCGGCGCGGTTCCCGGTGTCAATTCTTCTTTCTTCTCTAGCCGGCAGAGTCGCTTCTATGCGATCTGCCAGCGGGTGCACACTCTAATGAGTCGATGTTGCCACTGATGACACAAGAGAGAAGAGGAGCCGCTGGGAACCGCGCAGAGGATAAGGAGCCGCACCGAGCTCCGGGGATGGGGGGGGTTTGGGTGAGTGAGTATTGACGGAAGTTGAGTATTAAGTTTCTTTTTTTTTATGTGCTTGATAAACAGGGGGCTGGCTGGCTGTATACTAGAGGGGGCTGGCCGGCTGTATGCTACAGGGGGCTGACTGTATACTACACTACTTAACACCTTGAAAGTTGAAGTGTTATTTTCAAAGTGTAAATTTAGCCTTATCCTTCATAAGGACCTTTCTCTGTCTCCAATAACTACCTACATACTTAAAGCAAAAAGGTCGCAAGGAAGGTCTCCCTCATCCAGCTTCCTCACCCCTCTGTACTTCATGTCATGTGCATTAAACAGACAGGGAAGAAAGAAAGATGGTGTGCAATAGAGGAAGAATGAAAGAGGAAATACAGGTACATAGGCTGCTGCACCTGTGCCCCCCCTCCTCTGGGGCTATGCTTGCAGGGAGCCAGGTAATGTGAAATAAAGTTCTGTAAAGTACTGAAATGATTCAATGCTGACAAAAAGCATTATGAAAATCAGCACAGCAAAAACTATTAGAACTGGTCACAGGCTAAAAATGACATCCTGGTGGCAGGTTCCCTTAAACTAATCACATTTTCTGGCCCCCACTGCAATTAGTGTGATTAGTTTCAATTGTTAGGTTAATTAGGCTCTCCACCGTCAGATGGGAGATCCTAGAATGAGAACACAGCATCCCAGACCTTGCAGTATAGGAAAGTAGAGAAGAAATTCCATATATCAGTAAATCCAACCCTATTAAACAGTGCAAAGTTTTTAAGTTAGCAGGGAGTGGCTAAAACAACCTTTTTATGGATTATAATGGAGTATACTATGATCTGTAGATTGATTCAGAACGACATATCCCACATGTGTGTACTTGTGCCATGTAGTGATCCCTGGCCTAGAACCCTGACCACATCATGTAGTAGGTAGAGTGACCTGTATGTGTATGGAAACTTTGGATTGCATCAAGTTTAGCGGTCAGGACACTGGTGGAAAATGCCATATTTTGTTGCCATTATGGCTTATGCTTTATCGCTCCTCGACGTCTGCTCAGCGCTTTACCGTCCTTCTGTTGCAGTCAATGCCGTGGAGAATTGACATTTTTAAAAGATAACAGCTAATTTCGCACACCAGAGAGACTGGGTAAATTGTCTTTCTAACACAAACCAGCGGGATGATAACTAAATGCAAAACTGAAATACTGTATAATTATGTCGATATGATTTTGTTCTGTTCTGTAAAGTTATTAAAAAATGTGTAAATGTTTCATTGGATTTGAATTTTATCTACAGAAAAAAAAATAAATCAGGACATCTACAAGTATATAGACCCTTAGGCTATCTGAACACTTAGTATTAATTTTATGCCATAATTTAGGTACATATCAGATTTAGGTCCATATGTAGGGGCACTGTTATTAAAGAGCATTGATCACCTATTCTGAAATCAGCACAGCCTGATAAAATACATTTCAATTGGTAACATTGACCTGGCCAACTACATATAATCTTATTTAAGGCACAACATACTTTGAAAATAAGATTTTTTTGAGAGGTTTTTTATTAATATTTTATGAGGAAAGCAATTACAGGCAGTGCCAGACTTATGAACAGACCCGACTTACAGATGACGGATAGTAACAAATGGACCGCTCTGTCCACTGTGACCTCTGGTGAAGCTCTCTGGATACTGGCAATTTGCTGTACTTTGACCCCAGGCTGCAATGGTCAACACTTAGTAAAGATCTCTAAACTCTATTGTTTATTCTAGTTCACATGACATCCCAAGATTGTGAAAATACTGTGTCTGGAGTTACACTTACAAAATATACCAGTTCCAATTTACATTCAACTTGTATGTAACCCGAGCACAGCCTGTATTCAATAGAAAAGTCAAATCTGGAGAGGCGACAGGTTTTCTTTAGAGGGAACCCGTCACCACATTTTTACAAACACAGCTGGTGATCGTTAAAAGGGCTCCTATGGGAACCTAACTGGCATCTTTCTTTTAGCCAAAAATTGTTTTGCTTACACCCCATAAATCAACTTTAAATTATATTACCTGGCATCAGAGGAGGCATGTCCTGCCAAGCCAGCCCCTCCCATCTACTCTTGTCAGCATGTCATGAGACCAGGGTGATGTCATCTAAGGTCCTTGACCCAGTTACGTTTTGAACGCCTATCTCATGTATGTATCTGATCACATGAAATCACAGCATGCCTCCATGAACTTCTACTCTTCCCCATGCCTCCATGGAGCCTTATGTGATTTCATGTGATCAGATACACACGTGGGGCAGACGTTTAAAATGGAACAGGACTTGGGTGACATCACCCTGGTCACATGATATCAAGTTTCCAGTGGTGTAACAGAACTCTCTCTCAATGTTCCACAAAGCAGCATGTCCTAGCCATGAGATCTGTCAATCAGGAACAAGGAGGCAGGGCAATGCAAGTAAAATGTCATATGTAGCCGGTTTCCGTTGCTTATATGACAACCGTTTAATACTGGGCTCCAACTTCGCAGAGCTGGACCATATATTTCTGTAAATGTTGGATTGTTTTTGTCCTCTAGTCGCTCCCAAAGATCGTTGTTTGTAAAATTATTCATTTTGGGTGGGTTAATTTAAATGGCAAGTTCTCTTTAATCAAAAACAATGTTATTCAATCATTTCCAATGGTATTTCTTCCTTCTCACAATTCTCTCCAAGAGTAATATGAGGAACCGTAAAAACTATTAGGATTGTGAAGTTTACAAGCCTCTAGAAGGGCAAATATATCTATGGCAACATACACAGTACAATGAACTAGACTAGCCCAAAGCATAATGATCTAGACTAGCCCAAAGCATAAACAGCCAGTGTGAGAAACTTGATATAACTCCTATTGAAACTATGAGAGTTTATATTATCTTTTATATACTAGATTTTTTTAAATTTCTGTTTCTAAAGAATATGAGCTCATTCGGATGCAATGGCCGCTTTACCCTACGGAACAATGGGAATGCTGTGGTTTCATGTGATTAGATACATACATGGGGTAGACATTTCAAATGTAACAGGCTGACATCACCCTGGTCACCTGACATGAAGTGCCCACTCATTTACAGAGTTCTCTCTCAATGTTCCACACAGCAGCATGGCCTAGCAGTGAGACCTGTCTATCAGGAATAAAGAAGCAGGGCAGCGAAGTGAACATTGTATATACCGGACCGCATAACAAATAAAGTCCTTTTAGACTCTTCATTACTAGTAAAACACTGGAGAAAAAAGGCCATTTTACATCTCTGTTATATCTTCAGTTATTTGTAACCATAAGTGTTGTTTTTGCTCACAAAAAAAACTTAAAACAGGAATGTGCCCTTTCTGTGGTTAGATTACAAGAACCGAAAACTACACCAGGATTGTTATAGTGATATACGATGCAAGGAGTCCCTGCTTCCCAGTGGAAAAACAACGCTGTGTGCTCCTTACTATGATGCTTGAAGTTCGGTCCCCAGCAAATTGCTTGATCCATGAAATCCAGCCACCACAAGGTATGGGATTGACGCACCAAGCACATTCATCCGTATTTAGCCTACCGGATACAAAGAACTTCTATAAAGGAGTTGTGAACCCGCCTTAACCTTTGATTTAGTAATAAAATACAGTAGTACTATATACAATATTCCTTGCACGGAGGAAGCATAATAATCTTTCCCCAGTAGACATAGCAAGTGTTTGTTTTTCCAGCTAGAAGTTCAGGACACTTTGTCTTTCAAGCATCACATTTCAATCAGTGCGCCAGAGGCATAAATAAGGGGCGAGACCCACTTCGAATAAACATTGAAATCTGAACGGGAAAGTAATTTGCATTATTGAGGTTAAAGAGAAATATTCCCCAGGGGAAGCCGGTTAGCACTAGGACGCATCACGCTGCTATCAGTGCGGTAGAGCAGTCCACGTCACTGGCTTTCACACACTGTTAATCAGACTATATAGGCATAACCCAATTAAGAGCAGTGATGATGCCAGGACGAAGTATTACTAATGGATTAACCTTTTAGTGGGTTCAATATTGCTTGTGTAAACACTATTCATTTGCATATAGCTCATCCATATTAAAATAGTCATTCTAAATGTCAATAAATAATGCATACTATGGTTACGTTCATCTACAGAATGAATAGGAATGGATACACCCGTATACATAACTCAAGATTATAAACAGGGACCATAAAGAAGCCCAAGAAGGTAATTTACTAAGTGCAGACACAAAGCGCCGCCTGCGGAGACAAGCTCATTCATCATCACTCGCACCAAGTTATGAGCTCATTTGTGTCCACCCAATGAAGCGAAGACAACATGGACAGATTCATGCGTTTACATTCACAGGTCTTAAGGGAACAGCATGTCCTTATAAAAAGAGAGATGGTTATACCACAGGCAGGTATAAAACAGCAGCCGCTTATGAACGTCAGCCCAATAGTCATTACTCCAAAACGGTTCTCAGTTACATTTTATATGTATGATAATGCAAGGGTTTATCGATTGTCAAATGACAAAATCAATTAATAAATAATGCAGTGATATGCGCTTTGACCCTTTTGCAGGGTTTTCTTTCAAATTGCCGTATCAACTCTATGTATAAGCTACCCCCTTCTTAAAGGGAACCTGTCACCACATTTCCTATACAGTTCTATTAATAGACAGCCTTATTTTAGCTAAAAATTGTTTCGCTTACATCTTCATAAATCACCTTATATTACCTGGCATCAGAGGGGGCGTGTCCTGCTCAGCCAGCCCCTCCCATCTAATATTCCCCATGCCTTATGCCTCCTTGCTGGTCACAGTTCATGTCATGTGACCAGAGTCACATAGTCTCAGGTCCTCTAGCCTCTTAATAATAGCAACCTGTACCCCATCCATATATCTGACCACATTAAGTCACAGTAGCCTCCATGAACCTTTACTCCTCTCCTTTCTCCATGGAGGCTGCTGTGATTTCATGTAATCACATACATGGTGTACAGTTTGCTATTCTTAGAAGGCTAAAGGACCAGCGATGAGATCACTGATCACATGTCATGAATGTAACACAAGACACCATGTAAAGAAATTCAAGCACTAATTGTTGTGAAAAAACGGGCAATGTGCCGCTGCCGGAATGCCATTGCATTGCAGCTGCATATACATTTCCACAGACGGCCGTCTAAATGTACCCTCAGTCTCACCCTAGTCTGCACTACCTGTAATCTCGGCAGCAGTGAGTACACTGTGTGAACGGGGAAGTGCTCATTCAGAATGTAACAGTCTATGCAACTTGAGCATGGAGGGGCTTTGGTAACATGCCCATAGCCGTTCTGATTCATTAGCATAATTTTAAAAGTTGATTTTAGAATGAGGCCACAGATCACAAATACAAGAAGATTACCACAGTGATGATGCCTGGATCTAGGATTTTGATGGTAGATTTTCCACAGTGGCTGGTAACGGATGCCATGCAATAGTATCCATCTCCAGTGGTTTTTACATTTAGGACTTTATCTATTATGCAGAGAAAACCAAAACATAGGGTGGAAAAAACCTTGCATTTGAGCATTGTAACCTGCCAGCTGCACTTCTGTCTTCAGACTCAAATTTCCTATGTGCTCTCCACAGAAAGCAAACTCAAGTGGCTGAAATGACAGTGTTAAAATGTCCAGTTGAGGGAAAAGTGAAAATTTCGGTATTGTGAACCCCACATTTACCAAGGTCTCTAACATATAACTCTGAAATGACCAAAGTTTTATGAAATTATATTTACATGGTATAAATGGTAGCAGAAGTCTAGAAATGCCTGAGGTGCATAAAATTTAGTGGAATGGAAGTGATAATTCTGGATCTTTCTAGCAGCCTCACAAACTACATTTCCGAGAAATGATTCATTATAACAGAAAACTTCCTAAATAATAAATACAGCGATCCACAAAGAGAATATTCCTTCTCTATATTTACAGATGGAGACCATAGAGGAGCTGACATGGTGACAAACCTGACAAGAGGAGGTCACGCTATATTGCTTGTCACTTCTAAATTAGCTTATCCACAAGTGACAATTTATTGTCACTTTGTTATTAACAGGACAAACCAATAAGGCAGCAATAGTTGTCAGATGATATAAAAAAGTGCCAAACAATAAGGAGGAGGATCTCAAAAATGGTGACTGCTGATGGAATAGCAAAAGAAGTAATAATAAAGAAAGAGAAGATTTTGTTTTATCATTTATACTTTTTATAAGTTTGCTTCCGACAGTATTTACTAAGTTATCATCATTATCCAACCACCCACGACAATATTATTATTATTAATATGATGATATAATTTACAGATCAGTGAAGACAACAGATTCATTGATAAGAAAATTAAATCTTGGGAAAATTTTTAACCGCAATTTGCATCCAAAATGTTGGAAGCTGAGAGATCACCTACCAGTATTCTTCGTTGGAAGCAGGGGAGCCGCATCCGAACAGAAGCATGTGATGTGTGGTATCCATATTGGCATGAGGCCTGAAGTCCACTAGGATAAAAAGAACAATATATTACTCAATAAGAATAGCGTTGCATTTCATTGACATACTAACGAGTCCAGCACCAGTCACACAACCTGACAAAGGCCACCAGATAATCCCATTATTTCTGTCAATGTAAATATTTATGAAACTAAAATGAATACACAAGACATTCCCTTTTAAAGTGTGCAACATATTTTCTCATCACTGATGTACTTTTGTAGAACTCAAGCCCTTACAAATCAAATAAAGAGTTCACGTAGGTCTTACTAGACCAAATGCGTCTCATTATTCCCTTTGTCTCGAACATTCATGTTTTGTTCCAGTAACAAAAATTGCTTAAAAGAACATATTTACTAATATCCCAATGCCACCGTCACCAGGCCTTATGTTCTCATCAGGGTGAAAAGCGTACTGGCAAAACATCCTATGGCTACCCATATCTCTCGTCATGAAGGAGTTGAGATGATAGCAAAAATAAAACACTGTAAGGAACTCATTTAAAACAAGTATAAGACTCATTTCACCATTTTCACCAAATTCAACTCTTTGGATCTTTTAACTGTTGCTTTTCCATGGATTTTGGCGCATTTCGAATGTCTGAAGCCACCACAGTTCCCATGTGATCATGATTGTTACTTTGGCATCCAGTGTGCTAGTGAGGCTCTCTAGTGTCAGGTGGGTGGTACCAGGCTGTCCATCTCAGGACATCCCATCTAACAGTAGAGAGCCTACTCACCATATTGGGCACTGCAAATAATGGCACAGATTGCTCAGGAATGTTGAGCGTGAGAGGAATACGTTCAATTGTTGAAGAATCACAGGAGCGCGACCGATTGCAAGATCTATAATATATGTAACAATATAGATGATACTCCCCTCACTGATCACTCTAGTTAAATATACTTTTTGTCCTATGCTGGTTTCTACCTGCATCATGAAACCCTATAGGTCTCCAGGTAATTGACTACAGTGGTGACCAAACACAGCCACTAATTCTGTATAAAAGTCTATATGAAGAAGTAGGGAGTTGAACCCAGATAGAGGTCCCAAGTGTTCGATCAATTGCAGAAGATGATTGATGTGTCTCTTAGCACAGTCGCGATTGCTATAGTCAATAAGTGAAGAATAGGACTTCACTTATTTGACATTGCAGGCATATCAGAGGATGCAAGAGGTGGCCAATGGTGTGTATAGTGTTTTCACGTCTGCCTGCAGGGTCCAAAAAAGAATATAGAAGTCTTATTCCTGTTTTGGGTGTATTATATCCCTTAGTTCAGTCTGTGTGACAACTCAACTGTGTGACAACTGCTCCATTTTAACTAGGGGAAAAGGAGCTACATTTCCATTTTGTATTCGCCTAGAAGTTAGATCCCCAGTGACCATATGGTTCAAATTACCTATCCTATGTAAAGGGTGGATAATTGTAATTTATATGGCCTATCCCTTTGGGGTCTAGGCCACACTGGTAGGATCTTTTCTTCTATAATAATTCCAGTGCACTACAGGGAAACATTCTTTTCATGTTAAAACATAAGGTTCAAGTTGACCCAAAACTTGAAGAATAAACCCAAAGATAAATACTATTAATTTTGCTTTGGTCATTATTTAGAAAAAAAAAAACTATGATAAACCTTTATAAATGTTTTAGATTTACTTGACTTCCTGGAATACCAGATAACTAACATGCAATGTTTATCAACATTTAGAAAACACAAAACTACAGATGGTTATTACCAATTAAACACTATCATTTTCACCACCAGAAATCCTAGGGTAGACCTCATCTCTATGAACACAAATTAATGTGCAGTGCACAGTGACAGATCTAAAACAAAGACCATATGAACAATGCTTGCCAGAAAATAGCTGTCTCCAGTAACACAACAGATATGAAATCTAAATATAGTACTTCATGTCGTAACAAGAAACAAAAGCAATGTATGCCATGTGAATACAAGGGAAGACCGTCTGGTTTAGGCTCTTATTCTGTACAGCACAAAAATTGGTTTATGTGACTTTTATAACATTTCATCGAGTTGCCCTACCAAGGTGACTAACAATGAGAGCACAACTAGAGACAACTCGTACTCAATTATGTGGAATGAGTTGCAGCAAAACAAGGCAAAAAGTCAACTTTAGATAATACAAGTATTGAAAAACCCACAGACTTAACATTATATTTGTCGAATACTTAATAGCCCCCCCCCAATGTGGTTTCATCCCGATTTCCTTTATATACTTTTTTATTGAGTCATGAATCAAGTCATAGAATCATAAAACTAAGTCAATGAAGACTCATACAAAACAAACAAAAGCATGACAGACTATATTCTCAACATAACAGAGAAGTGAATATGAAGTATACAATATAGCAAATGGTATCACAGAGAATCGGGTCATTTCTGATATGTGTGGACCAGTGTAAGATTTAGGAGGGCAAAAGATAAAGGGAAGTATCAGAAACATTGATTGGACAGAAGGGACTAGAGTTCTGGTTTCAAGATATTACCCGTTTGATTCTATACCTGAGATCCCATGTGGTGTAGAGGGTTTTGAGGGAGCAGCCCATGGCCGGCGCCAGCACCCGGCTTACTCGGGCAAGTGCCGGGGCCCCAGAGCTCCCAGAGGGGCCCATGGCATGAGCTGGCAAGATGATAAAACTCAATTACATCGGCTTGCTTGTGTCGCCAATGTAATTGAGATCCGGCATGCTGGCATGGGTAACAGGGGGGCGGCACCGCAAGCTTATCCTCGGAGGACTCTGCAATTGACACGCAGAGCGTCCATCACTGTGCAGGACGCTGGCCGGCGACGTGATGACTTCATGCCGCCAGCGTCCCTGCTGCTGCACAGTACACGCTGCGCTGAAGGTGCTTAATGTGCATTTAACTAATTCATGGGGCAGGGGGATGTGTTTATCTGTATATATCTAATTAATGGAACCTGGCTGTTGCAGTTAAAAGGGGCTGTATATTCATTTATGGAGCAACTGTATATTAACGCCTTAAGGGAGCAGTGTTTTTCCGTTCTTTCACTTCCCACCTTCTAAAATCTGTAACGTTTTCATTTTCCGTGTACAGAACTGTGTGAGGGCTTTTTTTCTGCATAACAAACTTTACTTCTCAGTGAAATTATTTATTATTCCTTGCCGTGTACTGGGAAGCGGGAATATATTCCAAATGTGGGGATATTGACGAAAAAACGCATCTGTCACTTTATTGTGGGCTCAGTTTTTACCATATATGTAGGTTTTATTGTATTTTTGAAAATGAAAACTTTTTCATACTATTGTGTAGGAGCTGTGTGTGGTTTAATTTTATGTGAGATGAGCTGACGTTTTCATTGCTACCATTTTGATGACTGCGACTTTTTGATCACTTTGACCGCCAGGAATAACCACCTTTATATTTTGATTAGGCATTTTGAGACGCAGTGATGCCCATTTTTGTGATTTTTACTGTTTATTTAGTTGTATATCAGTTGTAGGGAAAGTTTTAGTTTTAACTATTTTTTAGACCCCCTAAGGTGTGAGCTAACACCAAGTGTAACAGAGGTCAGTTATTAGTGAGAGTTTTGTGTGAATATGTACCCACCCGGAATGTATTTGTTGTAGTAGGAAAGCTGTTGTATATCTATAGAGATTAGGTACCCCTAAACCTCCTCTGGTTCTGTTAGTGTAAAGAATTGCCCTCCATATAAAAGGAGAACATCTGTTTATCTGCCAGTAAAAGCATTTTTTAGGTTACTATCCTCCCCATCCATGGAAGTAAGCTAGTTTTTAAGGCATACTGGTCTTTTTGAAGGGAAGAAAGAAGGGAGGACATATACATTTATGCCCAGTGTTTAAAGGGGTTGGAGAGTTTAATGCCTAGGTAGGCGATTGCTTCTGCTTCCCATTGGAAGGGGAACTCTCGCGATATATATGAGATATAGTCTCTTCTTTTTAAATTCTGTAAAATATTGTAGTATTTGATTTGACACCAGAGTTCCTATGTGTTTCTTCTGCTTCACTCAGGGTTATAGGAGGCGAAGTGCACCTCACTAATTCATTCAGTCACGATTAAGGGTGGAAATACCACCTGAAACGCGTTGACCTTTGAATATTTTTTCTGGACATGCACGCTTGAAAATAAAACGGAAGACACAGTTTTTCACAAATGCTGGATCGTGACTTGTTTATTTTGAAGCTGCATCTTTACACCAGCCAACCTTACAAGATATCAGCTTTAAGAACTGACTGTTCACTCTAGTGAAAGCTTATTCATTGAATTGTACCTTGTGTCAGACCTGAAGGGAGAAGCATGACTCCAGGTTCTAGCAAAGTTCTAGGAATACAATGAAAATGAGTCCTGCTCCTCCCTTCAGGCTCCGCGCCATTCACTATTCAATGCATTAGCTGTGAGTGGAGTGTTCCTCTAACATCCACTAAGCACCAACTACTTTACATAAGGAAACAGTGATAAGAATGGAATTATTACCAGAAAACACCAATCTAGACATAGGGTTTCTTTTCTTTTATTTCTGTATTCCCTACAAACAGAGTTTCAGAGATTTCAGACCAAATTAGTATTTCTATGGAGAAAGCACATTTCAGCCTGCAATATTAGAGGTCTGCCGAAAGCTTAGGCTTGGCAGAAAAACATAATAAGCATATTATGGGAACCAAATTTTTTTGCCAACCATGAAAGCACACACCAAAGTGAATGAATCAAATCACTGCTGCCTCATCTGATAAGTCCTCCAGAAGGAAACCAATCAAGCGGACTGCGGATATCCAATACAACGGAAAAATTATCTTCTCTGCTCAGTTTCTTTTCTTCAGACATGCCAACTTCTAACAAATAACTTCAGGGGGTTGTAGACGGATGTAAAAAAAAAAACTGTATAAGATGCAGAAATTTTAATACGTAGATCCCCTACAGACTACCCCATTCCATTAGGTCAGTAAGACAAACTAAGTCCAGAATTAGTTCTACTTCATAAGGGGAGAATAGTGGATTTAACATAACTTTTACTCCATACATTTTATATATATTCCAAAACAACAGAATCAACAAGGTGAATCATTTTTTTTTTAAAAGCCTACGGACCACATTTACTAAGGCAGGAAGGAGGCCATGGATAACAGATATAAGAAGATTACCACAGTCACAGTGTCTGGATCTATGAGTAATGTCCCTGGTTTATCATGTTGGATTTTGATGGTAGATTTCCTTTAATAAATAATGTAAAAGCTATTAGGAGCTTTTTTCTGACAAATCATTGTGCCAGTGTAGTTCACTAGGGGGACGAAATCATTCATGGCACAAAAACCAGTCTCTTTCTCCTACCCAGATACTGTGAACCATCAAATCTGTGGTACATTTAATCTTTTATTAGGTGGTGAAATGAATACAAATTTTTATGTCCTTGGTGATTCTTTGTTGTTGGCATTTTGTATACATTTAAAAGGTGGTCCCCTACTTTAGAACAACCGTAATACAGACAACCCCTAGTTACAAACGGACCTCTGGATGTTGGCAATTTACTGTACTTTAGCCTTAGGCTATAATAATCAGCTGTAGGAGTTATAAAAGTTGTCTGCAATGAAGCTTTATTGTTAATTCTGGTTCTTATGACAATCCAACATTTTTAAAATCCAATTGTCACAAAAGACCAAAAAAAAAAAAAATTCTGACTGGGGCTACAATAATAAAATATACAGTTCAGATTTACATACAAACCTACCTATGTAGGTAATATGTAACGTACATATATTTAATAAAAGTTATATTTTAATCCCAGTACCATGCTTCATATTGTGCTTTAAAAGTTGGTGGAATGGTTGTCATTTTTTTGCTAGTATTAGTTAAACAATTGCTTTAACAAATAGGAAGTGCAGTGTTTATTAAGGATTACAAAAATGTTTTTTTCTATATGGAGGAATCCAGCGAACAATTCTAATCAGCAGCAAAAGGCCTTCCCCTAGTGGCTGATTACCAAGTATGGCCACCCATAGGAATCCTAAGTATTTAATCCCCATGGTAATGTGTCATTAGTATAGAATTTGTTGATGAGCCATATGTCCACAAAAATGGACTCTGCATTATCTGTTTGTCATTTATTTTTGTGGATCCGCAAAAATTTGAAACTGGCAAATGGTGGGGGGAATTTATCACTGCTTCTACGCCACTTTTCTAAGCAGTGAAATAATCACATTCTTGTGCAATGCAAAACTGTGATTATTATGCGACTTCGCCACCTCTATGCATGGAGGCAAAGTTTTGCAGGTTTTTAAAAAGTGCTTTCTAAAAACCTGCGAATGTTCTTTTGCCGGCCTTTACACAGAACTACACCAGAGCGGACCTGGTCTCGATCACACATAGCCTTGAAGGGTCATGTGTTACCTAGCATCTTTTGCACAAATACACAGAGCATGTTGATGACACTAGTGTGGCATCAGTATTTTTCACCAGACAACTGACTTTTTATGGGAAGGCCGGAAACAAACAAGAGAAGGAATAGGACCTGATCGGAGTCTTCTACAGCCTAAAACATGTTCATATGCATGGGTCTACTGAAATTAATGTGGCAGTTAAAAAAAAAAAAAAAAAAACAGAGAGCATGCAGACAAAAAAAAGAAACTGTCATGTGCATGTGGCCTAATACTGCATCTTTCCATACAAAACTATAAATCAATCAGCTCAGCTAATCCTGGTTCTATACCAGGACTACACATACAATGTGATATGTTTCCTTTCAACTCGCCGTTAGGTCCTAAATATTTCTTATTGTATCACATCATGTAAAGATTTATAATAACTCCAGCCAACAACGATAAAAACCCACCAAAAATGTCAAAACACAATTTTCAAATGTATAACTCTTAATAAAAATAACAGGAAGAGTGTATTCAAGATGAACAATAGATCAAATAATAAAATGATGCCGTAAAACTATATTACCGCCATTGATCCCGTCACCCTTGCTACGGCACACATTAAATTGTGACACGCCGCGGATTCAATCAGTCACCATGGAGAACAGGAGACATTTGTTTACTGGCCAGTCATGTGAGTGAAAGCTATGGATGAAGATGATAGCTACATTTCTTGGCTGAGTAGCCAGATGTCAGGCTCAATCCTTCCAAGTGTCGCTAAGACACCCTATAGCCATTAATATTTTCTGCAAACTATAACATAAACTGCCAGGACATTGCAGTGAGAGAGTAGATGTTCTTGCCTCAATCTGCAGATTCACAAATCAAGACATCATTACTATTCATCTGTATGTTGCAGATAAATAAGTCAATTCACAAAGGTAAATGCAGTAGACACAGGTACAGACTAGCTACTATCATATTCAGTGCTGATGATTAGATATCACCATTTTACAGGATGGGACAGCCATTGACATTTTTATGTAGGACATTCAGATGGTCGAGGAGAATAGAGAAACATCTAGAATGACCTGTTCATGTCATCATTAGAGTAACAGCTTATGCAAACAATCATGTTCAGTCCCGTTGTGCCTCGGACTGGAGACAGCTCTTTGGCTTCAGCTTATTGTTTTGTAAAATGCATTGAGTTCCAGTCTTATTATTAGCTTTTGTCCCACACCTGAACAATGGGTACAAAATATTAGCCTTGCAATTAGTCTTCAGTATTGGGAATGTGGCCAACACATGGAATGTGGACATTCGAAATACATTTACTTGCATAATATTCCTCTACCTCTCAGGGGCTACAGCTTCTATGTAGCCCTCCATCTCCTCATGTTATATACTACAAACACACCAGGTTTACTTCATGTAATCACATCTTACAGCTTTTTCCTTTATCTTACAATCCTACTATGTGTAGCTTACTATATGTATCCGATGGCCAAACACATCAAACATCTTTTGGCCTCCCTGAAAATGTTTGGCCAAGCTTTGCTGTCTTTTCTTATACAGGCAGTCCCCGGGTTACATACAAGATAGGGTCTGTAGGTTTGTTCTTAAGTTGAATTTGTATGTAAGTCGGAACTGTATATTTTATCATTGTAATCCCAGCCAGAACTTTTTTGGTCTCTGTGACAATTGGATTTTAAAAATGTTGGGTTGTCATAAGAATCAGGATTAGCAATAAAGCTTCATTACAGACGCCTGTGATAACTGTTATAGCTGTTTATTGTAGCCTAGGACTAAAGCACAATAAATTACCAATATCCAGTGGTCCGTTTGTAACTAGGGGTCGTAGGTAAGTCGAGCGTTCTTAAGTAGGGGACCACCTGTACATCAGAAGACAAAGATGCGCCAAAGATTGGCCTTCCTGACTGTTGTCTCAAGTTGTTTCACTAATAATGTTCTTTCCTAATAATGCCATCCATTTTGTTTCATAAATGGTTTTCTCAGTCTTGCAAGCTTTTTTTCTTTTTCCTCCAAATGTAACAATGGGCATCATGGCCAAAAAAGTTTAATTTTAGTTTTGTCGTCTGCAAAAAAGTCCTGCATTTTCATACATTAATATACCTTTATCAATTTTTACTTTGGAGTAATGGCTACTTCCCAGCAGAATGGCTCTTCAGCCCATGTCAATACAATACTTCTTTCACTGTAGATAACCAGCTTTAGCCAGCATCTTCACAAGATCTTTGCTTTTGTTCTTGGGTTAATATGCACATTTCGGACAAAGGCACGTTCATCTCTGGGATACAGAACCAGTCTCCTTCCTGAGGGATATGATGGCTGGACATACGCATCTCGTTTGTACTCGTGTATAGTTGTTTGTACAAGTTTCTTGAAATTGCACCCAAGGATGAAATAGACTTTTGCAAGTCCACAATTCTCTTTCGGATGTCTTGGCTAATTTATTTAGACTTTCCAATGTACCTTCAAATTCATCCACATGCATGTCTCTAACCCAGATGTTGCCAATAAACCTATACGAAGCATTTGAAGAAATTGATTAAAGTAGTAATCTTTGTTAAAGTGTGGCATAACAACAGGGGTGGCAGCAATAGTAGTTGCTATGGTGCCCACAGTGTCAGGGGCCCCAGGCCACCCGAACTGCCACATTAAAGAATGGAGCAAGTACACCATTATATACATATTAATCTGCACAGCAGACTGTGCACATTTTACGCAGTTCAAAGCTGAGCCGGCATCTCAGATGAGAAATGTCGGGTGAAGGCAAAATGGCAGGAGGAAGAATTTCTTTGGGGTACATTCACTGCTCCATCACTCCTCAGCTCTCCCATCACCCCACTGATGTCAGCTTATCATACAGTGAGCTCTGTCCCTATGTGAGTGACGGATCAGAAGGGAGGAGTTGTATTGGAGCAGAAAGGTGGGATTGAGCAACACAGACAAGGCACATGTTTTGTTTTTGTTTTTTTAAACCATCCAAAGCAAACACCGTGACTCAAAACAGGATTCTGGCAGAAACCCAGTTAAGTTAAATACACAATTATATAGTAATGCAAATGCTCGGAGAAGGCAGAAAGGCAAGGGAAATTAAATAAATATTCTACCATCAAGTGCTCTAAAATTTTCTTGTACACGGTGGTGTTGACTTTGGTCTTGATAAAACACAGTGGACCTTCACCAGCAGATGACATGGCTCCCCAAACCAAAACTTATTGTGGAATCTTTGGACTTGACCTCAAGCAGCTTGGATTGTGTGCATCTACACTCTTCCCCCATACTCTGGGACCTTGATTTCCAAATAAAATGCTAAATTAACTTTTATCTGAAAACACCACCTTGGACCCCTGAGCAGTAGTCCAGTTCTTTTTTTCCTTGACCCAGGTAAGATGCTTCCGCCGCTCTCTATTGTTCAGGAATGGCTTGACAGATGGAAAGCGACACTTGTAGCCCATGTCCTGGATACTTCAGTGAGTGGTGGCTCTTGAAGCACTGACTCCAGCAGCAGTCCACAACTAATCTTCCTCACATTTTTGAATGGCCTTTTCTTAACAATCCTATCAAGGCTGTGGCTTTTTTAGCATTGACCTTTTGTGCCTTACCCCCCCCTTTTGGATTATGTCAAAGACATCTATCAAGTCAGCAGTCTTCCCCATGATTGTATCGCCTACTGAACCAGACCTTTTAAAACGCTAAGGAAGCCTTTGTGGGTTAATTATTATAATTTTCAGAGATAATGACTTTTTGGTTTTCCTTGGCTGTAAGCCATAATCAACAACATTAACAAACACTTTAAAAAAAATCACTCTTAATATAATATAAGATTTTCACTTTCTGTATAGAATTACTGGGGGAAAAATTTACTTATTGCCGATATTCTATTTTATTGAGAAGCACTTGTATATATGGTAGCTCCCAACTTTACGTTGGGGGAGATCTGTTTTGAGTAGTTGGATTTGTCGGATCAATCTTGTCACAGCTTTATTTGTATGACCAGCTAAAGTTAGCAAAATGATGGATTCAAAAGATGCCATTTATTTTCTTAAAAAAATAAAAAATCTAACTTCTTTTTAGTGATTAATTGGATTTTATTTAACAGAGATATTTTACAAAAAAGGGATTTTTATTATCAACAAATGTTGCAGGGAAACACATTGTTGTCATTATAAATGTATCTACATGCGCATTAATCTCCTATAACACACACCACACAGGCAGTCCATAAAACTACTTTGTATCGCCCACTGACTGTACTGTTCAGAGACAAAGATTTAGAGGAGAAATCATAGCCTAACAACCCAATAAAAAAATGAATAGACTGTAATACACAGTTACAGTACATTCCTACTGGAAAACGCATAGGCTTTCTTCACTGTTGTTTTATCAGTATACTTGACACTACATTAAAATTTCATCTTCTTTCGTAACTGTATGGATGAGTCTACAATCCTATGAGAACATTTTTATTAGAGCATTACAACACACGCATAATGCTTGATGAGTTGCAGTCAAGGCTCGGTGTAGGTCAGTCATATCCTTCCACACCAAATGGTCAACTAGGAGGAGGCTTTCTTTAAACTGTTGTTGTTAATCTATATTATATTCTGAGAAAAAGAGATGCATCCACTTCATTCTCAGAATTGCGAATGTCCGGCCCTGCATAGTTAATAAAATGATGGAATATCCTAGCAACACCCCTGGGCCCAGATTTTCACAAAATGCCTCATTTTAGTTTTCCCGTTTCAGCCACGATTTCGGCCAAACAGTTGTCTGTAATTAAGGCCATATATTTCAGACTGAATTGAATTCACTCCATCGTAATAATTTATAATGCTGTGAGTTCCAGTGTGAACACTCTATGACAATGCGGCCGATCCTCATGCAGATTCATGGTACATTGGATGTAGAAATCAAAATGTCAAGGGGTAGTTAAATAAACATTGGATTGGCTATAGGCAAGTCATCTTATCACATCTGCTCGCTACTGTCCTGGTTCCTCTAAAATGCGAACAGCAGGGAAGTGATACAGATTTTGATTAATTCCATTGGATCAGTAGGCATGTGGAACGTAACATTGTAGGTTACAAATGAGTCCAGAAATCTGAGGGCTTATTTCCGCTTTCTGATGCAGATTTTCTTTCCAATCAACCGAATTTTTACATATATAAATACATACATAAATCAGCCACCCGCACCTTTCTCTTATCTCTTGAGTAGCCAGTACGTCACCTATGTCTTGAATTAGCAGAGTAAGGTCCACACAGCTATTTAGGGAATGCTCATCCACATTTCCATTTTTTTTTTCCCCTGCTAAAAGCTATGTTTTTTCTACAGATGTTCTTCCTGCATATCAAGCAACACATTAGAAAAGCAGATTCCTCTGGGGTTTATTTTTCTTGCGTGTGACTCCATGGTCAGATCACTTTAAGTTCCCAATTAGAGAGAGCTTCGGACGTCATTGTGAGCTGCGGTAACCGAGCATCCAGCCCTGTGTCTTTGCCTCTGGCATTGGTAAATGTAAAAATCCTCATCCTGATGGACGGTATCAAGTAGACAGAGCAGATTTGAAGGAAAAAAAAAACCTCTATCAGGACATGAAAGACCATGTAAAATTAATATTTTATTCAAGAACACACACATGGTGCTTGTGAAATGGAAATGTGACAGTCAAAGCTTCGGAATAATAATCAGGCAGAACATAAGAACATTCCTATTATCTGCTGGAAAAGAATATTTCCACTATGTACATGTATGGGGAAGATTGCTATAAATGTTTGGACAGCACTTATTTGTAAATTTAGAAATTTCCTTAAAGTGCTTGTTCAGCATATAAAACTATGGTTAGACACTAAATTAACATGTATCAGCACCGTTCATTGGCTCAACACAAAACTCCAATTATGTGGTCCATTGACACCCAAGTGATGGGAAAGGTGAGGCTGCAGCAAATCCCAGTTTTCAACCTATACCCAATGTGCCATTTTGGTACCCTCTAAACCCTGTTACTGGCTATGGTCAAGAATTGTCTTCAAATTGCACATTAGAAGACGACATCACTGAATTTGGAGCAGCACGGATCAGGCGATCAGCATAGGAATCAAAGGCCGAGATATTATTTGCAGGAGGGCTGCACTGAAGATTTTAAGATTTTCATTAAAGTCAATTATTTCTTTCAAAGGGGTTGCCTTATCTACAAATTTTAGACAATAAGGACATCAGATCCTTTGTCCTTTGCTCAGATCGACCCTTCCCCAAACGTGATAATTGGCAGTAACCTCTCACAGCAAAATTGGTTGCTTACAAATTAATGAAACTGTTTCTCTTTGTCATGAGATTACCCCTTAAATTGAACCTTCCACCAAGTTTGGGATCTTTGGGTTTTCATACGGGAAACACAGCTGCAGTTCCAGGCCTTTGTGTAAACCACATGTAGGAAGGCCCCTCTGGATCATGTGGACATCTAAAATGGAAGGGACGGATGTTGTGCCAAAAATGTTTAGTTTTTTTCTACCTTGATTTGCTCCGTGTTGCATTGTTTACACTACTGTACAATTCTACTTGTCTCAAAATTTTGCTGCTCTTGCAATGTTTATACATTATGGTTTGGTGGAGACAACATCGTACCTACTTGGACCATGATTTTTAACCTGTACATAAGTCCTTCTATCCTTGCTCTGCTGGGTCCTGTGCGACCACCCTGTACGTCCTTTTTTGTAGCACAACTTATCTCTCTAGGATCCCTATAATCGAGTTTAGTGTAAAAAAAAAAAAAACCTTTGGTGCTGGATGTCATATCACAGAGATGTCTTTTTAAAGCAGGAACACTATAAGAAGTTGAATTAAACAGGAAGAGCTGAAATAAAAATCTGATTTTTTCAGAAATAACATACAAATACACAGAAAAGGATTTTGTATCATTTGGGAAACATTTAGTGATAGAGGTAGGGATCATTCTGTGCACTCTCTTTCATCCCATGTGCTCAGGCTACATTCCTCGCCGTGTACCGAATGCTACATTTTCCTTGGAATGTTGAAAATTATGTCTGAATTCCAGAGATGATGTCACTGCTCTGTGTCTCTCTTTGGTTTCCTTTCATTCTGTGTAAGGCTTCATATTCATACGCACAACAAAATATGCTGCAAATACAAATGAACCTACCATCTTCTAATACAATAAAGCTTTCTTTTAAGAGGCAGAAATCAAATGAAAATTTGTGTTCTTCATGGATCGGGGAAGCCCCGAGTTCATACAAGGTGAAACACATTCTATAAAGCACTAAACAGAAGCAGCGTCTAAGACCCCCTTCCGTCCCTATAAGAATTTGTTTCCAGAGAACATAGTTACCATGGAAACATTGGAGCCTCGGCCTCCAGAGATACACCATTCTTAGCCTCCCAGATCATTCAGATGTAACATTGATCACATCTACAAAGAAGCAAGATCATGCAAAAAATATACCCTATATAACAAGCATATCCATGACTTTAAGAAATAAAATGTTGATTTATATGCAGTATTCACCTTTGCTAGTGTGTTCCAAGTATAAATATGGTCCAATACCAGTAGATATTTATTTTGCAAAGAAAAGCAACACAAATATAAAAAAAAAAAATTGTAAAACGAGTCAACAATACACTATAAGGGTACATACACACAGCTGTATGCCTGCCTGGCTGCATATACCGGCACATCCCCACGGACGGCCCTCTAAATGTACCCCAAATATAAAATTAAGAATTTTTTTTTTTTTTTTTAAATCATCCAAATTTGCCTCCAAACCATTAGACAGAAGCATATATTTAGCTTCTGTTGACTAGAAATGTTTTCTTTGGTTCAGATAAGTAAACTATGAGCTTTAGTCCATGGAGTAGAACATGACTGATGATGGCTCACAGCGTGCGGTAAGGCTTTACATGAGGGAAAAAAGCTGTACTGCTCTTTACAGCATTTTAATTGTAATGAAATGTGATAAGCAAATTAAAAGGGCAGTAACTTTTCAACAGACTTTGAAAAGTACTACAAGAATCTATGGAGAAAAGTTCTTCTTTCTCAACTTTATCTCTTATCCACCCTGGCTTACAAGCAAGATGGACAGAGGTTCACGGAAGTGTCAAATTAAGTAGAAGTATATGGTTCTATGGTTATGGTGATGTGGTTGGTATATACCAGATAAAAGTGAAAAATAAAGCTATAGAGAAGAAAGCTGACTGCAAGTCACATAATGGTCAGAATCAGCGTCAGTCATGTATAGAAACGGGACTACCAATCCCAACACAAATGTCTGTGTTATTTGCTACTTGAAATAAAGTATGTAAAACTTTACCTGGCTCCCAGCTAGTGTGTCGCAGATAGGAAAAAAATCAAATCACAACTTCCATCTGCTGTAAAATATACTTACTGCATTCCTGGAAGGCAGAGAGCAGTGAGCATATTATACAGCAGACAGAAGTTGTCATTTAAAATTTTCCTCTCTGGGACTCACTAGCTGGGAGCCAGATAAAGTTTCACATACTTTATTTCAAGCAGCAAATAACACAGATATTTTTTAAAAACATATTTGGCATTTATGGTACTTAGTCTATAGCAACATGTCCCCTGATAAAAAAAAATAACTCCCCACACTCAGGATTGGCTGTAGAGGAGCAGCGGGCATTGCTATGCCAAGTGATGGGTTTTTTCATTTATTTGAAAAGGACACATGGAGAAGCGGTTTCCCAAACGTAGGGGGGAAACTGCTCCTTTCCAGCCACTCCCAGTGGACGAGTACCTAGTCACACAGCAGATGCTAATTAAAGGTACAATATAACATAAATTTTTTTTTTCCGTAAAACCTAATTTTTATACAAAAACACTTTGGCAGTGTATGTACTATGCTCTGTGGGGACTGGGGGAGTGCTAAAAATGGGTTTCCTGTTGACAGGTTCCCTTTAAGTAGGATACTCCTCACCCAAATAAGTGCTCTAGGTCTCACTGGCATTTGTAACACTGCACCTTACCCAGGTAAAGCTATGGAGAAGATCTAGTGTGTGCAGGGATAAAAAATATATAACATGTGTCTTCTCAGAAAACTTTCTTCACAATGTTCCTACGGATCATGTGGGGTGATGTCAAATATACTTTCGTTGTCCAAAGATCCCTTATCAATCAAGACCAAGGGGTAGATATTACAAACTGCATTCAGGATTAGATTCCTCCTTTCCTCTGCAATCAATATGCTATAAAAAGCTAAAAGGTATGGCCCGCTTATACTTAACTTTAAAAAAGTAAGTATAAGATCCTAATAGGTTTACCTATATAGTAATTACCCATGTAAAGCTTTTCATTTGCTGGAGGGAACCACAGACAACAGGACTTGTGACATCCTCTATCCTACTAGCTTTGGACGGATGAAGGGAGTTGTGCAGTCATTAATGTCTTCACACTCATCCAATATAACCAATACCATATCAATGCTTGGAGAAGTGTGGACATCCGCACAGGAAGTCCAGAGTCCTGCTGTCTGGGGATCACACGACCTGCGGCTCCCAGCAGCACCCAAGAAACTTTAATAGGGCAAGTATAATCTGGGTGACGCTATTGAGTTATTATACTTATCCTGTTAAAGTTTAGTAATTTAGTCTAGTAGGGCGGACATAAACTCCTGAGCTGTCAGATTACACAAACTCTAAGAAGAGGGAGCAGTGAGTCACAGCAGCTAGGTCTCCTCACCCACCATGTAGAGGTGTATTGCAGATTCCAAGACAAAGACTGCAGAGAAGAAAATACAGGCAGTCCCAGACTTAAGGACACCTGACTTACAGACAACCCCTAGTTACAAACTGACCACTCTCCCCATTGTGACCTCTGGTGAAACTCTCCGTTTGCCTTACTTTAGTCCCAGGCTGCAATGACCAGCTGTAAGGTGTCTGTAATGAGGTTTTATTGATTATCCTTGTTCCCATGAAAGCAAAAATTTTAAAAATCCAATTGTCTCATTTAAAAAAAAAAAAATTAGTTTTTTTATTTGCTGGACTTACAATCAAAAATTAGACCAGTTTCGACTTGCATACAAATTCAACTTAACTACAAACCAAAAGAACCTGTTTTATACGTAACCTGCGGACTGCCTGTACAAGTAACACAGACACCAGACTATGGATTTCGGAAATGTTTAGAGGTACGCTTTAGAGCTTGAGCATACATCATTAACTGACCTGGCACATTGATCCCAAAACATATTATACACTTTAGGTAAATAAAAAGTCCATATTATGGCACAGAAGTAAGCAGCGAGCCAGTGACAGGAAGCCGATATCTTACAAATGGCGCTGCGTGGTAACGCTTGCCACAGGCATCGGAACGCAACTCCCCAGCTTCAATTACTCACACAGCCCCCAAGACACAGTTTGTTATCTCGACTTTAAGTAGCTTTTTTCTGCTTTGTTACTGCGTTACATAAGATAAATGTCAGTTTAGGTCTCTGTGACAGACGATTAAGCTTATGATTTCAGAAGAAAAACACTTGAATAATGCAAAGAAATGATGAAGGCTTCTCTCCATGCGATACATACCTACATAGGCTTCATCCTTAAGCGGCAGTGGGTAAGACTTGCAGAGATAGGTGTCAGACTGAAAAACAAATTGATTGCTCTTAGAAACAAGGAAACATTCGTTTGGATTGTATGCATTTACAACACAACCAAAAATCATTAGAGAGTGACACTTTCATTTACAATACAGACAGTGGAGCGCAGAATTTACAACCTCATCACATGACGGATACAGAAAATCAAAATATCATAATCGGAGGGCGCTCGAGTAGTTAGACAGGATTATCTGAGGCACTTCATCTCATGTATATATGGAAGGGGTTGTCTCATGGCAACAAAACCTACCAATATGTCCCAACAGATAGAAGTAGGAAGTCTCCCCAACCTAGAGAGTCTCTAGGAGAATTGACAAGGTTTTCAAACTTCACCAGACACAGTACAGATGACCTATTAAAATCACATGGATTTATATAATATACATAATGTGTAAATATATATATTTCTACATTATTCCTGTCATTTCAGGTTTCTTCTTTATGCATTATAATAAAACAATAGGATAATGATGGTGGCCACAGTTATAGCGATAGCCATAACCACTTCAGCAAAGATTTATGTACTGAATGATCACAATGGCAATAATGATTTCAATGGTAGACTGTCATTAAAGGGAATCAGCTATAGTGTGTGGATATGACCAAACTACTTAGTTACTACAGCAGCGTAACACTTGCTGAAGTAACACACTGTATACATAGGGTCCAGTTTATTTACTAGGAGAGTGCTCAATCTGCCCCTAGAAGCTACAATGTATGCACAAATATATGCTACGGAGGCAAATTTATCTCAGAATTCTGAGTTTTAGCAAGAAGGCGTAGCTTTGTGCAAGTCTGTGTGTCAGTCTGTGTGTATCAGCTCATGTTTGCCAGCTTGTCTCTCATACCCGCTCACTTCGGCAGTGCAGAGAAGAACAGATGATGGCTTCAGTGTAAGGGAAGGGGGGATGAGGGACATGATTGAAGAATTTAGCTTAGAGACATAATGCTTCACATGGGTAACACATGCCCTTGTGACTCGCTGCTCCTTCTGGCAGAGTGCCAGGTAGGCTTACAAACTTCATTTTTTGGTGATAGGAACTATTAATTTTTTAGATTAAAAACAGAAAGTTAGTAAAGTGCTATAGGAAACGGACGATAGGTTTATTAGTAAATAAACATGAAGGTCCCCTCGAAGGGCATTTTTACATCCTTATATTGGTGTCTGATTCGCCACAGTGCAGCCTCTAAACTTGATAAATCTACAGCAAATATAACTCATGTTCATTTTCATGTGACTTTGGAGATTTGTTTTTTACAGTATAAGCGGATGATATTTCATATAAAAGAGGGAATACTAGAAAGGACATTATGAGGGGGCTGGTAGTTTAATGGGATAAAATTTTGTGACAAGTTTCTTTTAAAGAAATGAAAAACTCTATAAATTATTCAAGTAATATTACACATGACCAGCTGGAAAACAAGCTAGCAAAATGTGATATATAAAAAAAGCAAAGGAAAGAAAAAATCTTGCCCTGCAAATAACATTAAAGAAATAACATAGCTGTGGGTTCTGTGACCTTCCAATCATTTATCATAGAGAAAACACAAACCCAGCAGGAAATCAATGGAGAAGTTGGATGTATATCAGACATCATAGAACATCACATGGCTGAAGAATCATCTGTCTTCCCGGGACTATAGGATTACTTAGCCTTGGAAGAAAACACAACTTCTACTGCCCACATGTCATTCCCTTTATGACTTCTGCTGAAATTCTTGAATTAGTTGGATTTCAGCAGAATTTTGAAAAATACATTCAACAAATACATAATAAATGATACTGAGTGAGCAAAAAGCCAGAAGCTCAACTTCTCTTTAGTAAAACTGAATATACCAAGAATAAAATGCTATAGTGCTATATATTATGTGGCCATCAGCACAGTGACCACTGAAGGGAGGTCCCCAACCATACCTAAACTAATAACAGATATGACACCCGACAACGAGACAAATATCCAACCAATTCAAACTGATCTTAAAAGCGAATGGTTGGCCCAAAACCTATTAACATATGTAGAAATGGTTAGTATGATAACCATTTAGTATGATTACTAAACTGCTGTCTCTTTTCCAGCTGACATGGTCTATTGCCACTGAGATGTTACATCTGAAGCACAGACTTTACATGAACCCCTTAATGACTGGGCCTTTTTAGTTTTTGCTTTTCCATTTTTAACTCCACACCTTCAAAAATCTATGACTTTTTCAGGTCCTCGCGCACAGCTGGCTGCTTGCCGATGTCACTGTTTGTGAGCCACCAACATCACGAGGGAACCCGAAGAGGAGTCGAAGGTCCTGAAGGACCCAAAGAGGCACTGGAGCATCGGAAGCAAGAAGAGGACCTACGGGGACGTCGGAAAGGCGAGTACAGTGTCAAGTCATGTTCGGCTTTTTCAGCACAATTTTTGTGCACAAAAACTCGGCTTATACTCTGGTATATACAGTATTTTTATGTGAATTTATGCTTATGAGTTCGCTTCCCAGCACTTTTGTTGTGTTTTTATCTCTGGATCATCTTTCATCTATGAATTTTAATGCATATCTAATAAAATGATGTATTTTTATAAAATGGCTTTGGAGTTTAACCAGCATTTTATTATTTATGTGGCCTAAATATACTTGAGGCAGCACAGCTGTGTGTCATTGTGTCTTATATCCATCTCATGACTGTGATCTGTCTTATCTCTCTCTTTCTATGTGTCTAGATACTAATAGAATACTAGTGATACTACGGTAGTAGAATCTTCAGAAGGTAAATGAAAGTGTATATAAACCTTGTACCCTTATAATCTAAGCACACTGTCAGCACACAGCATCTGGTAGCACAGAGGGATCATTAACTGCTTGCTGAATTTTACACTGACAATTACTGGACTAAAAACATTAAGAAAATTAAGAAAAACTGAAAACTAAGGGGTTATTATCTTTTAATTATCTTCACTGTGTAAACATCACTAGGGGATTAAAATTTGAGGACTTTCTTTCTGCCAATGTATTAATTTCTTGGATGAATAACAGAAGAATACCTAGAAGAGTGATTTTAAGAGCAATAGAAGTATAAATGGACTACTTTAAAGAGCTTTTCATCAGACCCATAACTAGCGAGATCACTCCCCTCATACACACGTTCATATATTTATAATATACCGGTATATGATTATAAAGGAGAGACCCACACAGCAGATTTTCTTGCTATACAGTCATTAATGAGAGTTCCTAAGTGAACTGGAAATTGCTCTCAAACAATAAACTTTATCTGCTGTCTTTAACGTAATCCAGATCTGTTATTCTGGCAGTCAAGCGAAACGCATATCTCACAAGCTGGGAACCAATTCCCATTCATTGCTTTTCTCACCAGGAGCCAATATGATAAGGACCTGTTACTGAAGCGCTCATGTCTAGGAACAGCTCCTAAAATGTCTTAGTTATCAGCCTGAACATTTCTAAAAATAGATTGGATATGGGAACACTAACAAACTACAAAACCAACAAACAATGGCTGAAGAATGATGTAACCCAGAACAGCATTTGCCCCATACAGTGATCCTGCTGCATGGATCCAATTACCTCATTGGTCTTGTATATGTGACCAAGGTCAGTGACTGGCTCCTGCATGTGTGCCTGATCACTCCTGGTTTAGCTAGGGCTAGGATCAGTATGACTAAGGACCGCAATACTGAAATAGAGTGGATTCAATCTGTTTACGGCAGAATTGTCTTAATTTACACATCCTAAATGCTAATTGGCAAATTTATTTAAAGGAAATCTACCATTTTTTAAACCAGGGACAGCATGATAAACCAGGGACACTTACTCATAGATCCAGGGACTGTGGTAATCTTCTTATATTCTGTGGCCTCCTTACCTCTAAAATCAACTTTTACAATGATGCTAATGAGCCTGTGGAAACACCCACCAGAGCCCCTCAGGCTCATTAGCATAATTTTAAAAGTTGATTTTAGCAGAAAGGAGGCAATGGATAACGAATATAAAAAGATAACCACAGTCACGGTGCCTGGATCTACGAGTAAGTGTCCCTGGTTTATCCATGCTTGATTTTGACGGTAGATTTCCTTTAAACTAAATACACTTGCCCATCTGCGTCTTCTACCAGGTCCTGACACATATCTTTACTAGTCTTTAAGAGCACGGAATTCCTGGGGGAAAAAAAGAAGGCTTTAAAATATGTTTATTAGCCTCAGTTAATAATTTTGCATGCCTCCAGTGTGAATTCACGATAGAGGCATATATAATTATTAGCCAAGAGCTGTGGAACGTACACAGGGCCCAAGGCTAAGTAACATCTTTTAAAAAGTATTTATATTCAGGAATACCGGAATTTCAAGACTAATGAAGATAAGTGTCGGAATCTACATGAAGACCCCAACAAGTTAGTACAGACGACCCCTAGTTACACATCGCACATCTGGATGTTGGTAATTTACAGTTCTTTAGCCTTAGGCTACAATGATCCGCTATAACAGTTAACAAAGGTGTATGATATTAAGCTTTATTGTTAATGCTGGTTCTTATGACAACCCAACATTTTTAATATCCAATTGTCACAGAGACTAAAATAATTTTGACTGGGGATACTATTATAAAGTATACAGTTCCGACTTACATACAAATTCAACTTAAGAACAAATATACTGAACATATCTTGTACGTAACCCGGGGACTGCCTATATATTTAGTTTCAATGGCTACTATGCAAGTGATAGATTTCCTTTAAAGGGGTATTCCAGGAATCAGCATAATTCATATACAAATGGGCACTCAAAATATAAGCTAATGTGTAATTAGTTGTTATTTAAAATTTTGCTCCCCTTAGCAGAAAATGCTGTTGACATAGACTGTGATGGAGAATTAAAATGCTACTGGCCCTTTAATCAGTCCGTTAATTTCCTCCGCGCGGTCGGTTGCAGGACAGAAGATGGCCGCTGGTCACATGTCCACATCACATGTCCTGTACCTCCCTGGGCAGGGTCATGTGATCACCACTATGTTTGGCTGTAGTCGGTTGGTTGCAGTGCATCCAGTATGGTCAGTGTTGTGGTGATGGCAGTTGCACATCATTACTATGGTAACAGAGCAAGAAAACCTGTTACATCATCACTGGGAGCAGAGCATAAGAGGGAGGAGGAGTAACTGAGAACTAAAGGATCATGGAACTTGTAGTTTCCAGTGGCGGCCATCTTAGTGATAACTCCACCTACTTTAGAGAGGCCATAAACTTTATAAATCATAAAATCAAATTATTTAAGCTCCGTTTTGCGACTAATGACATTGATTATTGTTGTATTCATTTAGTTATATCATCATGGGTTTTTGTGTCAGACGTTCATATTCCCGGAATACCCCTTTAAGGTTTTAAGATGATGGAGCCAAGAAGAAAAGACACAATAAAAAGGAGAGGTGGCTTTGGGGGAAAAGTAGGTCCACCCAAAATTATTTGAATGCAAGTAAATTTTGGTGCGGTTTTCTGCCATAAATGAAGCCAATTAGTAGGACTAGACAGTCTTATACTGCAGCAGATTTAGCATTGTAAATTGAAATCTGCTGCCTTCTAAAAGTGTTACCGTACATCAGGGGAATGGAGTGAATGAGAGAGGAGGTGCAGTAACACAGCATGGCCACTACACAAAAACAGAGCTGGGCTTCATGCTCTATTATTTGCATCAGTCAACTGATCGGTGAAGTAATGAGCGATGGATCCCCACTGGTTTATAACCTTGCCAAAAGAACTCATAAAACCCCATTATGTAAATTGTTTAACAAGCATAATAATAATAATAATAATAATAATAATATAATGTATTTATTTATACATATACATATCAACCATGGACACTTCCCGATCCTGTTGAAGTACTGAAGCAGCAGCTATAAATATTGTGCAATAGATTAGTTGATGGTTCTCTCGCTATACAAAACTCTTACACAAAGGGAAAGGAAATAACAAAATGTAAATAGTAACGAGATCATATTTTTAGCGTGACTATAAACTTTTACCAGAACAAACATCTATCAAATAACAGAAAAGGAAATACTCGTGCAAATAACAAAGGGATCACATGGCATGAAAATATACATTCATATTCACACAATCATAAGGGGATTTCTGGTCAGTAAGAAATCTTCTTATTGAAGATTATATTTCTCAAGTTTATCAAGAGTAGGATTTTATTACATGGTTGTCTTTACTCAATCTTCAAATTTTGAAGTTGGACACAGGGTTAGACCAGGGGTTATAATAGCCATGTGGTGGCCGCTATGGGTTTACTGGCCACATGCTAAATACATCATTGGGATGACTATTCTAGTTGTCCATGGCCACCATTCAGAGCTCAGCTTTCATTTTCCAAGAGCTGTTAATAAAATTACAGCTGAGCTATGATTAGTTTCTATGAGCAACTAGAACAGTTTTACCTCAGACACTTCTGATAAACCTCCCCCAAGGTGACTGGATGGGCTGTGGATTTTCTACTGCATATCAATGATTGGTGCAGATTTGACCAATGGATTTCAACCATAACTTAAAGCTGCTGAGCCTCAATGCAAAATCTGCATAAAGCCTCCCCCCCCCACATTATAACATAGTATTTCCATGAATAGGGTCTTTATGTGGGGGAAAAGACAGGATCCTGGAATTGGGGACTACTGGACCCTACTCATATTACAAAGTTGTAATTCAACTTTTGAAATGGAACGGTGGAAAACCATAGTAGGACTGAATCAGATGTTACTGTTGTGATGTCGATGTGTAAATTTTGCACTGTTTTCGTACTGTGTTTGGAGTATCTTATGAGGGACTTCAATATTGGAGACCGATTATTAAAGAGGAATAAATAGGTCAGGAGTTTTGATCATGCAATATTCTAAAAAGTATACTAAAGCAGCCACTCAGAGGATAGAATATGGAGGAGTTCATCTTTACTTCTCCCGCCTTCAGGTATAAGGATGTGAAACCTCCCCTTAGGGACATTATGATGTTCTAACCTGGTCAGCTGTTAGTGGTGTAAAGGAAGAGGGACCCCGGTTATTATTGCCCCTTCCATTTTCTGGCTTCCCTTCCCTATCTGTTTCCTAGCTGTCTGAAATGGGAGCCAGGAGCACTTAGTGAAGCTACAATCCTGGAATATATGGTCCATGTACAACAAGATACTTCTCACCCCACCCCCACACTTGGAAGGCAAACCTCAAGAGAATAAGTATTCATAATTGGAAGGTAAAAGTAGAAAGTCAAAAGTAGCTAATAGTGGAGACTTAGGCAAGTCCACAAAATCTTACTTGTCCCGTAGTACAGATCTGCTCTGACCCAAAATATTAAAGATTTCAGTGGTTGAGGCAATCAACACTACAGACATTTACTGGCTGAGGTGGCATTTCCACCCATTTTCTGCGTAATGAGAGCGGGACAGGAAGTAGAAAGCAGCGGGTGCTATACCAGAAAAGTCTGAATGCAAGTGATGGGAGTTGGGTAAGGAGAGTACTGCTTATTTCTTATTTTTAACACATTCCGGACTTTATTTTTCTCCCCCTGAACTGATGACCCAAGATATGCCACTTCCTGGTAGATCCAGCACAATTCCAACTCACTGTACAGCAGACCTTTCTTATCGAGACCATGCAAGGAAAACGGTGGAAATGTTCTGGATGTCTTACGATTCACCCAATCTTCCCCTGCGAAACCCATTTAAGCAGCATTGACACATTTAAACCAATTTAGTCTTGGGGAAAACATTTGATCAATTGGGTCTGACTACTTGAACCCCCAGCAATTACAAATGTGCACCACCTTCTCATTTACACGTTGACCACATAGAAGGTCAATCTTGGGATTGCTGAGGTTCCCATTGTTGTTCACATCAGAATCAGACAATTATTATATCCTGTACATTGGTTGTCCTACAAATTTCACTTATAACCTATTTCAAATATCTGGTGTCATCCTATTTAAATGCTTCAAAGATTTAGTAACTCTTTGAGGGAACTCAGATGAACATTTACTGGACCCAAGTCAAGGTATGGCGTAGCATCCAACAAATGAAACTAGAACATTTCAATCTTTACTATGAAAAAAAATAAACCTATTCTGTTACAGATACATAATATAGCAGTCCTATAAATATCCTATTGAAAAAAATATGTATAGTAAACCCAAGAGCAGCACAGATGCACACAAAGTCAGGCTAAGATATTCCCCGTCAACATGAAAAATAAGTTTCAATCAGGCTGTATTTAAGATATCTGGGAGAATTACGATGCCACTTAATCATTCCACAAGACATCCCACGCCTGGTGTAGCATGAAAAGATTGTGGGGCCCAATTAAAGAAGCTACTGCGTGCAGACTCCTAATGCCCTGCATACATTTTATTGTGCCGTGGTTGAAGGTCTACAGGGAAACAAATGAGCCTCCAGTTTCCTCTCCCTCTTCCCTCACTAATGGGATCCCTTTTATTTCCTCAATAGAAAAAAAAAAACTTCCATCTGCAACAATGAGTCATCACCTACTGCAGCATGACAACAGCAGACCTCTTCCCCGTCAGCCTCGGCAGCCTTTATAGGTGTAGAAAGGTTTATTATACAGAATATCCAAAGAAATAAACCTCTCTTACGGGACACAAGGGTTACAAACCCTACAATAAAAGGAAATTTCAAGCTGCATCAGTACAATATTTAGTTCCATAATTATTTTATACTTCTTCTAAGTAGCTCCCTGTGCTTCTTGCTGTCCTACATCTACCTCCCTACCGCTCTCATTCACTGTCCCACAAAATCCAAGTTACTCTCCACATCGGGCCACAACTGGGGTATTGTCACCACAGACCAACATTAATATGTGTAAGGGAGGAGCTAAACTTTTTTTTTGGAGTTTTCAAACTTTATTTAAAGGATCATCAAGTTCATGTCTTAAAGTGAACCCAAACAAGTGGTCTCAGCTATCTCTATAAACCAGAGACCAGTCTCCTGAGCATAGAAAGAGCAGGCATATGAATATGTAAGTGGCATTATACTAAGATGTTTTCTCTAGATAAGACTCTATACAACTGGCTTGCTCTAGAACATGCAGCCCACAGATGGGACACCACGTCACGCGCATAAATGGTGTTTGGAATCCTAAACAAATGCACACCATGAGTAAGGATGTAAAGCACTGTCCGAAAAGAGTAGGTTTTTGACAGGAGATATTACAGCATGTAATTTTTACTACACTGAAATCAAGGATGACATTATAAGATTTGGAGTTCTGGATTGTTCCGTTTCTTTTTGTTGTTTCCCACCCTTTGCTATAACGTATTTTGTTAATATAACGTACCACATTATGAATTTATTTTAGTGACCTCAATTCATTTTATGGTGCAATAGGGGGTGTAACAACTTTATACATAATATATGGTGCTCAACAGCTGAAAGATCAAGAGGAAGGAGCTTCCAAAAGGATAGGAATGGAAACAGGAAGCACATTGCCCAAGGGTCCATACAGTGCAACCTGCCAGCTGCTGTTGAACTGTCACATCAATAACAAGTGGACAGCTTTAGGGATTAAAAGCCTCACAACATATCTCCAGTTTACGTATGTATAATATAGGCTACTCACCTCTGTTGGCGTTACCCCTGGCATTCGTACATCCAGCGTAAAGTCTGACGAGTCTGGTGACATAACAGGCCTTGTTGGTCCTGAGCATCCATTAGAAAGGGTACTGGGTGATTCCTGATACCTTAGGGGAAAAAACATCAGAACTATGTTATTTTGTGCTGCTATCAATTTCAATAGCCCTTTAATCTACAGCTGCAAAATACTTGTATTATAAGAATGTACAAGAATAAAAACGTACACGGCATGTCACTGCTTTTATGCAGTGGTAGATATCAGTCATTAATAGCAGGAAAATAGGAAAATAGCACAGCAGTTTGCATAATTTTTTTTTTTAGCAAAAAATAATGGAACCATGATGGAAGTTACCTTTACATACATGTACCTCTCTGAAGGATGGAGGCGGAACATTATCCTTCCAAATTTTGTTACGCATTTCTATAAAGGAAACCTCTGTACACGCAGATGTGAACATGGCCTAAGACTTTACTTACAAAAAGAGTATATAAGCTACTAATGAGCCAGACACCGATCCCATATATTGACCAATAATTTATCTTCACAGAATATTAGGTACATTTAAAGGGAGTAGACAGGCTAAATGTTAATAATAATAAATAATAATAGATGTTGGACTGATATTCATGAACTCTGTCTGCTATATATTTTACAGACGCAGGGCACCCAGCCGTGGTTGGTCTGTGCCATCTAGCCACTGTACAGTTCAGGATTCACAGACCAACCCCAGTGCCAGGGATGTAACTCTAGACCTTTATCAAACTCAGTCTGTAAAGTGGAATCAGTAAAGGGAGGTATGCTTGTAGCAATGTAGCGCTGCCCAGAAGGAATAGCGGTCTATGCCGCTTAGTGGAGTGTGGCGCCACACTCCACTAAGCGGCATAGAACCGCTATTCCTTCTGGGCAGCGCTACATTGCTACAAGCATACCTCCCTTTACTGATTCCACTTTACAGACTGAGTTTGATAAAGGTCTATTGTTGACCGAAACGTCACGTATAATAGTTTGTATCAATAAAAAACTCCCTGCAACCTATACAGTGTGACTGGAGTCCAAAATTTTCTTACACTATATGGGATTGGGACCCTCTCCAGTGCACCTGCATCGAATACTTGATTAAGTGTGCAGCCAAAATCCAATTTTTAAAGCTTCATTACAGACGCCTGTGATAACTGTTACAGCTGATTATTGTAGCCTAAGGGTAAAGTACAGTAAATTACCAAAATCCAGAGCTCTGTTTGTAACTAGGGGTCGTATGTAAGTCAGGTGTTCTTAAGTAGGGGACTGCCTGTACTATGATCCCGCTGGGCCCCACATGTATAGACCATTAGCACTTGTTCTACCAGACCTTAAAGAGAACCTGCCATGACCCTAAACCAACTACAGGTCCTTGTGGACAGGGCCGGCGCTGTCACTGGGTATACCCGGGCCCAGAACTGCTGGGGGGCCCCACATATGGCTGTACATAAGGAATCCATGCAGGTGAGTGGGGCTGTATCTAATGCATCCATAGGGGGTGAGGGCTTTATATAAAATAACCATGAGGGGGCTGCTGGGATGATAAATTAGGGAATATTTTAGGGAACAGGAGACTGTTTTAATTTCTGAATTTTTAATGCCGCCATGTGAGTTCACTGCAAAGGGGCCCACGGAGGCTCTGTCACCCAGTGGCCTACTGATACCTGGAGCCAACCCTGCTTGTTGACCTGTGGTATAGGGTCTCAAATCGATCTGTATGAGGTCTGTACATGGAGAAAAAATGTAAAAACAAAATGAAACAAAAACTTTTTACTTACCTAGATGAGGAACATCGGACTCACATTGGAGGTCCAGCGCCTCCCCTCGCGATGCACCAAGTGAAGCCGAGATAACGTGTACTGTGCCGCAAAGATGAAGGGAACAAGGGGAGTATAAAGTTGTTTTTTTTTACTGATTTGGGATTAAAGCAGTGGTCCATAAGGACCTGTGGGGGGTTTAGAGTCCCAAATTGCCCCGACAGGTTCCCTTTAAAGTAAATCTACCATCACAATAAATCAGGGACACTTACTGTCTGCCAGGCTACAATACAGTAACATTGGATCATATGAGCCCCATTGGGGACAGGGACTGATGTGACAAGTTCTGTGCAGCACTGCGTAATCTGTGTGCGCTATATAAACAAAGAATTATTATTATTATTTGCTATGAGCAAAATTTTAAAAAAAGTTAAATGTTAAATCACCCCCTTTCCATAGAACACATATAAATACAAACAGTAAAAATCATAAACACGATAGGGATCGCCACGTCCCAAAATGCCCGATCTATAGAATTTTAAGAGAGATTATTCCCGGCCATGAACATCGTAACAGAAAATAGCGCATGTCAGAATCGACAATTTTTCGCCATTTTTCCCCCCATTTGCAAGTTCTGTGCAGCGCTGCGTAATCTGTGTGCGCTATACAAATAAAGGAATTACAGGCCGTCCCCGACACCAGACTTACAGACCACCCATAGTTACAGACAGACCCTTCTTCCCACTATGACCTCTGGTGAAGCTCTCTGGATGTTACTATAGTCCCAGACTGCAATGATCAGCTGTAAGGTGTCTGTAATGAAGCTTTATTGATAATCCTTGGTCCCATTACAGCAAAAAATTTTGAAACTCCGATTGTCACTGGGACAAAAATTTTTTTGTCTGGAGCTACAATGATAAAATATACAGTTTCGACTTACATACAAATTCAACTTAAGAACAAACCTATGGACCCTACCTTGTATGTATCCCGGGTACTGCCTGTATTATTATGATCTATGAATATTTGAATAAAAGATGATCAAACAGTCCTATAGGTCCCAAATTTATATCAATTAACGGTGGCTCAGTGGGTAGCACTTCTGCCTTGCAGCACTGGCGTATTGGGTTTGAATCCCATCCAGGTCAACATCTACAAAGAGATCGTATGTTCTCTCCGTGATTGTGTGGGTTTCCTGAAGGTCCTCCGGTTTCCTCCCACACTGAAAAAACATCCTGGTAGGGTGATTAGATTGTGAGCCCCATGGACAGGGACTGATTTGACATGCTATGTGCAGCGCTGCGTTATCTGTGTGCGCTATATAAATAAAGAACTATTATTATATCAGCTGGTACTTCAAAAAAATGACACTTACATAAGTCCGGACACCAAAGTGTGCAAAAGGTATTGGCCTCAGAATTTGAAAAAATGACAAATATTTTTTCCAAAAGGATTAAAATTTCTTAAAACCTAATAAAACCTGTATAAATGTGGTCTCCCTGGGATCGTATCAACCCAAAGAATAAAGGTAAGGTGTCATTTAGAGCGCTGAATAAAACTCTTTTTCTTTTGTCAATTTCACAGCATTTTGAATTTTTTTTTCCAGCTTTCAAGTACATTCTATGGAATATTAAACTGTGCCACCAAAAAAATACAATATGTCCTGCAAATAACAAGCCCTCACGCATCTCTGTAAACAGTAAAAAATTAAGTTCTTGCTTGTGGAATGAGGGGAGTAACAAACAGAAACGCCATAAACGAAATAGGTCCGAGTCCTGTAAGGGTTAAAGTCATTAATATAAAGAGAAAACAATGAAACCTCTGTGAAAAGACCGGTCAAAATGGCACTGAAAGTGGTCCTTTAGGAAGGTGGTCTTCTCTCCGGAGCCGTCATTTAGAGCGATTATGAATATTTAATAAGGAAGAAGACGGTCAAAAGTAAGTCCCAGTCCCGTCTTACAGAAGGAGGAGGCAGTAACTCAATGTATAATACACGTAATGCCCCTATAATACCCACATATCAGGTTCTGTTTGCAGCTCCGCCCCCTTGTACATTTGCAGCCTGATTTGCATATAAAAACATGATTAGATCTGGAGTGCTTAATCAGGTGAGTATCTGCTACTAATGAAGGCGCCAACAATAACTATTACTATATACTCTTTTGTGTGAAAAATCAACTGATCACCTAAAAAAAAAAAAAAAAATCTCCTCCAAAGTCATGTGGCAATGAGCAGAAAAGAGTCGGATTTTGCCTGAGACGAGCCAAGTTTAGAGGCTGTAGGGGGAGCAGCACTTCAGATGCCTCAAACAGGTGCGAATTCGATTTGATCTGCAGCTTGCCCTCCCCGTATGCATTATGAATAGGACTGTATGCTCACTGGTTGTCTTTGTTCTTGTGTGATGTTTGTATTTGTGTTTTGTCTATTATTTACTCACATTTGTAACCGTTGTAACTGAAATAAAGGAAGTTTTTTTAACTGCACTTTCTTCCTTTGCGGCGTTTATTTAGACTTTTGCACGGCCAACATTAGTGGCTTATTCTTTAAAGGCGGTTTGCCCAAGACACAAATCCTGTGGATAGGGCGAAACTTGCTGATCGGTGGGGGTCTCAGTAGCAATATCCATCAGCTCCGTAGAAAAGAATTACGGCCACTTCACTCATCTCGGGAGAGACGAGGGGTCCAATGGAGGTACATTGTACATTCCGTTCTATTGATCTGTGGGGGTCTCATCACTGAGACCTCCGCCGATCAGCAACGTAGGCCCTATGTGGATAGGGCCTAACTTGTTTTGTGGGAAAACCCCTTTAAGTTTGCTTTGTCAATTCACATCTCTGTAGCTGCAGATATGACACTATGTACAATCTGCTCAGCTCCTCCTGCTCTATAACATGCTCCCTGCAGATAGGACACTGTGTACAATCTGCTCAGCTCCTCCTGCTCTATAACATGCTGCCTGCAGATAGGACACTATGTACAAGCTGCTCAATTCATCCTGCTCTATAACATGCTGCCTGCAGATAGGACACTATGTACAATCTGCACAGCTCCTCCTGCTCTATAACATGATGGGGTCCATCCTCATGATCTGAATGCTAGGACCCCCCAGCATTAGCTGCCTGTATCTCTGGTTATGCTAGGACCCCCCAGCATTAGCTGCCTGTATCTCTGGTTATGCTAGGACCCCCCAGCATTAGCTGCCTGTATCTCTGGTTATGCTAGGACCCCCAGCATTAGCTGCCTGTATCTCTGGTTATGCTAGGACCCCCCCAGCATTAGCTGCCTGTATCTCTGGTTATGCTAGGACCCCCCTGTATGAATGAGCCCGTACTGGATATTACTTATGTAAATAAAGCACCTGGAACAAGACAGAATGTGAGAAGTCTATCTTGGAAGACCAAGACATCATCAGCATTGATTACAGAAAAACTGAGCGGTTTAGAATGTTGAAGAGGGGACAACAGATAACTACAGATAACTGTAGAAAATTATCTCCGATAAGATTTATATCAGCCCTTCTGACCTCGCTTGCACTATGGAACAATGAAAAGTCAATAAAAATTTAACATATACTAAAAATAACTTTCTAAAAATTGGTATTGGAACAATAACAATCCGAAAAATAAAACAAATGTATATAATAAAATGAAGAAAATAAAAATGTCTGAATTTTCTCCCTGTTGCCAGAGACCTGAAAAAACGCAACTGATCTTACAAAACCAACCCCTCATACTGCTGCGTAATCAGAGGAAAACATTGGCTCACGGAAATTGGCAATGTCCCTAGGTGTCAAATCATCCTATTCTTTGAAAGATACTAATGTCTTTAAGCCGATATGTGTTACCACTTCACTGACAGTGTTCAATATATATATAATTAGATAAATCCAAAAAGTGGAAAAAAAAACCCAGGTGCATCTCTTTGGGAAATTCAAATACAACCCATGGCTAACAGTAATGAAACTTCCCGTTTTACATCAAGCAGGGGTGGAGAAAATCTTGTGAGCCAACAACTACAGAAAACACCACAAGATATTAGATGCCAGTAAGAAACTTTTGGATGTCTTAGCCATTTTTGGCGCAGCTCCTCCACACCCTATTTTGCAGCAGTGAACACTCAGCAATCATCCAAGCTAAGATTTCTCATGTGTACTTTACCTGTAATGTAATATTTCTTCATATTTACTATAACACATCCTTTTTAACAAAACTGTAAGACAACAAAGTGACTATTCTAGTCTATAACTTCTTGTCAACAGCTACAAAGTAGCAGGGAATGAAAAATGAAGTCATAGTGTACATCCAAACTATGCAAGTCTCCTCTTACACCTCTACAGAACTATGCAGTGACATATGTTATCTATAGGTACCCATGTTACCAAATAACCAACTGTACAGCACTTTCATGCAGGATAATCACTATAGAACACTGAAGTGGTCCAAATATTGTCATTTACCAAATTGAAGGAGGCCAAAATGGTCTTTGGGCCTATGGATACATATGACATATGTGTAGAGAGTTTGTACTAATACAAAAGACTAGATTTATGTTTTACATACTATAATCATGGCATTTTACCAAGCATAACCGCCAAAATTCACAATATTCTGAATGAGGTTAGAAAGTGCTGGGCTGTTTGTGAAGAGGTCACCACTGAGGCCTGTGATGGGCTGCAGCAGTCACCATGTACAATTAGAAAAGAGCAAGGAGAAACCTGCTATAGCAAGGGGGTGAGGGGGTGGGGGGGGGGGGGGGGGGGGGGGGGGGGTTGGGCGGTGTAGCAGCATAGTAAAGAGATCTCACACACCAGTGTGTAAGAGTGCTCAGAATCCAGTTACAATTCTGGAATATAACTGCATTTTCACAGCCCTGCTGCTACTAACAACACACACAATAGTTAGATTATCCAGGTCTGCTACCTAACACTCTGTAAAGCTTTCTATTGTCAAAACCGATGACCGATTCTCTATAAAGAGATTTTATACATCCTACACACACACACACACACACACATATATATATATATATATATTACTTGTTGAATATATGTTGAAAGAAGAAAGGATCGGGAAGAAGAACATCAACATGCTTAATCCTTTGAGACACTACCAGAAGTGTCAGTCATTCCACTCTCTCCACTGAAAACACATGTATGCTCAGCCAAATTGAGCATGCATGTCTTTGAGGAGCTCATTTGGAATAACTCTCAGCTAAATGAGCATTCGGCAAACAGCTGAAAGTATATGGCCCGCTGGAGAGGGGAAAAACCATCCCAAAAAACATAACTGAAGTGTGACATCTGTTCCATTCTACTGTGTAATCACCATGTTGTGAAAGTAATAGTCGATCCAATAGAATTAATAGTAGGGGAAAAGCAGAGAAGCCATAATATACTGCTTTATCTCAGCGGGGTCCGTCTGGTTAATTATGATAGAACATAGGCTACGGCATCAGTAAACACACACACATATATATAGCCACAGATACATATGGAAGTTTTCTGTCTGTATCGGCTACAAATAGAAACTTTTCCCAGCTTTGTTGACATACAGTGCTGCTAATACGGCAGGAACATAAAATATTTTTGCAAATTTATTCTTTTATGACTTGAGTAGAGAGACGAGCGTCTGTAGCCCAGCCGAGGATGAGTAATGGAAGGTGGAGAACATTTACAATGGGAAGAGGTGGTAGCATATGGAGAGAAATATTCTGGGCACTGTGGTGAATTATATATGCACACATAAATATTTAATGCTGTGATTATGGAGATAGATGCATTTAGAATCTCCCAGTGAAACGGAGGCTTGGATTTAAATACAATTTTCTTGGTATCAGATGACAAAATTTTATATTAAGGGTTGATTATCAAAATGACACACGCTGGCAAAGTGGCATTTCAGGGAGTTTGGATTTTTAAAGAAGCTGAGAGGAAAATCATTGTAGACGCAGATGGAATGAAGACACATACAGTACAATATAGGAGGATGGCTGACATGTCTACACCACATTTACATAAAATTCTACATCAAATATTTACATTATAAAGGGCAATGTAATAACACAATAACACAAGACCAGTCCACCGGATAATAGGACACTCATATATATATTCTATATCTATCGGGGGCTTAGTGCAGGGAGACAACAAACCACTTTAGTGTGGCTGGGGAAATGAACTTTAGCCCTTATGATAAGGAGACCATATACACAGATTAAAGAGTAACACTAAAAGTTTAAAACAAAAATATCCTACTTCCGTCATGTTACACTCACAGGAAGCTTACATGTGGGGAGGTGTTTGCCAAAATCCTCCGTTAGTAAGCTCGTGGTTAATTTTTTTCTTTCCAAATAAAAAGGGAAAAATGACCAATCATACACAGATACTGTTTTATAGGTACGACAGGGGACTGGAAGTATCAGACCGAAATGATTTGGCTCTGAGTGGAGTTCGAGAGAAGGCAAATACCTGTCACAGGTGAGGATACAAACAACTAGAATATAACAATATGAATAATATTCAAATAAAATAGCAAAAAAATGCAAATGGATAGTTAGTATCTGAGGATATAATAGAGGACAAGGAATCCAATGTGTCGCTTACCTTTTAAATACTGAGAGGGGGCTTCTGAAACAATAACAGCTGTCTTGTAATATTAGAAATAGTATAATGAAACTGCTAATAATGCTGGCCATGTCCACCCTGCTGCTCCAGCTCCTATTAAAGGAGGAAATTAAAGGCAGTGTTATAATCCTGGCAATTAAAAATCCCTTTATTCCATTAGTGATAGCCCTTCAGGTGTCCAAGAGCAGATAACAGCTCATCCGTCTCCTCCAGCTGCTGGTAGACAATAATCTAGTCTTTGATTATCCAGAGATAGTCATTAGAGTCCGGTTAGTTCTAACTCTTCATGAAGTGAGGACAATGTGACGGAGTAGAAGTTGAACGCCAGTCTCCTCCAGGGGCTTGCACCCTGCTGCTCTGCTGATCACCCACAATTGCAGAGCCCTTGGAGTGACATCACGCAAACACCAGCATCAGTCTTCATTGAGAGGCTGCAAATAGAGGGGAACATAATGGATGACTAACATATTACACCATTAGTCCTCAGCAAATCCCAGCTGACGTTTCTCAATACATTTGCTCTTTGAGAACCCTAAGCCCAACCCCATTAACAAACTACATGCTGCTGTCTCTCTCCACTCACACAGTCGTGGCTGCACACAATGACAGAGCTGTCTCACACTACTGCAACATCCCCAGATTTGTACAGTTACATTGTCTAAAACTATGAGCAAGTTACATGTCTAATATAGATAGATAAACTCTGAGGCAGTGCAGGGACACATAAACAGAGAAAGACTGACCCCAGGAACTTGCAATCTCAGTATATGTTATCAAAGGACAAGCAGCCACTATCAGTTTGTTTATACAAATACATATAATACAATATAAATATTGACTAATAACAAGAGAAAGGAACAATATTGATTATTGGATGAAACATGATAACAAGAACATTGGATACAACATGATGGGAGAATTAATAAGAGATGACACTGATGGTGTTACACAAAGCACTCACCCCTGCTCCTATACTAACTGGAAATGGGGAAGGGGAGGACCTGCAGACAGACACAGAAACTCCCACCTTTATTTGGTGATGACGTTAGGGGGACCTGTGACATGACCAAAGGATGAGGGAGCAGCAGACGAAGCAAACCAAGCACTCGCCACACTCCACAGATTCACAGTATGGAGCACTTCCAGATAGGAAAGTCACCAGTGTTGTGACTACAAGAGGAAGCAATCGTACACACATACTCCTTAAAGGGGAAATCCATCTCATAGGTAAAATATAAAACAGATATTTAGTCTTCCTATCCTTAGTTTGACATGTCAAGTATCATCTTCATCCTTATTAAAGGCGGTACCTGTTTGTGGTTGGATGATACTGGTTGCGGCTATACAGAAATTTTGTGCTGTGTTTCCTATCACAAAAAAGGGGTTTCTGCGCCGTTCTGCCACACATTAAGTGTGCGATGTCACATTGTGGACAAGAGGTAGCTGAAACCACAACTGTGAATAGCAAGAAATAAAAAATTGGTCCATGCACAATTATTTTTCATCCAAGCACAATCTCTCCACTCCGCTATGGGCCACTTGGCAGCTTCTGGTTGGATTTAGTGCTCCAGAGTTCTCTAATTCTGGAATCTAAATGCATTTTCCACAGTCCTGCTGCTACTAACATACACAAATGTATGATAACAGGGGACAATTCATAACACTGTCTGCTGCTCAAATATGCTCGGAGGTTCCTTTTAACCAATAGGGCTTACAGCTACACATCCAACAATGGCTCTTTCTGGTACCCTAAATTCACACAACGGGGCACATGTATTATCGCATCTGCGCCAAAAAATGCCAGAATTTAAATGGGTTTTTTTTGGTGCTGAACTGTTGCGGATCATTTATAATGAGTTTGCGCCAGAAAGGCGCAAGTGGGCGTGGCCTAATGTTTCCACATTATCCTCCACATTTATGTGTATTTTGTCTGCATTTTTAGGTGCAATTTTTGGCGCACGATAGACCAGGAAAAAATTGTTCAGAGAACAAAATTAAGATGCAGTCCATGTAAGATTTTGGCACACATCTCATTGATGTCGGTATTTTTATGGCGCTCGACTGATCAGTTCCGTCTACCCATTAATTACTAACAGCCCTGCCCCACTTAAACACATCGGGCTGTGCTTTGCGGAGACTGATCTCCGATGCTGACAGACGTGCTTGCGCCACAATTTGTAAATCCCCCCAACATGTTTTAAGAGAGGAACACACGCTGCACTAAATCCAATAACTTTTAATGACTCATTACTCATGGCCGATATTTAAACAGACTGCGTCACCGATCTGTCAAAATATAGAGCATGTCCTAGTCAGATCCACCAAGACTGTGGAAAATCGGTTGTGAAAAATTGAAGAAAATGTCAGTTTTTGGGCACATTCCTGTGCAGGTAGTCTTGTAAGCCCTAGAGACATTAGGGCTTACAAGACATTAGGGCTTAACGACAAAACAAGAACACGTCATAGGGCATAGAGTCACCATTACCCCGTGGGGTCTACACAATGTAGGACAAAAATAAAAAGTGCCAAATTGCCAAAATCTGTAATATTGAGCATATCAAGCACAATCTAGGTATAAAAGTCAAGAGCTCGTTAGCTAAATTTAAGGTGACAACCATTGTGGTCTACAGACTGGTAGGGCAGTCCACCACCAAATTAATATGGGGATATATAGACAGGTAACAAGCCATGGACACTTGTTGCCCAAATTAAGAAATGTAAAATGCATCCAAATGATCAAATCCATTTTTATTACCATTGTAGAATTTGTGCCCAAATTTCACCCACAAGTTGGCACGATCTGCTTTCGTCATGAGGTTTTTTTCACATTCTATATTTTTTTACGGATGAACAGGTAAATTGAATGCGCCCGTCAGGGACTGTGCATGGCACCTCTGGCAGGTGATCACTAGAGTCATCACAATGGGTTTGTTTAAGGAACAAGATGCCAACACAAACCCAGTGTCATGCCAATTTCTCTAAGTCAATAGGACCTGAAATCACACCCTCCTCCAGTGAATAAGTCAGCAAGCGGGAGACTAAGTGCCCAGTAATGCCCTCCTGCCATACAGCTGATGCCAGTGTGAGGACAGCCTGGCACTGCCAGGGGGAGCTGCCGCTCATCAACACAACTTTTACAATTTAAGGAACATGAACTCGCAACTGCCCCCCAGCACCCCCGAAGGGGGCACCCCATACCCGGCTCACCTGTGCCCGTGTGCAGCCTCCCCGCACCCACACCCCGCGGCTCCTCACGCTTGACCTGATTTTCTTCTCTTCGCTGCGGGTCTACGTGCATTTAGACAAGGAAGCAGCACGAGCAGGGAAAACTACAACTCCCAGAAGCGCTTGCGAGAAGAAAAGAAATTATTCAAAGTGCGGCGAACTTTATTTAAGAACGTGCAAAAGATGAAGGAAGGGAGAGGGGAGCGTGGAGGGAGAGCTAGTGCCAATGTTATAGAGCGCTGTGCCTCCTGTATAAGATTCTATTCACATGATATACGTATGCATTTTACTGTAAACATAGATCAAATGTAGATAAGGATACACTGCAGACATTTGAATGGAATATCAAAGTATCTGTTTTAAGGAAAAGGACTCAAATTACAAATTAATTTCCCCTGCACCTATAAAATGTATGAACTCTGCAATAATGTCCAATTTTTTTATTTGCAGATCGATAAGCTTTTGTGTTCTATCACAGAATAATCAAATACATACACACATATATATATATATATATATATATATATATATATATATATATATATATATATATATTTATATTCAATAAGACAAATCCACAAAATTCACTGTAATATACTAGCATCCTTGTGTAGTTATGAAATCTACCATCAAAATCCATCATGATAAACCAGGGACACTTGGCTAGATCCAGGCACTGTGACTGTGGTAATCTTCTTATATTTGTTATCCATGGCCTC